>OZ026838.1:40956761-41556761 GCA_964023205.1 Lutraria lutraria | reverse complement strand
TTTGACTTGAATGCATGTAATATTTGCAATTATGCAATTGAATTGAAAAATTGGAATTATGTTCGTAGATGGAAGGTTAATGGAAGCTGTTCGGTATGCAGGAAAATTAAAAGCGACCGATTGTTGAGAAATGGTATTAACTTTGTGTTCGTACCAAACAACAAAAATAGAATATAGTTATGGTGAACTCGGGCATAAGGAACCAAATGATTTGTTCACAATTTTCATATTTCATTTTATCCATTTAATACATTCAAATAAAGACAGGCTGCATAATTACTTCACTGTATCAGATTGTTCACTATATCTAAGTTCACTATAACTGTGTTGTACTGAATAATGATTTTTAAATTACTACTATTTTCATGCATTCATTATCTTTTGATTATGACCATATTTGGCTATAACATCCAGTATGCACATTTTTCTTTGTCTAATTTATGTTATATTTTGGACTTTACAGTTTGAGTGTTCCAAATCTTTGGATGATCCCACAATACCAGAGGAAGATTATAAGCTGTACAAACAGAAAGAGGAAAATAACATAGAGAAAGTTGAAGCCATCATATATAGGTAATATACTTCGAAGTATTTGATTTATTTCTTTAGTCAAAATATCATTGGCCTGACCCAGGCTTTACCAAACAAACCAAAAATTCAGCTCTGAAGCTTTAATGTTTTATCAATAGAATTGTTTTTGTACAGCTCTGGGTTCAGTGTGAAAAAATTGAGGTTTGAGACAAGTCTTTGAATACAGTCTTATCATTGGTTGATCTGCAGATATCTGTCAGAAACAACCAATCAAAAGCATGAGTTTTGGCTGCAAACCAATTAGTCTTAGATAATTTGAAACATAGAGGGATTACAATACACTGGCCTGAAAATAAGCAGTTGTTATAATGAGTTCATCTTTACATTCAAATAATCACTAAGCGAGGTTTAACCATACATTTGATCTACTTATCTTCAGATTAAAGAAAGAACATGAAAGTATAAGACAGCAGACAGTTAAAGCAATCCTTGGTGAACAAGGTGGATTACAGGAAGATGCTGGACTAATCAAACAGGAACAAGAAGAAGTCAGACAGAAACTTGCTGTTTATCATACTAAGGCTACAAAAGATCCCGATCCATTCCATCAACTGTATGAGCTGAGGAGAGGTACTTTATTATTGTTGTTATTGTTGTAGCTTGTCTTAATTTGAGGAAATTAAACATATTTGATTGAAACTTATCATTCTACTATTGAGGAATTGTTTGGTAAAACATTTGTGCCAAGGTAGATTCTGTTCTTTAAAACTATTTACTGTTCTTTGGCCAACAATTATGAATCTGAACCACATAAAGATATATTTTTATGTGCTTTTACAAATGCCTGGACTCTTAGCAAACTCTTATATTCTATGTTCTGAATTTCAGACTTACGCAAGAAGAGCAATCTTTCAGAAGGGGAGGAGCCAGAGGTCCAGTTCCCATTTCAATCAAACCCTTTCACTAAGGAATCATTGACTCCTAAATTCTCTGGACATTCCATATTTATATCTCCAGACCCTAGTGTCTTTAACAATAATAATAGTCATAAAGAGACTTCAGTTTTAAAAGATTTATGTGGGTTTGGAGAGAAGTTTTTAGATAAGTGGGCACCATTAGATGGAACGTCACAAACTGCAGATTCTGATCCTGACTATGATCCTATCTTTATGTTAATACATGGTAAGTGTACATATTCATGTATATTAGTGTACATTTTAGCTCTTCTGTTTTTTGAAGAAAGAGTTAAGCTATTGTGATCACTGCGGTGTCTGCTTCAGCGTCTGCATTGTGCTTGTAGCTCATAAGTCTGAAACTGTAAGAGGTAGCAACATGAAACTCATGGGTGGATAGATCTCACTGAGGTGGTGAACAGACAAGCATTGGTACCACTCTCAGCACTCTTGTTTAATGATTCATTTAGAAATTGCTTGGTATTAAGATGGCTGTCTTGTACATGTATCTAATAGTTTAAGGGAGATGAAATTCATGAAGTGATTAAAACTAGTGTTGAGTGAGTAAATTCAATGGTGAGGCTATACATATATAGTGAAAGCTTATTTTAAACAGTAACTTTACATTTCAGTTCCAATGGATCCTCGTAATTGGTCAGGTATTGCTTGGTGTGAACAAGGAAGCAGAAATAAACGCATTGAAAGCATTCATCAAAAACTAGTAGATTTGAAATTAGAAATAGACAAACTTAATGAAGATAACAGTGGACAGTTACTATTTGTAAGTTAATGATAGATATATCTTATAATATTTCATCCCTCTGCCTATTACAAGTTTGTCCAGAATTTTATCCAAAATGTTAGTTTTGTTTTATAATTATTTCAATCCTTATTTGTAAACTGAAAGTATTTTATCCTTTTGCTTGTAATAGGGATCTGTTGCCCCTTCTTTAATTTAATAGTTTGAAAGGTATACTATATTATCAAGATTTTAAGTTAACAAATTGCTATCTTTGATATGACATGACCTTTGTTTGGAGGTCATTTTGTTCTAAATAATCATTAACAATTATGAAAAGAATGGCCTTTATGTACAGGCTGGTCTTTATTTGGTGGTGACTGCTAACACAGGTTTGACTGTATATAAAAATTAAGAAAGTTATGTTGTATCACTAAGTGCCTGTAGTTTACATGGTGGTCTTTTACTGACGTTTAAATGTATATTATTCATTTGTTTGTATAATGGTTGCTTTTTATAGATGTATACAGTAAAACATGTTTATAATGAATTCCTTGGGATGTGAATATTTACTTTATTATATCCATTGTTCACATCCAAGGGTGTGTTCTGGGAAGAATAAATACTTCTCTGTGTCCAATTCTTGGTTATATTCTAGTTTACTATGTCTATGTTTTACTGTTTTATATGGTGTCTTGTGCGTTCCCCTTACTTCATATATACAAGATGTTTAACTCCAACTCAGTCTAGGATATTGACTAGGAATTACCTCCCTTCATGTTATAACCTCAACTTGCACTCTTTTACTGTAACCACTCTACTCACCAAAATAAAAATCATATATTGTATTCTTTTACACATTCATTAAACCAGACATTATGATAATTACTATTTTGCTAATAAAATGGCAATAGTACGGCCCAGCCCAGTTAAATTTCATTTAGCTTTCACAATACAGATACTAATGGTATACATTGAAATTGCTTAGCATTTTGATAGCAAATAATATTATGACGAAATGCCTTTGTCCAAACCAATAATTTTACAATTTTGCTGTGAATAAGTTCCTTTAAATATTTATTGAACTTGAAAGAGCATTCAAAACTATTTATTTTTGCATTTTAAAAAGATTATTTGTACTCTGTTGCATAACATAGCAATAAATCTTTAAACTTAAATTTGTTAATTTATAATGGAGGGTAGAAAATGGATGTCACCATGTGGCACTAGTATTTGACAATAATGGAAATTATACTCCTACATTATAAATTACATACATATGTAATATTGTTAAAGAAAAATATTTACATGTTGTAAATTTGTCACCTCAAAACAAAGTTCCATAACTTTCTATAAGTTGTGCAACTCTTTATGAAGAATGATGAATGCTACCATTAAATGTCTATTGTACAAAACTTTGTTTCATTATGTACTAGCATAGATGCGTAAATGAAAAAAATGTGAAAATTCTTTAGTATACGCCCCTCCCCCAATAAGTGCCCCACCCTTCATGTGCATTATTTGCTTTCATAACCATTCATATGATATCTAAAGTGCCAGAAAATTTAAACAAAGGCAGGTCGAACTTTTGAATTAAAGCAGTGAACCAAATTGATCTATTTTAATATGATCAAAACAATCCTTAAAGTACTCAATTAATTGAAAACGTGTAAAATGTGACAAGATTGGTGTGTTTAATAGGGAATGTATGGTTGCTGAAATACTTAAATATCTTATAGAATAAGGAATGGACCACAAAACAAGATTTGGGGATTTTATATAATTTTTCTATTCTCTCCATTTTTCAAACAACTCAAACCTCTTCAGTGTTTTCTTACTTACTGAGATTAGGAACAATTGTTTTTGTGCCGTAAAACAGACTTAAATAAAGAGATTTATGCTTCTTGTTTAAAGGTAGGGTCATATTTTATTTCAACACTGAATGGTTGACTTAAGATATTGACTGGTTCTTCAAATAGTGCTTTTAAGATTTATTGAGTTATAGATAGGAAAAAAATAATCTAGACCCAGTCTGTCATCAGGTTTTTTGTGACTGTTCATTTGGAACACCTTTTGTTTTATGGTAAATAGTGATACAGTTACATCTTGGATAATCTTTTAGTCATCAGGTTTGTAAAAATTGATTGTAGAAGATTATGATTTAATAGGAAGATTATTCTGTAATTTTTGCATAAAATCTATTTTATGTATCTTTAAGAAAAAAAAAGAAATTATGTTAAATTTATTTAATAATCTATTTTTTATTATTTGGTGAATCATTTTGGTTATTATGTTATTCTAAATGAATATTTGTTCTGAACATCTTAAGATCTTATTATTTGATTTTGATGTTCAATTTGAAATAATAAAAAATATGGAAAATATTTACAATGTCAAAATTCAAATAGGTTACTTGCAAAGAAAAGTATTCAACAAACGAAATCTTACACCAAGAATCAAACACATAAAGTTTGTCTTTCTTGCAGCTCCTTGGAACATTTACAATATTACTAGTTTTGCAAAAAGGTATAAATTTTATGCTTTGCAGTTATGTCACAAAAAAAGTGAATTGCTAGTTTCTAATTAGTGTAAATACTTCCCAAAAATAATCTGTGTTGTTTTTTTTCATATTTTCTTAAAGAATTGGTTTTCCTGCAATATAACTGCTCTATAGATTACATTTTTGATATATTTATCCTGTTGGTATTTCTCTTCAAAACTTTTGATTTATTGCATTTTAGATTTTTGAAAAGCTTTAATGTTGATTTAATATTTTCTTTTGATATTGATTTTTTGTTTTGGCAATTTTATGATCGCTGTTTGTATAAATTGTGCAATAACTGAAAATCAAGCATGTTCATTATACTTAGAAGTTAGTAAAAATGTGTATCATGAAAGAATTACTGAGCCAAGTACTGAGCCAAGTACTGTGTCAAGAAAATCACAGGAAAGTGTATTGATGCTTTACACCAGGCACAATAAAGAACCAAGAAAATCTATTCGAAAAGTATTGGGATATAAATGCCTAGTTCTCTTGTATCGTATCTCCCCTCTCTGGGGCTACTCTGAAATGACCATAGCTGTCGATTTTTCTTTGTTTTATTTTGTTTATATCAAGTTTTACGCCCCTTTTCAACAGTCAGTCATATGAGGCGGAGAGTTCACCTAAGCATCGCTCCTGGGAAGAACCAGTACTAGACTCCCATCCTCTGTAAGCATTAACTGCATACTTCCTCACATAAAGAGACATGGTCGGTAGTGGGGCTCGAACCCACGACCCTCTATCAGTGAGAGGTTACAGTGCTTTAAAGTCAGCAACTTTAACCACTTGACCACGGAGGCGGGTCCCATAGCTGTCAAATGGGCCGTTGAACAAGAGATAATGAAACGAACATACTATGCTAATTATGTACTATCAGTTTGCATTTATATTGCAATGTTTTGCACGCATCTGAGCATGAATAGCATAATGCATAAAAATATTGCTTTAAGCGTGCAGAAATGCATTTTATTTTGCTGATAGGAATAAATCAGATTATATTTAGTTGTCACATCTACCTTTAATGTATAATGTTCAGAATTTATGGGTTTTAACACTGTTTGTTGAGTGGTTGGTAAACATGTTTTATCTTACAGATACCTTCTCCTGACAGTCAATCTAAAATTTATTATATTGCTATTGGGACAAGAATAAATATCAACTGTGTGGCATTTTGTAAAAAAAAACATAAGAACTTAAATGCTCTGAAAGTCAACTTGTCTCCTGTATGTATAGAAACTTGAGGTATATCATATTTGATGTCTGAAATATTGATAAATTTTGGCATGGTTAGGAATTTTGTAAACAATTTCAAAGTTTTAACTGGTATGTGTGATCCCTATAACCTTATAAAAGTTTCTTTCAATTTCTAAATAGAATTTTATGTACAAACTACACAAATATAGTAAAACTAATAGATTTTGAATAGAAATATTATGAATACAGTTTAAATAGTTTTACACCATCTTGCATTTCCTAAATTGGCAATTTTTAAAGGCTGTGTTTATTCTAATGCCAAACAATTTAATAATTGTTTTCAAATTGTTGGTTACATTTGAAAAATTGTTTTCATTGTTGGTATGTTCTTCAGATTGGTTATTAAAAAGATGATTAATTATCTACTTTTGCTTCAATAAATCCATAAAGTAAATAATCAGGATGGCATGTTTAATGAAAACCAAATACTTCACTGTTATTGATTCTTCATTTTATCCTAGTTTAATATAATTGTATATTACTATAATTCATAATCATTTGCTCAAATTACTTGAAATTCAAGATAATTCATTCTTCAGTTAGTAAATACACAAATTTGGTTTTTATGTTAAATTATTTCCCAATCATTGATTCTTTTATAAGATAATGAAAGCATTGTTTATCAATCTGTCTTTATGACAAATGACAAGAGGTAAGTATTAACATGCATTTCAGTTATAGCTGTCAATTAAAGATTACTAATACATCAAGGATATGTATTTTTTATACCCTCGGCGTCATGCACTCCCTTTTTATGATGTGATTTTTTTGGTACATAAATGGATGAGAAGTAGGTTATATCTTACACAATCAGAATACTTATACTTTGTGGTCTAAGTCCAGAGACCTGACAAAATTTGGGAGAGTCCACAAGATGAGTAAACATTATATAAATATTATATATCTGACAGGGTGACAGTAAAATTGTCAACTTGAGGAAAATTAATACTGTCTACCGAGGCGAAGTCAAGTTTAACAGTATTTTCGAAAGTTGACAATTTACTGTCACCCTGTCAGACATGTAACGTTTATTTTATTATACAGCAAAACTATTCAAACCATTATTGATGATTTAGTCGTCGGTTAACATCGGAAATGCAAAAATAGATACTGCACATGCGCGAATGGTACAGTATCATTCTATTTGTTGATTTCTTGTGCCCCCAGTCCACTGTCTTCTTTTCTGTTTGTTGATTCTTGTGTCCACTGTCTTCTTTTCTGTTTGTTGATTCTTGTGTCCGCTGTCTTCTTTTCTGTTAGTTGATTCCTTGTGGTCCCAGTCCGCTGTCTTCTTTTCTGTTTGTTGATTCTTGTGTCCGCTGTCTTCTTTTCTGTTAGTTGATTCCTTGTGGTCCCAGTCTGCTGTCTTCTTTTCTGTTTGTTGATTCCTTGTATCCGCTGTCTTCTTTTCTGTTTGTTGATTCCTTGTATCCGCTGTCTTCTTTTCTGTTTGTTGATTCCTTGTGGTCCCAGTCCGCTGTCTTCTTTTCTGAATGTTGATTTCTTGTGGTTGCTGTGTTTTTTGCACATTTTGTTCTTTTTGTTTATAAATGCTCGATATTAAAAGGGTGGAGTGCAAGACCTTATGTTGGTCAATGTCAAATGGTGGAAGTTATTATTTAGTTTTGTCAATAATTGTGGTAATAATAATGTTGATGTATATGATACACGTGACTAGATGGCAGGTATACAGCATTTATGTCATTTTGATCATGATAATAATTTACCATTGATTGATCAATTAGAATGTATTTATCACCAAATGCCAAATAAGGAAAGTCGGTATGATAGACAATCTCATTCTTTGGAATTAATGGATAATGTTCATGTTAATCTTTAGATTGGCATATATCTGAAATAGTAACTTCTTCTGTTGTTTGCATTTCCATATAATTATTTTAAATTGTGTCAGGTCAGTATCATTCCTGCTGTAAAATAAATCCATCCTTGGTAATGTACTGAGCATTGTATTTTAATGCTCATATCTGACCTGTACAAATGGTGTCCATTGTCAATTTCATGGTCTGTCCTTCACTGAAGTGATTTTTTGTATGTTTTAAATCTACACGCTTATCTTTAAATAAAGTGAAGAAAATGTTTGATTTATGCATATTTTTTGTTGAATTAAGTTACACACATTCTTTTATTGCTATTGATCTTCAAATCATTTGACTCAATTCCATTTATCACAGTATTCCAAATGGTTTAATCTAGCTCTATAATTCTTCAACAATAGTTCCTTACTGTGAGAACATAACGCTATCAAATTGACGTTCATTGTGAACTGTCTAGTTGCTAAGTGATTGAAGAATGTTCACCATTTTTTTATGAAATCCAAATCTATAGATTTTGTTCACTTTATTTATTGATGTAATATCATTGGTAATACATCTGAAGTGTTTCCTCACAAGTATATCATTGTTGGAATTCTTGACTTGTAGCTGTGACATTTTCTGGTGAGAGTTTATCTTGTATTTAAAATTATTTCTTAGATTCGTTCTATTTGAATTTTGATATTAGATTTGTATGTAAATAAAGTTTTGATCAATTTCTGGGAATATGCTGTAACTGGAGACTTCAGAGTTTTTGTGTCACATGACATAACTACTGAAAGCTAAGTTATAATGGTGTTCTCAAATTAAATCATGTTTAGAGTTTCTCTAGTTTGGGTAATTTAATATAGACTCTTTATATGTTGGATACAATAGAAGATTATAAAGTGGTGTATCATTTGTATGTCACATATAAAGTATAATTAGAATGTTCATGGACAGTGTGAGCTGATGTTTTATAAAATGTGAGCATACATAATATTATAATGTATGACTTATTTATTGAGGGGATTTTTGCTGCATTCCATGAAAAAATCAAAGTTTGAAAGTGAAATAGATATTCAAGATGAAACGATACTTTAATGCATTGCTGAATGTAAGTATCTAAATATTATTACAGTTTTTATGTTTTCAACCATTTTTGGGGAGAAATTTCAAATTCGAAGTAAATTTTTTGGTAGAAATTCTTTCATTTGTCTACTTACAGTTCAGTCCAAGAATGCATTAAGTAATCACATTGTCCCTCTGTATATTATATAGATATACAGTCAGCCCTATGTTTGCAGCCACATCTGAATAAAGGCCACCCTGTGAATGAAGGTCATTCTTTAAAAACTGTTATTGATCTAACTAACATCTAAATAAAGGTCACCTGTCAAATAAGGCCATATTTTGTCTTTCCCAAGGGAAGCCTTTGCTAGCATGTTTGACCTCATGCATATTCAATTGTTGTCAGTCTTATATGCTTAAATACGCAAACTCAAATTTCCATATCATACTGTACGTATGTTGAACAACGAAGCTAGGTGTGTCACTGCCATGTTCATTTGACTCTGCTCCTCTAATGTCAAGGTCATAGACTAGAACAGTTATTGTCTTACAATTTATCTTGTACAAAAGAAGCCTTTTGTTGGAAACCTAGGTTGTTTTAATTAGAATTAGTTTGATGGTTCAAAACAGTCATGGATTTGTAAAATGTAGGTTGGGTGTGAAAGAATGTTGAACAACTCAAGCTTGCAAAGGATCGTAATTGTTATAAATGCATAAAAATGTTAAGTCACATTTTTTACCAATATAATCTTTGAGTGGATTAAGTTCTCATTCTTTCTTGGATTTATATTTGACAATTTGGGTCATAATAGTTTGGCTACCAGGCATGTTCTGTTTGTCTTTGCATTGAATCAATGTTTGAACTTAAGGTTATGATAATCTTGTAATAATGTTATTGTCACCTCACTGCAGCTGATATACCTACACTTGGTAGAAGTTTAAGCTTCTTTAATCCTAAATTAACCTACACTTAACAGATTTACTAAGTCAATTTGTGACTGAAAAAATCAAATAGTTTTTACTGTATCGAATTGCAGTTAATGGCAATAATCGTTACATCAGGGGTACCAGTGTCAAAACTGAACGATCTGATTGGTTTGTTCTGGTTTCAGTCTTTATATTGACCAATGAAAACACTGAACAAAACAATTCTACAAGCTCACAGTGAAGCCACTGGCATGCAGCAATCACACCATAGACATAATTATATGGTGAGGGAAGGTCTAGTTAATGATGAATCAAAACATGGTGCATCACAAACAAAACCCATTGCTCATCAACAAAATTAATGTCTTTCATAAACTACATTGATCAACTGGTTGTTTCACAGTTTCCAGCATATATGCATGCTATCATATATCTAATTGAATATTTTGTTGATGAAAGAGACACCGCTGTTCAAATATGTTGTAAGCAACATGAAATGTTTCATAATGTTAAAACAGGGTTATCATTATGATGCATCAAAACACAGGATTGTGCAAAACTATCATTAATGATTCTTGGCTTAATAAGAAATAACTGAAATGACTCAGAAGTGCTGAAAACAATAATACATTAATATTATGATTATATGAAGTTAATTGATTTTACTTAGCGTATTACAACACTCTGGTGAATCTTCAATAGAACATATGTTACAGACATCATGGCTAACAGCACATAACTTTTACCTTAAATAACAATTAAACATCAATATAAGGACATGATGGTGTTGATTTATACATATTTGTGTGAATATTACAGTTTTCTGTGTTGTTATAGCAATGGATTCTAAATTCAAGGTAAAAAGATGATTAGATTGGTTTTATAGTAATTTTCTGGAAAATAGTTACCCTCAGATTAGCTGCAAATCAAGTGCTAGCTAGTTCATTACCTGTTTGAAGGTATATTTATTTATT
Organism: Lutraria lutraria; assembly: GCA_964023205.1. Classification (NCBI taxonomy): domain Eukaryota; kingdom Metazoa; phylum Mollusca; class Bivalvia; order Venerida; family Mactridae; genus Lutraria; species Lutraria lutraria. The sequence continues at coordinate 41,545,959 of OZ026838.1, read as the reverse complement.
TGTTGTACAAAGTCAGCATCTTAAAGTGATCCCACTTGGCGAACCAGACGTAGTCTATGGTCCGGTTTCCTTTGAAACTTTCTTTCAGAGAATATTTCATAAGACGTACAGTGGGCTTGAATGAAATTTTCTAAAGTAATCTTTTTTTTCATACCAGTGTATAGAAACACACATGTTTTTTCATGCTTCATTTTTAGGCCTGGTATGTCATTTCTACATGGTATCCTATCTATTAAGTTGATTTTATAGATAGAACACTTGAAAGCATTTACATAAAGCATTTACAAATACACTTGTTTTATGCAGTGTTGCATATCTTATATAGAAGTATTGTACTCCGAATGATATCAGCAAGATTTGATTGGTATGACTTTAGACAAAACATTTTGTGCTGATTCGTTTTTCTGAAATTTAAGACATTTGCATTTTATATTCTCTTTTTGATAAAAGTTTGAAAGTCAAATTGTCTGAATGGAGTGTTCTGTAAAAATATTACATAACTTCCAACAAACAGTTCAATATTTCTGTGTCTCTAATTGGTTATTGCCATGTCTGCCTATATCTGGAGAACATCCAAATATTGTCTCAGTTATGTTTTCAGAAACAATTCAAGGGAATTTAATTCTATTATACAAATGGTATACATGATGATAAACAAAGTCACACAAGAAGAACATCTGTACCCAAAACATTAATGTCAAGGTCATGGAAAAGAACATTTGATGATTGCACCATTGTCTCTTTGTCATTGGAAGACTGGTGTTATCAAACTTCTCTATGGGCATGCTAGCCAAAGCCTTTAGTTCTGTCATTGATGAAAATAGAATATCTTGACATGTCTTCATCTTCTGTAAAATGTGTGAGTAAGCCTATTGTTATGCTGCAACAGCTGAAGGCTTCTAGAAGGCTTATCATGTCATCATGTTAGACATTATTTCCAGTTCCCCAATCATAATCATGCATGTCTGCAATGTGACACATTGAATGTTATGTTCAAGGTTATAAAATGATGTACAGTGGTCCTCAGAATAAAATATTGACGATAGTCAAGTTAAAAACAAAAATTCCCTTAATTTGTTTTTTACAGACAGATTTCTGGATGAAATTCAAACTTAGAAGAAATGTACAATCTGTTTATTATTAAACATCTGTTTCACACTTTTTTATTAGCTCTTTATAAACATAGACTATCTTACTTAATGATAAATGTACTGTTTCTTGTTCAATTGAAAACATACCACGGGCAGTTACCAGTAGTTGTGTAATTTCAGTGAAAAAAACCATGACAGAAACACTTCCTTTTATTGCATGTTAATTGTAAAATTTGTAAACATTTTATATAAGCATATCACAGGAATGAAATTTCGTCTTGTATTTCAAGTATTAAATTTTGTTATTCTGTATCAAACAAGACAAAAAATGGCTGCCAGAATAATATTACTGAAGATTTTGTGCAAAATCACCTTTTGCTAGCACTTCCTTGCTAAATCCGAGTTTTTAACCAAGCCCTTGACATTCTTGCTGGCTTCACAAGTGTTCAAGTCAGATCACTGACTTAGAGACTGAAGGTTCATACCTTGGGCAGGTTGTTGGTTTTCTGTTCCCATCATATCTGTATAAGGTGAGTTGTGATTTTGTTTACATCTTCTCTGTGTTTGGTGATTTGTCATTCAGCTGCAGAAAAGAAGGCTTTAATTTATTGTATTTAGATTTGTCAATATAAAACTGCTCTATCAGACCATAAACAAACAAATGATCTTTTACAATGAAAGGACAGACTTTTGTTAAAGAAATGTTCAGACACCATTCTGATAAATACTTCAAATACAATCATACAACAGAACAAAGCTAACGTGCATGTTTTTAGACTAAACTATCTGTAATCATGCAAGGTTTAGGTCATTGTTCATTTGATGGAATGATAAAAATTGTAACAAAATCTAGCACAGAGAATGTTGCCTTTGACATAAATGTTACAAAGATGATCATGTGTATCATTATACTGTCACATACTTGTTACTTTGATTCATCTTGTACAAACATCTCCAAATATTTGTGTCTGTCATTTAATGGCAGTTTCCTACAGAAGTCACTGTTTTACCAATTGTTAGTTTCACTGTGACTACTCTTCAGTTTTAGAGGTAAACAAATGAACACTCGTTAATTTGAAAGTAAGATTCTTCTTATATCTCTAGTTAGCTAATGGTTGTGATTTAAATTCTTAAATTCTTCTTATTCTCAAACATTAATATATTTTCATACTTTATTGGTTGAAAAATAATACATGCTTATAATATATCAATATATATATATTGAAACTGTTTAGACATTAGAAATTGTGAATGTACATGTTGCAATAATATACTATATTAGAATCTATTCTTAATTGTTCATGTGGCAAAAATCAGTGATAGAATGCAGATATTTTTATCTGTGACTTCATTAATCAATTAGTGATAATATATTAACGTATCTCATCTATTAATGACCTGTAATGTAAATTCAGTGAGTTAGTTAATATAAATGTCCCCTCAGCAATGTCTTAGGACGTTTTATGTGTAGTTTTATGTTCATGTATTAAACATGTGGAGTTCAAGGTCTGAGATACCATAATAAAACTCAAGATCAGACCCTGGGATTTTGTTTAGTTTTCTTGGTAAATCATAAAATGCTTTGGTATTGTCTCTGAATTAAGAAGAATATTCTTGCAGTCCTTGTACCAGTACATGCAAAATAATTTCAATAAATAAATCTGGTATTGAATAAGTCTGTTTGTGTGCTTAGTTTATGAGGTTATGTCAACACTTGTACAAATAGATCTATATTTATGATAATATTTTCTTAAGCTTTGTACATACAAAGTAAACATTGCTATAAACTGTACTGATTTAGCTGATTAAGTAGGTCCAATTCTAGCATTTAATAGTTTGGGAAATTTTACGATACTTCATCTTTTCATAGCTGTCACTTGCTCTGTGTGCATGAATTTTAATGCGGACCAAAGTACTATATTTTTCTACATCTGTCATGCAATTTTTAAACTAGTTCCTGTTCCGTGTTGCAGTGCAAGTCTAAGTAAGTTCAGTTTCTATGAGTACTTTCAGTACTTTGATATAGTTGTTGTTATAAGTAAACTTTCTGAATCACTCAGATATCTGTAGTGTAAGCATCTGTTGTGCCAACTTCTATGTGGAAGTCAACTAGAACATGTTAACTTGAACATGGTAATATTTTGTCGACTATTTTCTCTTGATAGGGGGTATTGTTGGTATTTTAAATTTATTGAAAGATACTTAATAACCAATCCTCTTGATGCCATTTTACATAAATAACAATTAGAGAATTAGTCATTTTAATACATTTATTATGTGAACAGCTTTAAGTGGATAAATAAAGTTTCATTATTCAAAGAAGAAATTAAATCTTTTAATGGAACTCTTCATTCTACTTCAACTTTACCATTAATTTGTTGACATGTTTTAGACATATTTTCCTGTATGGATGTCCCCTTCAGTTTGCACAGGTGTTAAAATGGATGTTAGTTGAGCTTGTTTTTATGTAAGATGTTCCAAAACTATAAAATGATTTGTTTATACTGTGACAAACTTCCTCGTCCCACTTCATGTTTTCAATTTGTTCAAAATTCTTACCTAAAAATCTTGTAGATGGGTTTTCACCAGTCATTATTTACCTCTTTATATTCAGAACGACAAAATTCCCATGGTGCTTCATTGCCAATTTGTGTGAAACTTCTACAGTATGAGAGACACATTCTAGACATTTTGCATTCAGGCATAAAATTATGCTGTTTGTTGCCGTAAATAATTTTGTCCTTGACTCTTACTTTGATATTTTTTTATTTTTTAGCTTTTCTTCTCTGAACAAAATAGGTAGTTAACTTAACCTTGAATCAGGTTATATTGACTGTTTTCATTAACTTTATATGTAATGTATTTTTTACATATCAAATTTACCTATACAACGTAAACAAGGCTAGTACATGCGCTGTGTCTCCTGGTCTTACCATTGAAATCAATGCATTGAAGACCTTCAGGTATTATATAGCACTAACCCTCCCATCAGTAATTCAAACCTGTATTTACCCAGTTATGCTCAACTGACGTGTTTTGATACTTATAGTCATTTATTTGTTTAGTTTACTGATCTATAATCTATATTTATTCTAAAACGAAAAGAGTATTGAAATTCTTCTAAACAAGTGAGCATTGAGAATCATCGACGACGACGGAGGCACTAACCCATAATCTCTAAATGCCGTCTTATGTTACATTACAGTAGACACTCGACAATCATTCAATATATTGCCCCACCTTGTTACGATATCCAATGTTTGTCCAATAACTGCTGGGATATGAACTAATTTTGAAATTTTGATTTAATGTTTAATTTTCTGAAGTTAGATTGAAATCATAGGAATTTGAATTATTTTGATAAAGTAATGTTGAAAGATTGGATGGAATATTATTTTTAGCATTAGTAGCAAAAATGAGTAAAAAAAGTCGGATTCCTGTGAAAGGCAAGAATAAGGTATGTGACATATCTTTTGGAGTTTTTATTTTGTACAACTTTTTTGGGAGGGGGATTAAACTAAAATACTTGTTAGTTCAGTTCTAGTCCTGGTTATCTTAGTTTATGAATAAATTATTTATAAAGGTTACTTACTTCTTAAGAAGTTTTACTGATGAAGATAAAAAAAGACAGCAGAATGAAAACCATACCCTGCATGAAGATCACTGGGCTTAAATCAAAATTTAGGTTAAACCATCAAACTAGCTGTTTAGAGTACTCAAAACATGCCTATTGGCTTTCAGATATTTGCCAAACTAATGGTAAGGACAAACACCAATTGACTCTTCTAATAAAGTTATTTTGTCTATGGCACATTACAAATTGTCAAATTTGATCTTTTAAAAAGAAGCCTCTTTTAATCAAGTACATTATGATTCTTTTAAATAAAAAACATTTGATTGCTGCAATTGTTAACTTCATATGGGGCTGTTGTGTGATTGCTTGCCCAGCAAACATGTTAGTTGTGGTGATAAATTTAGGTGCATTAACTTAAAGCCCCAGTAGCTTTTTGGATGTTAAATTAATGTAGTTCTTATTTTACCTAGAAAGTAAAAGTAAAACAGTAAAACATAAAAAACATAAAAAACATTCAGAATTTTTTTTTTCTTCAAAAAATCATGAAGTACATAATTATGGAAATGTAGCACAGTATTTTTACAATCAATGACTTAGCAAAAATAAAAAAGGAAAAAGCATCTGACAACCCCTTTTTACTTGATGTAGCTGAAGACAGTCATTACGCAAATTTTGTTGAAGAGCAAAAAAAATATATTTCTTTTGTTTTACTATATTTTTATATTGTTCTGTATTACTAAATTCAAAAAGCTAATGGACCTTTAAAACAGATGCCAATTAAACTTGTTAGCTGATTAATTATCTAAAACTCCTGAAACTCCTCTTTAAAAACAGACATGTAAGTTAAATAATATGTTTTCCTTTGGCATTATAGCTTAAAGCATAATGCATTGTTGAATGTTCATGAAGCATTTAAAAGATCACTCAAACAGAACAGTGTTTTAACATTTAACCTTTAGTTGAAGCCTTTATGTGGTGTAGCATGGTTCACTATACCTCTGATATCATATCCTTTGTCATACCCAATTTCATTTTCATAATGTAAAAGAAAGAAAATTTGGGCATTTTCCAGGTTAAATATCACTTTGTTCAGATAATGTCGGCTGATTAGTGTCAATGGATTTCTACTCTTTAAAACTTATATCGCTCTCAGATTATATGATATATATTTCCAAACAAGACATTTGATGCTAGTAGTTGTAGTAATTATTTTAGCTTTAACATTTTGTATTCATGTTGAATTATTGCACTTTGTATTTTGATATTGCTGTATGTGCATGGACACATCATTCTATTGTGTTACAGTATAAAAAACATTCACTTTTATATTTAGTACTTACCAGTGTTGTTTGCCCTTCAGCTTGAAATCTAATTGCCTGAGACCAATTATATGCTCATTTATATGTTAGATAATGGTGTATGATGGGACATTACTCTGTGCTTCAACATTCCTATATACATGCAGTGTATGAGCACTATAACTACATGTACATGCTTACTTTTTGAGAGTTTAGATTTTACACTCATTTAGGTATTAAAAGCACCACAAAGTACATCAGAATTGAATGTTTCTTGAAAGTATCATGATCATAGCATTTAATGAAAGTCTACTGGCTATAACTTGTCCATCTTAACTAACATCGTGAGTAGATTTCAATGTAGCTCTTCGTCTCTGGCCATGATCGAGTCAAACACCATGCATACCATGCACAACAAATCTTACTTGTATCCTTATTTTTTTAACATTCATAGCTTATTTCTTTAACTCTGTTAGTACCGAATGTTCAGTTCTGCAGACCCCTGGGATGTGAGTTAATATCTTGTATAAGATGCATGCTCTTTTTGATGATTTGGTTGATCAAACATTGTCTCATGCCATTTGCCCTCAGTTGCTGATTGTTCTGTTTGACTTGGCTTGATCAAGGTCAGTGCTCAGGCAGAACCCAGAAGAACTTGTAAGATTACCTGTCTACTAGTAAATAACTAAAAAATGTCTATATTCTATCTTAAGTAAAGAAATACCAGAAAAAATATTTTGAATGATGCTAGCTGTTTGCTGAACATTACTGACTGGCTGGCTGACCCTCAGATGTTTCTCACTTTATCAACTGCAGCAAGGATTGTAACACTGAAATGACAAGCATGATCATTGATGTTGCAGGTAGATTTTCTGTATGACCAATTAATAAGTCAGGTGTCATAGTGTTACAAAGAGATGTCTAGTCAGAGGTAACGTGATTCTGACAATGTTAGATTTCTGGCCTGTCATTCATATTGACACTCTGAACCTCATTAAAGTTGGTGTGAACTGTGCAAATTAAGTATATAGCTTCCTTATTGAAGTGTCTGATCTAGCAAAGATAAATTGGATGGATATCACTGAGGCATGCGTTTTTATGTATATTACATTGTATATTACTTATTCTTGTCCTGTTTATTTTTTAATTTTACATCATACAAATGTAGTTAATTAAGTCTCCAGACTCATAACATATAAAGATTTAATATAAAATATACAATTAGTTCTCAATTCAAATTATAGAATACATTTGTTGCAGTTGCTTTCTTGAGCACTCTTGGTTAATAAAATGAAAAGTTTATGCTGACAAACTTAAACAGTATTAGTTGTCTTGTAAGATAGTAATGTTTTACTTCTTAAAGCAGATTTACTGATGATGTTAGTGATGTACTTAATGTGTGGAAGATACTCCCTTACTGGTTACAGTATATGGTTTGCAAATGTTGGAAAATTAAGATGGTCTAATGGTTAATGGTATTTATTTCGTGTTAAAAATAAAATTGAACAATTATTCTGTGACTAACATTGGAAGTTTATTGGCTGTTTTACCTTTTGGACTGTCATTAATATTTATGATTTTACATATTTTAGTTGTTTACGGTTTACGAAGTTTACGTTCTACGCTTCGTCAAACTCATACACATCTTTACTATACTATTGTAATGAAGAGTAGACGTCAAATACTTTGTTTAAAATCTGTCAAATTGTAAAAGCAGTGTGAATAAGTTTATCGGTATTTATCGGTATTTTCATTAAAATGGTTGCTTAAAGCCATCTTGTTGTATCAGGGATTAGATTAAGTGATTTTGTGGTATTGGATTATCTGGTACAGACAATGTGGGAAGAGGGTTGTTAAATAAACTCTTTAATTGGATTAAATCCCAAATATGGCAACCTCGCTAAAATCCGCATCTACCAGTCATCAGGTAAATAGCAGCCAATCTGAAAATGCAGGCTTATGTCTTTAAACATTTTTTTTTTTAATATTACTTATTTTCCAAACCTTTGGCTAAAAACAGTATTTTGATTATAATTCTAGTGCAAGAATATGCATTTTTAGAGATTTTTATTTGCAGCTGGGGTGTTTCAAAATGAATGAATGTATAAAAATGTTGACCGCATTTTGTTTAAATTATTGTAAAAATTTAAGATATGCCAGAAAGGTGTCTCGTTTCGTAACATAGTTACGGTTGTCATAGCAGGTGTTTATTACTTTTCAAAAGGATGGCTATACAAAATTATAAAAGAAAAAAATGTACATAAATCCAATAAAAGTGTGTTTCACCGATCTTTTTACATAAAGTGGTAAAAAAGTGATGTTTTGATATATAAGGTATTACTTGATAGATGTTGGCTGGAAAATGTTTAATTGGTGTTAGAAGATATGAATTATGTATAGCCTTATTTAGATAGCACTAATTGAAGTTCATATTCATCTCTTGTTTCTATAGAAGAAGTTTTTTGTTCTAGCAATTGTTTGTAGACTTAGATCTTTTAGGCAACTGTGAGCAAATTGTTAAAAAACAAATGTCTGAACTATATAATTATATTGGCATGATTTTTATGTCTTTTCTTCACTGGGGTTTGATGATAAATTTACCTACAGCCAATTTTTCCATCTTTAATGGTGAGTAGACCTTGGCGTATGCCTTGGTAGCTCTACCAACCTTCTATAAGTTAGCTGGACATAATTCTTCTGGCCCCTGTTGAGATTCAAACTCACAGCAGTGAGGGGCTTAGTGGTCACTGTTCAGATACATGAAATTTCATTCCCCAAATTGTTTACAGGTGAGAAATTTCCCCAAAAGAGGCTTCAACCCGCTATTTCATCCCCATATTAAGGACCAGAGCACCTTCCCCGAAACATAAAGAATACACCTGAGTACATAGTCATCAACAAAGATCAATTCTACAGATTTTGTGCATTTAGCTGACATAGAATCTATTATCACAAGAATGAATTACTATAAATGGTTTTAATGTTGACAATTGTATATTACAGTAAAATTCTAGAACTGAAACTTAAGTCAGTTACTATTCATCTGAAATACTTAATGTTCTTCTAATGTTTCAAATCTTTTTACTGTATGATAAAACTCAGAAGTTTGTAATGGACATTTTTTGGCTAACATCAATTGACAAATTTTAGTTATTTGTTAATTTGGAGCCCTTTTGGGAAAAATCTACAAATGCCTTTATTTTCATTAAATGCAGCATTAAATGTCCATGTATTTTGGTCCTTATGCTCACAGAAGCAAACAGAGATACTTGTATCTGTCAAGTAGTCATGGATGGCCCCCAAAAGCTGAGATAATCCCACATTTGTTTATATATTTTCCGTGGGAATATACCCCCTGACCCCTTTGTTTCATTCTAAATACAGACTTGAATCGTGTTGCTTTAAACATTCAAACTTGTTTTGTTGAAAAATAATATGACTTAAATTCAGCGTCTTTGTACCCAGGCATTTTGAATTGTGACAAGTTTACCCTCAGGAAATATGAACTGCTACCAAAATATTGGTACAGGAAAATCTATTATTATAATTCAATGCTATTTCATCCATGAAATTAATGTTTGTGGCTGTATGTTACTAAGGTTCGAAACATGTGGACAAATGTCTTGTACACTTTCTGCACTGTAAAATCTGACAGATTTCTGTTTTTGTTTGGGGTTTAATGTTGCTCCAACAGTCAGTGTCGCTTGGCGACTTTTCCAGATTTAACGGTGGAGGAAGAATCCAGGCATACACCTGGGAAGGACCACTGACCTTCTGTAAACTTCTGTACAGCTTCCTCAATTGTGAAATTTGTGAGATTCAAACTCATAGCAGTTAGGGTACTAAATGATTACTAATATGTGACTATAACCACCTGACTATTGAGATCCTGAGAGATTTTACCTGTTGCCTAGATCCCATAATAAAACATGTCTATAAAGACCACCAATTTAGTCAAAATACAGTACTTCTTCATCAAAATTAATGTGGTCTTTAAAAGAAATGATCATTTTCTGTAATTTAACTTTATTGTCTCAAGGAGACTCCCAGTCTATCATCAGGAAGTCTGTAGCTCTGGATGCCGGTATATTGTACCTGTAAAATTACTGTAGTGTGGACACTTAATACTGTTTCTTAATTTTATAAAGAAATATGATGAACATGCCAATATCAATACTATATTCTGATATCACAATGATGTTCAAATATATAAAGTTATTTTTTAGCTAAGGTGAACATTTTTATACAATTTTAATACTACTATTATTTTGATAATTACAAATGTATTCCCAAAAATTAAGAATATGTCATGTTTACATATCAATTTGACAAAAGAAATCGTATGACTTCTGAACTTTTGGTATGTGTACTATCGAAAGCCAATGATATGGATCGAAAACCTTCAATAACTCTTACTTCTATCCTAATTTGTCTTTCAATACAGTAATTAGCAGGTGTGTGGATTACTTAATTTCACCCAAACATCAAAACACTGTCAGTTTTCATTTATTTTATATTTGCCAGTCAAATACGAGTCAATGTGATATCGTAGGATGTGCCTGGTGTTTGACAAACATTAGTGAGTTTGTCACTTAATCGAACTACAGATAATGAGAAATTCCTATCGTACTAAGCTGATAAATTGACACTCATAGTTGCCGAAATTTGGACGATGTAATGATATTGTAGATCGCTTATGATTGATTCTTTATTACTCCTAGTTTTGCATTAATACATTATACATACTAATCACCAGTTTATGATGATTGATCTATCGAATATAGTTATTTTATCATTAATAGTGTAGTAAAAAATTGGTCCTACGTGTTGCTCATATATTGGCTAATATATATAGTTATTGTGCTATAAAATTTAATGGGCAAAAACTTACTTTGGTTGTATTTTTACACCGCAAAACTCATTCTAGATTGTATTGTTTCGTATTATTAATTGTGACAAGGTTATTACTAGTATGATTTAACCTTTCACCTCATTTGCATATATTTGCAGGTAACTATCAAAATGTCCAAATATGGTTTACACTATTATACGCACATAAATGCCACAAAATGCAATATTGTTGACCAAGTGGTTTATACAGTCTGTGGGATCACTTCATTACAACAGGAATATAGCTATTAGATTATAATTATTGTTCATTTTAATTCTTTTGGGTTGTTGTTTTTGTGATTATTTTTTGTTGTTTGATTGCTTTGTGTATAGAAAACAACAATGTTTGTTGCTTGGAGTAAACAAGAACTGTTAACAGAGGTATATATTTTTGTTTTTAAAAAATTGACAAATGTTTAAGGTCAAACTCTTGATTCAGTCATGAAAAAATAGTTATATTACTTTTGCTGAAAACCTTGCAATATATTTCTAGTTTAAAATCTTCCACGATTGGTTATGAATGATAAACATATACTATTGTTTTTACAGTTTCTAATTCCTGGTATTTTGTAATATTTGTTCTTTGTTAAAACTAAGCAGCACTGTTTTAATCATTATGATCGAAGATCAGTTGAACTGAGATAAAGATACAACATGAACATAAATAGGGGCTAAAATCATCCCTTTCTGTAAGAAGAATCTAAGTCACATTCAGACTCATATAGTTATATTTTGTTTATCATATTTTTTATTAAAAAGTTTTTTTCAAGATGTGTAAAAATGCTTTGATAAAACATCTCAAACAATGCAAATTCTGTAAACATCAGTCTTTAAAGATAGAGCTGCCTATTAAATCTATCATTTTAATTAACATTCTTGGATGTTAAATTACAAAAACATCAATGGAGCCTGTCTCATAAGCTTGTCTCCTTCATTTTGATTTATATGTCATGTTATTTTTGCTGGCTTGTCAATTTTGATGTATTCTGTTCTTGCATACATTACATACCTCCGCTTGACCTATTTACCAGGTTAAAAAATATTTTGTACATACAGTAAAATCTTACTAAGCAACCAGTCCAATATTAAGATCACCTTGTTATAGCATTCTCTTACTTTTGGCTGGATTTCTATGTTTCATTGAGTATTCAACTTGACAATGACTCTACCTTGTTAATTAAACCAGTTCTTGTCTCATCCATGGTCTTAATAACAAGGTTTTACTAAGTACAATGTTATATCGTGGAGATGTCCTTGTCTGCTGTTTCTTCCATTATTTAATTATTCCGAGTCCTCCTGACTTGGCTCTGGTTTCAGTAAGTGTATATTGATTGCATTATGTACATCCTGCCCCTACAATGAAATAGATCATTTCTATTTTTAAAACACTGCTGCCAATAGTTTTTTTTTAAAATTAGGTTAAACATCTAGTATGCGCAAAATGCTAATCAATCACTGGAATACAACAAGTTAGAGTATTGTATTGTGAAAATTGTATGATAGACAAGGAATGATTTCATTGAAAAAATTCTCAAGTTTTAAAATACTTTTTCATCCACTGGATAACTCCCCAATGGGCCGTCTCCAATGAACAACTATTATCAGAAAGAATGGCTGTTAGATGTTTACTTAATAGCTAAGTTTTTCTTCATCTTTAATATTCTACTGATTATAGATCTACTCTATAGATTAACTAGGAAAACCAATCACTCATGGTGTCTGTATTCAATATAAAGAAATTAAAAACTCCATTTTTCAGCAGGAGGAATAGAATGTTCAGATTTTAATTAAATCTTTTAGAATGATGATAATGCATTAGCTTAAAAGCTGGTAGGTTTCAGGTGAGCTTTTAGGATCGTTGAATGTCCGGCGTCCGGTGTCCGTCATCTGTCCACAATTAGTTTGTTTACACTCTAGCAACCGCAACTCTTAACGAATCGTGATTAAACTTGCTCATATTGTATATGGCCACAATGTCTCGCCTAAGTTCGATTATGGGCAAAATCGGACAATAACTTCTAGAGTTATGGGCCCTTGAATTACATTTGCTACATTTAGCTTGTTTACACTCTAGCGCCTTCATTTATTCACCAATCCTAATCATATTTTCAGCAAATGTGTATAACCAAAAGATCTTGGACAAGTTCGATTATGGGCAATATCGGACCAGAACTTCAAGAGTTATGGGCCCTTGACTTTGAAAATTTGCTATATTTTAGCTTGTTTACACTCTAGCACCTTCATTTATTCACCGATCCTAATAATATTTTCAGTAAATGAGTATAACCAAAAGATCTTGGACAAGTTCGATTATGGGCAGAATCGGACCAGAACGTCAAGAGTTATGGGCCCTTGACTTTGAAAATTTGCTATATTTTAGCTTGTTTACACTCTACCGTCTTCATTTATTCACCGATCCTAATAATATTTTCAGTAAATGAGTATATTCAAAAAATCTTGGACAAGTTCGATTATGGGTGGAATCAGACCACATCTTCAAGAGTAATTGGCCCTTGACTTAGAAAATTTGCTATATTTTAGCTTGTTTACACTCTACCGTCTTCATTTATTCACCGATCCTAATAATATTTTCAGTAAATGAGTATATTCAAAAAATCTTGGACAAGTTCGATTATGGGTGGAATCAGACCACATCTTCAAGAGTTATTGGCCCTTGACTTAGAAAATTTGCTATATTTTAGCTTGTTTACACTCTAGGGCCTTCATTTATTCACCGATCCTAATCATATTTACAATTAATGTGTATGACCTGATGGTTTAGGACAAGTTCAGTTATGGGTTGAATTGGACCACAACATGAAGAGTTATGGGCCCTTGGTTTAGAAAATTTGCTACGTTTTAGCTTACAAGTTTAACAGTATTATACCTCCATTGTTGGTTTTGATCTCAAAATCTACGTAAAAATGAGTTTAATGAGATGGAAACTATATTACCTGGTCATTAATTATTGGCCTTTGTTCTCAGGTGAGCGATAAAGGGCCAATGTGGCCCTCTTGTTGTATTATATTTCTAAATGATTTTATACATGATGTTTGGTAAGTGTGTTAAAGTGACAAGATCATCAATAATGAATTGATATACAAAAAATATTATTGAGCATAAGTTGACTTTTTAATGATTTTTAAAAATACAGTTGAAACTCAACATGGGAGCAGGAAACAGCTTACACTAAAATGTAAGCTCAGTAATCAAACTTCTCTGACAACTTATTTTTCAAAGTTCATCAAACAAATTGCACATAAAGATATAAATTTTGTTGATTCACTGTGTGATGTAATTGTCATCAACACTTCTGTATATATTTACATATTTTTTGTATTGACTTAATTAAACTGTCAACATAATGACTATGTATATTGAATATGATTTTAAGTATTTATGAGAAAAAAAATCACTCATTTATTTTTATGAGTCACACTAGTTAATCTGCTACAACATCATATCATTGGATTTAAAGTTTGCAAATATTTGAAATGGTACCGTACTTGGTTTTTGTTGGATTGTTGCTCATATCTCCTATGTAATGGTGTTTAGACATGCCATACTTATATCAGCAGCTCCTCTGTCAAATTAAGTTAGGCATACTGTATGAACTATTCATGAACTGTTCAAGAAAAATTAATGGTTTCATATATTCCATTCAAAGGGGAATTTACTGAATATTATGCTTGAGTGGCATTGAGTTAGTTTATCCTTACATACTTTCATTAGAATTGCTAAAATGTTGTTTTCTTTAATTCTGTCATATGATCTTTGCTTCCTTTTGCGCTTTCTATACTTTCATTACTCCCTTATATCTATCACTCAAATTCTCACCTGTACTTTACATACTTACTGTATTCTTTATCTCGAGCTCTGTCTGTATTTCTAATAATTGGAAACTGAACAATTGTTCAAGGCGTACAAATTTTAATGCGGACCAAAGTACTATGTTTTTCTACATCCACCATGGAATTGTTAAACTAGTTCCCGTTCCATGTTGCAGTGCAACTCTATGTAAGTTCACTTTCCATAAGTACTTTCAGTACTTTGTTTATTATTAATTAGTGTAAATCTTTGTATATTTTCAGAGGAAACCTGAAGATTATCTTGGTCGGCAAAAAGCTCAAGAAGAAGAAGATAGATTTGATAAGAGCAAATATCAACGCAGGTTTGGTAGTGACAAAAAGTCGGACAAGGTTGTAACAAAACGTAAAAGTTACATAGCTCCTAGAACAGTTGATGACGAAGCTCAGAGAGCTGCCAGAGAATACAGACAGAAAAGACGTTCATTAAACCTTGATAAAAGGTCTGACGTATCAGATAAATCAGACAGTAAAGGTAAAGCAAGGCCTCAAAGAAGCAATAAACAGCCAGGTTCTGATGCTCCTCAGAAAGAGTTGAAAGTATCTACAGATACAACAGATTCATTTTTTCCTGAGAGTGCATCTTCTCCAAGGTCCACAAAATCATCAGACATAGTTTCTGGACCTATTTCTCCTAGATCAGCTACTTCTCCCCCTCGTCCTTCCACAAAACGAAAAGCTGCCCCACCTCCTCCATGTTCTAACTCAGTCTCTTCTTCCAACTCTGTGCCAGTAACTGAACTTACCCCACCACCTCCTTGTTCTCCATCAGGTTCAAGTTCAGGTTCCACTTCATACTCTGCACCATCAGCCAAACTTGCTCCACCTCCACCTTGTTCTCCAACTGGATCAAGCTCAGGAACCACTGTAGCTTCATCATTTGATTCTGATAAAGTTTCATCCTCAGTAGAACTACCAAATTCTCAACCTAAATCACCTCAGTCAAAGATTCCAAAGCCAGTTTCCAATCAGGAGCCTGTGAATTCCAAACCAAATACACCTCAAGTTACTGCACAAGTTTCAGATAAATCATCTTCAGCACAAGAATCTTCCACTCCTAATAGACCACCTAGAAGGAAGAAGAAATCGGAAGAAAATAGATCATTTTTGCATGACAATTTTGAGAAGGAACAAAGAAAATCAAAAGAAATTGCAGTGAATGTCAATATTGAAGGCAATATCAGTGAAAGTCCTTATATAAATGTGCCTCAATCAAACTTGCCAGAACCTGAATCATACCCATCTTTTAATGGCAATCAAAATTCAATGCTGGATACTGTGATTAAAGATCTTCCTGACATAAATAGTAGTAAAACTAAAGTGGAGGCTAATGTTCCAGTTAATGGTTTTAAAGAGGAAACAATTGTTGCTAATGTTGACTCTAATGTTGAATGTGAAATTCAACCTCAAAAAGTAAATAAAGCTAGAGGAAAATTCAACCAGTCTGAAGTTACTTCAAATATTGAATTCAAAGAAAGAGATTACACTAAGAATGAAGTAGATGTTGTTGACAGTGATGATGATTCCAATTTGGTAGTTAAATCTGCTGGTGAACGTAAGAATAGTGACTCTAGGAATTCTGTTGAAATAGAATCCAATGATTACATGGATCAAATACAACCAACTCTTTACTCTAAAAAAAGTGATGATTTGAGACTAGCTTTTGAACATATAGAAAGAACAAAAGATACCAAGGACACTATTTCTATAGCATCTGATATATCCATATCATCTGCTGGGTCAGAGGCCCCGCCTTTACCTAATAGTGCCCCACCCCCAATGCTGTCACCTACAGGCAGTGCAAGCTTGTCTGCATCTCTCAACGACATAAGTGACGTTATTGAACCAGTTCAAGTGAACAAAGTTGAAACAAGTCCAGCAATGGCTGATATCATGCCAGAGATTACTGAAAAAGCCAGTCCTAGGGAAGTGACCAGCCCTATCAGTGAACTGAGGGCATCTATGTTTAGTATGCGTGTAATGTCACCAACTACAGAAATGGATGGAATAAAGACAAATGGACAACTTAGTATTGATACTGGTAATGATGATTCTGACACAGATATGTCAGATGACGAAACTGGGACAGGTACCTTTACTCCAGGTACGTTGTTTTAAATCAAAAGTAGTGTATCAAAAACTAATCATTTTTTAAAACTTCACTGAAAGAGTGCAGTCTTATTAGGCCAGTTTCAATCGGCTGTAAGGAAAATTAAAGTCCCATAAGCTTATAAATGTATTGGTCCTAATAGTTTCTGTTTGTTCTATAACAGAGGAATCCGTGTGTTATCCTCCAGTGCATACTTTATAGCTAGAAAAACTATTTCCGCAACCACTATCATATTTTTTTCAATATCATTGAAATAAATACTATTTATAGAACACCTGTGTTTTCCCGCAGTCATGCTATGCACACGTAGTAAAGTGACGTCACGCGCCCTACATATTTCAAGTTTACAAAAGCAAAAATCACAGTGAAATGAGTGTTTTCAGACGAAAAAGGGCTTGTTTCGTCAGTAATAATTATCTTGGGATGATATCAGCAATTAAATGTTTTTGCATATATTTTTCTACTGCAAAAAGCTAATGGGGCTTTAATAAAATTGCATGAAGGACATTCCATAAAGCAAAAAACTTGCCAAGTCAGTATAACAAAATTAAGTTACAGTTTTTGACCTGATTGGTATTTAAATGCATTCTGTAATTGAATTAGTTTTACAATATGTTAATTTGTCATTCATATATATTCAAAGTCATGAGCGTTAATTGTCTATGAAGTTACACTGAAGTGAAATGGGCGTTTTATAATATCTTAAATATGTTTAATGCCATTAATTTTTAGCTCACCAGAGCAAAATGCGCTCAAGGTGAGCTTTTGTGGTCACTCAGCATCCGTCATTGTCTTGAAGTGGTGTCCACATTTACTTAAAACAATATCTCCCCCTACACCACTAAGCTAATCGCAACCAAACTTTGCTGGAATTATCCTTGGGTGGTCCCCTTTCAAAGTTGTTCAAAAAATAAAATTTCATTAAAAACTCTGATTGCTATGGCAAGTTGGCAACACATAAATCTTTTTTAAAAATTTGTGTCCAAAAACACAGGGCCTAGAGCTGAGATATTTGGTATGTAGCATTGTCTAATGGAACTCTACAAAGTTTGTTCAAATTATTCTTCTAGGGTCAAAATTGGCTCTACCCTCAGGGTAACTTGATTTTACATAGACTTATATATGAAATTTAAAAAATCTTCTTGTCAAAAACTACATTGCCTAGAGCTTTGATATGTGGTGTGTAGCATTGTCTAGTAGACCTCTAACAAGTGTGTTCAAATTATTGCCATAGGGTGAAAATTAGCCCCACCCCGGGGGTCACTTAATTTACATCGACTTATATAGGAAAATTTTAAAAGTCTCCTTGTCCGAAACCGCAAGGCCTAGAGCTTAGATATTTTGTATGTGGCATTGCCTAGTGGACCTCTACCAAATTTATCAAATTATGGCCGCGAGGTCAAAATTGGCCCAGCCCTGGGGTTCAGTTGATTTCAAAAACTACTAGACAGTTGGGGAAGATTACTCTTTACCATTACAAATAACTTTCTTTGATTAAATTAGTCCTTAGTGTTACAATACTCAGGTGAGCGATATAGGGCCATCATGGCCCTCTTGTTATAACATGTGTTGATGTAATGTGTTTGATCTCTGTTGAACTATTCATAGAAGTATTTATTTGAACTCTTCAGGAGAGAAGGTAACAAAGGATGTTCCTATGT
This sequence comes from Lutraria lutraria, assembly GCA_964023205.1. Classification (NCBI taxonomy): domain Eukaryota; kingdom Metazoa; phylum Mollusca; class Bivalvia; order Venerida; family Mactridae; genus Lutraria; species Lutraria lutraria. The sequence continues at coordinate 41,527,469 of OZ026838.1, read as the reverse complement.
CCACTAGTGAGGATAATGGTGAGATACAGTTAATTTCATACAATCCAAAGCTGAACAGTCCTAACAGTGATTCAGCATTTGAAGACATGCAGTCCAGTATGACATCTAATGATCATCTAAGTAACACATTAGATGAGCTTAGTCCTTCTGAAGACTGCATTACAGCAGAGGTGGTAGAAAAAGTAGAGAGTGCACCGAAGAAAGAAGTCAGATCTTTTGTTCTGGAATTCGACACTGATGCTCCTAAAAAGCCTTCTGGGGTCCTTAGTCCAACTGGGAATAAGAACTTCATGATGAAGGCTCAGCAGTTTGCAGATACTGTACAGAGGCCTCCAAAGATGACAGTGAAATTGAAGCGAGAGATTAACACTCCACAAGATATATCTGATGAGAGATATCTACAGTTAGAGGCTGAGAGACTGGCTGTTATCAACTCTAGCACTATGAAGAAGAAGGACCTGGTCACCATGCCATCACAGGAAGAAGGTATGCAAGTTTGTTTATTATTTTAGAATCGTACTCAATTGTTACAGGACAACATACAGGTAATAAACAATTTAATGCTCATAAGACTTTGAAATTTGTTCAAATGGGACAAAGTCATTTAACACACTTTGTAATGCATGACAGGGTTGGTTACTCTTGTCATCTTGCTATTCAGTATGTGAAGAGTTCTTTCCCTTGTGTATGTATTGTTTCTTAAGAGTATTGTTGAATAAAATATATCTCTAGGATTCGTGCAAGTTTTATCATTTAATTATTTCAAATTAATGAAAGGTTGTGTTAAACATTGTTCGTCTGAATGAGTGAAAAAAGATAACATATGATAACTGAAGATTTACTCATTGTATATTTCTTCTTAAAATTATTCATGAAAAATTATCAGTCATCCTTGTACACTCATATAAAGAATTTGCTTTCTTCTCTATGATAATATTTTGATATTTATAATGCATGAAAGGTATGCAGAAAATAGTCTTTGGTCATTGATATATTTTCAAAGAATAGTCTGATTCCAGACACATAGCTATTGGTTTCTGTTTCATTGCATAGCGACATAAATAATTTATTTCAACAAAAAACTGGTGTTGCTGTGAAATTTCATGTAAATAGTTATACGCATGAGATAGGAAGGTAAACATATTTGATTGCTTTGTGAAATAGTAGAGGTTCATACATTATACATTATAATTAGGTTCAAATTTAATCCACAACATTTAGAAGAAAAAATATGAATTATCAGTTGTTCAAGTTTCATTTTAAATGCAGTTATTAAGTATGTTCTGACAGTTTTATAAAGAAATTAACGTGATGAATCTCATTGTAGTTTTGTGAACATAAAATTTACCATTCTATTCAAGTGTTGACACAATTTAAATAAGAAGTATTAAGAAGTGTAAGCCATGATGATCAGGTAGTTTAACACGTTTATTTGATGCCTTTAAGGCCTCTTTCCCTACAAAGCTTTGAATGTGACGCTATACAAGACTGTCACATGGCTGTATAGCTACACAAGGTTTAGCGATCATTCAGCTATGCATTATTTATTCATTTGTGTGTCTACCATATTCCTTCATGTGAAAAACTTTCTATTTGTATATGCCTACGAATGAATAATTAAATAGATAGTTGAATTGGAGCTTTACAGTTTAAGTATTTAGAGAAGCTAAATATTTGTATAATTTTCATTGTGCTACGGATCTGCTTGAGTGATTTCAGTAAGCAAGTAAGGTATTAATTGTTTATTGTAGTATTAAGTTGCATTAAAACTAGTAATACAGTGTTCTCAACCAATATGTTAGCGGATCTGTCTCGTGGATTATAATCGACGTGTTTGGATTTGGTTTTAACAGCTTTTCGATCGTTCTGTTTTCATTTTGCTGTATTTTTTTCAATTTTTAAAAAGTTGGATTACATAGATTGTAGTTTGTACTGGAGTCTATCCCCAGGTATGTGTACTAAATGAACTTCCAAATGATAGTTTGATTATTTATGTTTTAAAACATTTTAGCGCCGTCAATCTTGTGGTTTCAATATTGGTACATGTATACTTGTTAACACATTTAGGTTATTGAGCAGACATGTAAAGGTATGTCAGACAAAATACAAGTCTGAGTATATTGCATTGAGAGTGCTAGGTGGCACTTAATGAGGATTATAAAAGGTTTCTACATACTTACCTGAATGGTCAGGTGTACATGGTATATACTTTCTAAAGTTTTTATCTTATCAATGTCTTGGTTATTTCATGTGTATTACTGGTAAATCCAATGGCTGTTTATGGACATAATTGAGTTTTTGTCCTTATATGGTCATAATTTCTAATCATGAATATGATAAAAAAGTGTGTGACCCAGTGTTTATGTATTTGGTTAATAAAATGTGTTCTTCAAGAAACAAATTAAAAACATGACATCAGGGTCATATTTTTTCAACTTTTATATGTTGTGCTTATTTTAACTTTACCTTTTGCAGAATTACCATACCTGATAATTAGTTAGCACCTAGTGATTAATTAAGATCCTTCATTATGTAAACATACAGTGTTTTCTGTCAAAGAATTTTTTGATAGTGTAAAGTGGTCAATATGTGAACTTAAATAGATGGTCAATTTGTATCTCATCATGTACAATGTATATGTATGTACCAGTAGGTTGTCATAGATTGTGGGTTATCACCCCTTTTCAGACAAGATCTACTCTTCTTATCTACTCTAATCAACATTTACACTGATTTTTGATGGAGTGTCCTTTAAAAAAATGTAATTTACTACGGTCACCCAGTGTGTCCTGATAAAGTGTGATAATATTGATAGAAGAATTTGTCAGATAAAAGTTTACGATTAAATGATGACTCAACTGGTATGATATATCTACACGTTTATACGTTTGTCGAACTGTGATATTACTAGCCTTGAAATTTTGTATTCTGAATTTCACATTAGGATATATTTGAATATTTTAAATTGTTTAAGTATTTTCGAATAATAATAAGCTGATTTTTTATGTATATTGAAGTAATTTTATTTGAAGTAATAAATATTCTGAATGACATTTGGTTCTTTCAAAGGTAAGTGGAGGTTTTTATTGAATTTACAAACTTTTCTTAATTGTCAAAGAAGTTTCACATTTCAACAATTAATGGAGACTCCCTTTTATGTAAATAGTGTTTATGTGTACATTCATGAATAAGTTCAGTTTGTATGATGAATTTAGGCTCACTTTGAAATATAATGAATTTTCTGTTATATACCCTCTGTTATTGTGTTTTCTCAATGGAGAACATTTCAGTTCAAAATAATCTTTTAAAAATCAGCAATTGTGATAGAATAAAAAAGATTAGATTACCGGTACTATAAGATAATTGTTTGAAGGAACTTTTCATATCATTACCATTTTTCAGTTATGACAAACTTGCAGATTATGACAGTTAAATAGATTTTGTCAGATAAAGTGGACATACATTTTAGAACAGTGCATTTAACTTTTGTGTATAGCTTTTCTCTTTTATTGGTTTTAATTCATAAGCATGTCACATTAAATAAAGCAATTCAAATAATGTTTATCCTTGTGAGCTTAAGAATTAAGTATTTCAACAGTGATCTTATTTATTTTATTTCTTATTGTTGATACTTGACTGATTTAGTACCAAATTTCTTGCAGACCCCTAATTTAGGGCTGGTTACCATTCTTGCAAACTCTTAATGGATGGTTACCATTCTTGCAAACTCCTAATGGCTGGTTACCATTCTTGCAAACTCTTAATGGATGGTTACCATTCTTGCAAACTCCTAATGGTTGCTTACAATTCTTGCAAACTCTTAATGGTTGGTTACCATTCTTGCAAACTCTTAATGGTTGGTTACCATTCTTGCAAACTCTTAATGGCTGGTTACCATTCTTGCAAACTCTTAATGGTTGGTTACCATTCTTGCAAACTCCTAATGACTGGTTACCATTCTTGCAAACTCCATGCCAAGTTTGGTTTACTTTGTTAAAATTGTGACTTCTTAGATTTCTGCTGACTTGGATCCAGCTGACCAACCTGACTGGTTGATTAAAGTTGCAAATTTGAGACCAGGGATCCTGTAGGCACATGTTTATCTTAGACAAAACTCCTGATGACATAACAGGCTGCAACCCAGTGGCTAGTCTGCTGGACTGGTAACCAGGCTGTCTAGGTATAAAATCCCAATCGCTGTAGGTCATACCCTTCTATGAAAATTTTGACAAAAATGTTGATTTTCCTAAATATGAGAAGTTGTTTGCTTCTTGTGGAAGGGTAAGTTAGTATTGGGTAGAATACAGTCCAGGAAAACCAGTTGCAGCAAATGATTGCAATATTGTTGAAAAACGGTGTTATTACTTTCAAAGTACCTTGTCTGCAAGCTTTGATATATGAATCATATGGGAGAAATGTTTATATATTACAGTGATAAAGTCATATTTGTGTGTATCACCAACTGGTGTTTTCTGATGTCACAGATTTCTAATTTCACTAATGTCGTTTAGAGTTGTGGCCCTTTTGAATGTATGAATGGATTTACAATTGTTACTAATTTTGGAGACAGTTCAAAATAAAATGTGAGGTTATACATGATTATTGAAGTCAAACCTGTTAAGCATTTTTGGCTCACCAAAGCACATCTGTCCGTCCGTCAGTGTGTCAACAATTGCTTTAAACAACATCTCCTTCTTACGCAGTTGGCCAATTTCAATGAAACTTTAAAGGGATGTTCCTTGCATGAAGCTCTACCAAAGTTGTTCAAAAGATTTAATTTCATTAAAAACTCTGGTTGCCATGGCAACCAAAAGGAAAAACTTTAAAAATGTTCTTGTCCGAAACCACAGGGCCTAGAGCTTAGATATTTGGTGTGTAGGATTGTCTAGTGGACCTCTACCAAGTTTTTTCAAATAATGGCCCAGGGGTTAAAATTGGCCCCGCCCCGGGACTCACTTGATTTACCTAGGCTTATATAGGAAAATTTAAAAAAAATTATTGTCCGAAACCTCAAGGTCTAGAGCTTAGATATTTTGTATGCAGCATTGTCTAGTGGTCCTCTACCAAGTTTGTTCAAATTATTGCCCTGGGGTCAAAATTGGCTCCACCTGAAGGTTTACCTTATTTTATATAGGCTTACATGTATAAAATTATATAGGAAAATTTAAAAACTCTTCTTCCAAAACCGAATGGCTTAGAGCTGAGATTTTTTGTATATAGCATTTTTTTATTGGTCCTCTACCATGTTTGTTCAAATTATGGCCATGGGGTCAAAATCGGGCCGGGGTTTACTCTATTCTGTATATGCTTATATAGAAAAAATACAAAAAACGTCTGGTCAGAAACCACAAGGCATAAAGCTTAGATATTTTGGCCCTGCTAGGGTAAAAATTGGCCCTGTCCCCGGGTCACTTGATTTTACATAGGCTCATGATGTTTTTCTCTCAGCGTCTTTTTCTGGTGAGCGATATAGGGCCATTGTGGCCCTCTTGTATATTTTATGTAAAAATGATGTAAACATATTTATATGTCTTAATGGCTTACTCAAGTTCATGCTTGAAATATTTGAATACAATAAAACATCCTTCCATCTTTCATATCAGTCTTATTATAGTGCTGTTAGATTTGGACTGACTGGTTTTTATTTTTAAATATATGTAAAATATCACAACTTTCTGAATTATATTTTGACTGACTCAATTTAAACATTGATAGAATTTGGAACAGCTCATTTTAAACTCAGGTAAAATTTACCATAATGCCCTCTGTGCTTGCTTTAATATATTTTGCACAAAATGAATAATTGTCACTAGAACAGGTTTCTTAAATCATGATTTTTGACTTAATGGACACATTGATATAATGCACTCTGGATAGAAAAGGCAAGGCTATAACAGGTTGTAATGTGTACATTTTAAGGCCACAAAATATTTTTATTTTTAAATTCATTCAAGAAATAAGCAAATAAGGATTATTAAGGTGAAGGTACATAGGGTAGATTAGGACTTAAAGTATTCATAGCTTGTGTGTTATGTCAGAAACTTTGGTATAATATGTCTGTAACTTCCAAAGCTGATTACCCAAGTCTTTAGGTCATGGGTCAGACAGTGTTTGCGTCACAACCACTTTTAAGATTTTATATCTTGGCCTATTAAAGCTTCTTGTAACTAAACTTGTTCTGCTTTCAAAAAATGTGATAAGGTATCTTGAGGTGTGTATACAGTCACATGGAATGATCAAAGTTAAACTTTAAAGTTGGGATATTCAAAGTTTGTGAATTATTTTGTGTGAAAAAAGGTATGTGTGTTCTTGTTTTGTATGTAAATATTTTTGTATGTAAATATTACTGTAGAACACGGTTGTATTGAATTCCTGGAGACTCATGTAAATTTACTTCATTACATCCACAGGTGCCGGGCGTGTAGCCACCCCGCCCACTTAGCCCCATTTGACTTTCCCAGTGGCTTAGTGGGCAGGGTGGCTAAGCGCCCGGCACCTGTGATTACATCCGTATAATTCATTACAATAAAATATAGAATGGCATGTTTGGAAAAAATGCATACTTCACTGTATCAGATTTTCACTATGTTTGAGTTTATAATATTTTAATACTGTGTTTTGTTGATTTTCTGCATGTATGAGACAGGACCACATGGGAGGAAGCTCTCCAGAGGTAACTTACAAAAAGTCAATGTTTTTGACCAAGTTGTAAGCCTGGGGTCTTCCTATTGCTAAAGCTTGAAAAAGACCGAATAACCCCGAATGTTGGTGTGACAGTAAACCCCAGTGGAAAAATAAAATTGTATCATATTAAATATATTAATGTAGCCTGACCTTATCTGCTGAATGATTAAAGGAAAATGTTTGCATTACTAATGTTGTAATTTTTATTTCAATTTCCTTTAAAGATTATGTATAAATAAGATGTGTAGTAGAAAGGGACATAATTTTAGGATAATTTTTATTCATCGAAGGGAGGTAACTTTGTATGAATTTAACTTGATTTTAAAGGGAGATAAATTTAGTACTACAAGTGACATTTGTATCTTAGGTTAGAGATAAACTTTGTTCTTCTTATCGATATTTGAATATGATATGTATGTTATCTTACTTTCAACTTTCGCACCAAGATAAAAGCCAGGCCTAACAATGAAAGTATTGGTGGTCATAACATACCAGCTGTGATATACAGACTGTATTATCATTAGTGTGTCACCCTGCTATTGGTATGTTAAATTTGCTCTTAGTCAATTACTAGTTGATCATTCCTTGTGTGACTGATAACCTGCATTTTACAACAAAGGTGATATTCTCAATGTCACAAAGTCCATCTTGCATTTCTGCCTTTGCTTATGCTTTTTATCAATGTTCAGCTGTTGTACATGAATCCAGTATTTAACCATATTTGGTAATAGAATAGGAATCTCTTAATTATAGTCCATCTTGCACATGTATCAAACCAATCAAATATACATACTGGTGCTTCATCAGCCATCATTATTAAAATAGCCTCATCTAGAATTTATTTAAGTCATCTTTTCTGTAAAGTATTGATTTACTCAACTGTTTATTCTTTTATTTAATACACATCTCAAATAAACTTGAATGCATGAATTTATATAAGATCTAAATTGATATTGAATTATCTGCATATTCAATTCCATTAATTCTGATTGATACTTAACCAAAATTGTTTGGAACAGTTCCCAAATAATCAAGTTATTCTACAACTATGCTAAGGATCCAATGATCTTGTCATTAAGTTAGATAATAAAAGCAAAAAAACTTGGATTATACCACCTGCCCTATAATTCATTGATAAAAATTATATTTTTCCTTTATTGACTGGTTTGTCTTCATTTATTGAATATTTGGAATATTAAACAAACATTCTTATCAGTGCTTGTAATTTATAACATGCTTGTTCATTTTTTTTACGAATTTTTTCTTAGCCATGTTTTTTTGGAATGTTATATTTTTATAATCATTTTGAAGAGTTTCAAAATGGAGGATTTAATTTTTTGCATCGATGATGAAAGCAAGATATTGAATATTGATGTCTGTGTGTAGGAGCGTTTGATTTAACATTATAAGACTCATGTGTCAACTTTGTAGAGATAATTTCTATATGACATGTACGTGAGTCGTTAAATGTCCTCGAGCCTACAGGTGGAGTTACGATAGACAAATGACGGTCAATTTATTTACAAACATTCATGTATAAGATTAGTGTTGTCAGTATATGTAAGGGGTAATTACTGTTCACATTCTGCAGGGTGGGCTGAACAATTTACTTTGTAATACAATAGAAGGGAATTAACTACAAAGTGGATAATCAATATCTAAGTATCTAATTAAACATTATCTCATTAGACTTTAAATGTAGCTCACTAGGATACAAGGACATCTCTTTAGTTTTATATGCTCGACCAGGACATTATTTCATATTGTTAGGTAGACATTTAAAGTTCACGGGTTGTTTCGCTATTTATTTAGCTTGAATCTTTGCTGGTGTGTTCGGAATTAAATAACTTTAACATTGACTTTTGGGACAAACATGGTCAGGATTTATAGTGTAATCAAAGGTGAGAGGAATTTATTTGATAAATTCTAAGCTATATAATATAAAACATAAGCCATATTTCTATTGCATGCACATTATAGATGGTATGGGGTAATTCTTAGTCACTTAGAATTCAATTTGTATGAAAGAATATATTTTTTTTAAATATTAGTTGGTAAAGAAACTTTACATTTGGTTACTTATTGGTGTCTGCTTTGAACTTTTTATTGAATTTACATTTATGTAAGGATTTATCTAAATTACCATGTAGTTTATAATTATTAATTAAGTACAGTGCAACCTCTGCAAAGCAACACCCTTTGGGAGAAGCAAAATTATGTTGTTGTTGAAGGGAGGTTGTTGCTCAAGAGGGCTGCTCTGGAGAGGTTGCACTGTAAATATGATTATTGTGCAGTAGTTGTTTGATTATCATTCCAGGTATTGACTGTACTTTAAAAGTCCAAATACTGAACTTATAATATTCGAAACAAAAATCATTTCGTATTTACCAGGTAGTGAAGACAGGTATTTCCACTAGTATTGAATTCTTGTCAATCGCTTGTTGAATGTTTATCAATTTAGATCAAATGTAAATGTTTGAATAGTTCTAGTTATTGAAATCTCTGAAGTTGAGACATGTTTACAAATTATGAGAAATCAATAGTTTCACCTTAAACTTGTCAATAAAACAGCTTGGAATGTATTGACCAAGATGTGTCTCATCTATCAATGAATCTCACTCGGACAAACTCTCAAGTGGCTTTCTCTGATCATTCACTTCATTGATTATAAATGGATGTTTTAATGTTAAAATGATTGAAACAAGATTGTTGCCAGACTGTATTAATTGTTTATACAAAACTAGGAGATGTTTTATTTAGAGTTTGTTTGGGTTGTGATAAAATAACATATTCTGATTTGTACATTCCTCTAAACTGGGTAGAATTTGATTTATGATTTTTTTTTGCTTATTGAATTTCCTCATTCATGAACATATTGATGAATAGACCCCCCCCCCCCCCCCCCCCCCCCGGAAGTTTCCATTTAAAAACAGATTTCTTGCCAGGGCTTAGATTAACCCAGTTATCAGTATTAAAGGGACTTTCATAACTTAGGGTCAAGTGATTTCCTAGAGTAAAGCGTTTGTTTAGTCCTTTTTGTAAAGTGATGGTCTTCAGAAATGGAGGTAAAAAGAGTCCTCATCACAATGAAGGAATTAGAAGAACAGCTTGTTTAAGATGTCTTTGATTATAATGATTTACTACTAAAGATTAAATTTACTATAAATTAGTCAAAGTCTTTATGCATAGATGTAAACTTGGGCAACATTGACTTAAACACTCCTTAAAACTTGGCATCAGTCCCTAACCATACCTTGGTAGATAACATATTTAAGTATCAATAAAATCTGGTTATAAAATGCTTTACTATACTAAGGCATGACTTATGATTAGCATTACATTAATGCATGTGTGTGTAGCCTGGCACCTGTATGAATCATCATACCATCATTGCCTGACAGCAAATACCATCCTGATCATTTTGATAAACTTGTTTTATGTTAGCAATTATTCATATGTACAGCCCTAACAAGCCTATGTAACTTCCATTTGCATTTTGCATCAAAATAATTATATTTTGTACTAAAATTGAAGTTGTTGGCAAAATTTGCAATATTGTTACATTTTTATCATTTCCTTTAACAAAATTAATCAGATTGAAGAGAATTATATCTTAGAGGAACATGTACTACCTTTAATATGGTAAGTGCCCTATATATATTCTGACTTTGAAATCCTCAAAAAACATCTGACAGAATTAATTATCCTTGCTAGACTTGACTACAACACTATGTCTTGTCATGAGGTTTGTAGGTTCAACAAAAATGGTGTGCATTTCTTTCATGTATTAACCAAACAAGTTGTTTGAAGGGCGTTCTTTTCTTGTTTTGTACAAACACAAAAAAAGTTTCATATGACGTATACATCATCAAAATTTAACAACCATGAAGTCTACAAAAACAAAAGGAATATCACACACAATTTATGTTCAGGTTTCAGAGATTTTTACAAACATTTATCGATATGGGGGCATATTGTTTTTGGTCTCTCTGTTTGTCTGTCTGTTTGTACCAAACTTTAACCTTGCCTATAAAATCAAAACGCTTGCACCTGCATTCATCAAACTTCATATTTAGGTTCCTCATGACAACTTCTACAGGATCTGGGCATTTTCAGGTCAGTAGGTTAAAGTTCAAGGTCACAGGGTCATGGTGATTCGATCATTATTGACAGAATTATGGCCCTTCGTTTATTTTGTGCATTTTCAAGTTAAAGGGCACCCGGAGGGGGCATTGTGTTTTTGAAACTTGTCTTGTCTAATATTTGTTTTATATGTATTGTTACCATAAAATTAAACATAGATGAAAAATCATTAAATGCTGCCTTTCCATTGGTCAATTTCAAGGCTTATCTCTATTACAGCCAATCAGAATGCTTGAAATTTTAGACTTGTTTTATACACTACAGGATGAGCATTCTTATACTGGACTCTATTATAACAGATTGACACAATTGAAACATAAAAAGCCTGTTCATATCTAGATTACAATGCTTTCCTCTGGTTCTTTGTTAGTTAAATATTTAGCTTTGAAGCATCCATTTTACAATTTATACAGATTTAATCAATGATGAGACATGGAAACAGTTTATATTGATTTCCTGTGAAAAATAATACAGTAACATTGATAGTGAAGACTTATATGGACGTTTGCAGACATATAGTATTAATACTCAACACTGTATCTGTTCATAGGATGTTGTCATTGGAAACTGTCTCATTATTTCAGTATATTGAGTTACCAAGTTTACTGTGAAACCTCACTCAATGACCACCTTTATGAAACATTACCTTTGTATCTGCTGTTGCAATATGCAGTGTAATTTCTCCAAAGAAACACCCTTTGGGAGTACCAACATAATTATGTTGTTGAGAGGTTAATTTGTTGCTCTAGAGAGGTTAAATTAATAGTTCAATTGTACTGTGAGAAAAATCATGCTGTTGTTGAAGGGAGGATATTGCTTTAGGGAGGGCTGCTCTGAAGAGGTTAACTAATTGTACTGTACATGATCTTGGTGTAGATTGGGCAACTCCCCTGTTTTTAAACCATTGTCAATATCTGTTTTGAAAACATTAATCTAACCTAACTGCTGATAAGCCAAATTTGTGATAGTTGTGTTGTATATATGTAGTTGTGGGGGTGTATCATCTAGGGAGTAAATCACTTAAAAGTATTTGATATATTACTGAATGGGTGGTTTAAATTCTTTTAAACTGATTCAGCTTGATTTGTTTTTGCAGTTTACATCAAGATGCACTCCTACGAATTCACATTCTTGATGCACAAATGACTCGTTCCATGAATTAATCTTCAGGGATAAAAGTTTTTCATATATTTACTCAAAAACATTCATATAGGATGATATGAACTGTGTACATATCTATAGAACTTGTATTGAATGACGTAAATCAATGAGGTCCACATGTTACAAGCATCAACTTGATTGTATATTTGTTTTATTTAGTTTCGGCCGTTAACAATACAGGCGATATTGATCTTTACGTAATAAGTTCTCACAATTTTATTATCTTTTTGGATAGGTACCGTAATATTATTATGCTATACGTTTAAGTAAGAACTTGATTTTATTAACCTGTGTAATCGGGACTTTTTAAATGTGTAATCAATGTCATCAGATGCATGAAATTTTCAATCTTCTTGTGACCAAGATTTTGTCAATAAATCAGGTATGTTATATAAGATTTAAAACTTGTTGGAATGCTCTGGTTTAGGAAGGATTATATGCATTAGGAATTATATTAATTTGGTATGAATAGGTACAGAAAATTATGTGGATGATATAAGGACATTCTTAATAAGGTAATAATATATTCGTCCCATTAGTGACCTTTGTGATTCTTAACTTTTAAAATCTTGTAAACTGGTTCACACACTAAAAATTGTTTCATTCAACAAGTTGAATATCTGGTACAGTTTTGGAAAAGGAACAATAGTTCAGCTTTCCATAGCTGTCACTTGTGCGACACGCATGAATTTTGATGCGAACCAAAGCACTATGTTTTTCTACTTCTGCCATGCAATTGTTATACTGGTTCCCATTCAATGTTGCAGTGCAAGTCTTGTGTTCAGTTTCCATGAGTATTTTCAGTACTTTGATTAAAGTTGTTGTAGACATGTTGTTGAGCGATGTGATATGTTAACTTTTATTGTATTGTCTTGAATAGTCTTGGTTTGATAAGAATGAATACTGATGTTGGTATTTGAGCATTTGTTTTGTGGATATCTATACAAGGAGTAACATCAAAGATTTGCATATGAAAATCCAAAGAAAATAAATGTTGAAACTATGTTTCCTTATACAGAATAAATCCTGCTGTGTTTACCAGGCTGATTGTGTAGGGTTTCCTTAATTAAGTTTTAATCTAGTGCAGTATTAATACAAAGTATTTTCCTTATTGTTTTTGGCAAAGGTTATTCAGGATTTCGGTTATCTTCATGTAAAAATCAGCCATAACTCCTTATATGGTCTGTTTGTTGAGGATATGTTTAAGTACTTTGTCGGCTGATTATATTTTAGTTTGGTAGCATTCTTATGTTGCGAACCTTTTATACGAATGATTTATTGTTTAATAAAAGATTCTCTGCAGGTATAAGTTTATCTCTCGTAAATTTTAACATGTATGTAGGGAAAATATTTTAGCTAGATACGGACATGTCAAATATGCTTGAATCGGCAGATTATTGTATGATTGATGTTGGATTATATGAGAGCATCCAGGGTCCTGACTTTTATTTTTATACACTGATAATGATTGTGTCTTTAATAAGGGTATGGAATTTTACATTGTGCACAATGAAGTGAACAAAGAATTCTGTATAAATTAACTTTTAATTGAGGCACTTTTTTGTTAACATGATGCCTGTTTAATATTGTTTTAAGCTGTAAATTGGTATTGCATGCTATTACCAGTATACATGTAGATTTTAATTGTTTTATTCATATTTTGTGTACTTTTCATGTTTATAATAAAGCATTGCTTATTTGAACCTTTCTGTACTCCATTGTTTAGTTAAAACAATTTTGATTTTGTGTCCAATGTGATTGTGTTCTTTGCGAGATTTGAACCTACTATGTCATGATTGAGTCACAGTACATCCCCTTTTTTCTACCTATACCATACTCTCAATACACAACCATATATTGGTTGTATTGTAGTCACTGTTGTCACCTTTTCCACTACACTCAAATATTCTAATTTTCTGTTATTTGCAATTACTGTAGGCTTAAATAAACGACAGTCTCTGATAAGACTGTTATGGTTACAGGACAGATCAATATGTATGGTGATTGATTTTCAGCTGATCTCAGCAACTAAATTTATACATATGCATCATGATAACATACTGATAGTTCAAGATACCCTCACTTGTCCATGCTTTGACCTTTTTGTAGAAGATTTTATTGCGTTAAAATCTAAGCTAGGAGTCACTCAGTCTGGTTTCATTGATTATGTAGTTTGATCTTATAATGTAAGTTATCTTCTAGAGATAAAATATATCTTCAATTATATTTGAAGTAAGTGTTATGTGTTTTTAATGGAATTGATTCTTATGTTAGTTACCATTTAAATTCTATCACTGTTTTTGCTGTAGAGAAAAATCTATAATCAATGAAGGGAGATAATCTAGATTTACTTTTAGACAACCTGTTTTATCAGATGTTAGGTTTTTTGGACCTGACTGTGGTATAATATCACATGGCTACAGCACTTGATGAAACTTATACAGTAAAACATAGTTATAATGAACTCAGAGTGAAACATCTGTTGTAGTGAAATACTTGCTATTCCTCAACCAACTCCCTCTTTTGGTTGTGGGGGGAATTATTTTGTGAAGAATTTAATCTGGTCCAAAGGACTTTGCTATAACCGTGTTCTACTGTAATGGCATTATGGTACAAATTTGATAAATATGGTTGTTGGGTTATGTTATGTACAGTTCATTCAAAACATTGGTAATTAATGTACATGATTATTCTCAAAGATTTTACAGCAAACCCTGAAGCTAAGATGTATACCTTAGCTTGAATGCTATCACTAAATCTTTAAAAATAAATTTATATCTTATAAAAAGAAGCACATTGTTTTGCACTTACCGTAGGTATTCAGCTGATTTATGGTAGATAGTGTTAAAATGATCTTATAAAGGTGAAAGTAAAATTATTGTATATTTCCTCCTGGTTGCAATGAAGATAATTATGTGATAAAGACTTGATAAAGACAAAAATGAGTTTTTTGAAATGCTTCACTGAATGGCTTTTTCCTTTAATTGGTCTGAAATATTTAGTGAAAATTGCGGTAATTTACGAAAACATTGTAATGTTAGTTGAATATTTAGGGACTATTCATAAAGTTGTAGTTTGCGAATAACATTGTGACAGAATGTAGTTAGGTTGTCATCATTGTAGAAATTCATGACATTTTTCATGTTGGATGGATGTGTGTCTTATGTACAACAAGATTCAAAACAACGTTTTCAAAAGACGATGTTATATGTTGTATAAGACAGTTCTGTGTTTTACAATAGAGGAAAAATATTACATACAAATCTAGATTTAGAACTGTTTACTTGTAACAAATGTATTTTATCACATGGATATAAATATGTTATTTTATTCATGTATATAGATCTATATGGATTTTACGAGAAATGCAAGAATTTGATACTCACTGAGAAAGCTGTGTAATAAAATGGTGTTATAAAGAAATGATTATAGTTTTATAACCGTACAATATGTGACAAAGCTTTACTTATATACTCATGTTGGTTTTATATAGTGTATGCTATAAAACACACTGAGTGATTCTAGATGATATATTTTAATTAAGTTTTAAATAACCAAGACTTGTAACAGTGACTTAATGCATGAATGTCTTACTTTTATTACCCGGTACATGTGGTTTAGGGGATTTTAGCACCCAACTATTTCAAAAAGTCATAGTCTCATAATGTATGCATAATATCAAAAAATAGAATGTGTGTTATAGTAAATCTACATGAATAATGTGAGTTCATTCCAAACTTGTCAAGATGCTAGTTATTTAATCATACTTGTCTGTCAGTGTTTATTAAACGTGAGCAGTTTTTGGATAAGACACCATTTTGGACAAATTATCATAGTTTTGACATTCATAACAGATATAAATGTGACTTTCTCAACAAATTGATGATAATACTGTAGACTGAAGTATTTAAAATTCCTTGGGTAGCGGCCTGAATGTATTCATCTTATTTAATGATCAGAATTTGTGTCCCTGTCAGCGGAATTTTTGCATAGTGCTGACAAAAACTGTATGAATGTTGAAATGTTCATCTTAGTTGTTTATATGAGCATGTTGTCTGTCATGTTATAGTGCAGTGAAAGACATCATGTGACTTTCCCTAATATTGGATTATAAAATAATCTTAATTAAGGAGAACTTGAATGTTATATCTTGTCTGGATTAAGTCAAGATTTTGATTAAAGGAAACAAACTTTCCTGAATCCATACAGCGTCACAGCAGTCATACAAACAAATAAACGTATTTAAAGGAAACAAACAAATGCACAGATGTTTTCACATTCTACAGTCGTCAGGCTGAAACGACACACAGCAACATATTTCCCTCAATATTGAAGAGCTTGGCTTAGAATTTGGCGGGTCTGGTTTGTAAAAAGGAATTGAGAATAAGTTGCTAAAGATTTGTGTTTTTACAAATGTGCACCATATGAATTGTTGAGTTTTGTACACTTCTGCCTGGCAATGATGGATTTTGAACCTCCTAAGTTATACTCATCTAGTGCTGTGCTTATCTTACAGCCAGTAGGTTGTCATAAGGGTGAGTTTTAAACATTTTACAGATCATTATTTTGTATAATGTAACTTTGGATATGTGATGTTTGTTCTTGTGATATTTATAAGTTGCATACGATGCTCTCTGCTTGGTGTTTGAATAAAGAGATTGTTACCTTTATTAGGGATCTATTGATCCCTTTTATAGACATATCATAGTTTAGAAGATTTCTGTCTTAAAACTTTAAAACTCCTGCTAACCCTTCTTTATTAGGAAAACAATAATAAAGGCATATTGACTGAAATTTCACTTTACCATCAGAAAGATTTTTAAAATTTCAAGATGCTATCTTGACTAAGGTATGTGTATGAAATGAAATTCAGTGAACTGACATGTCTATATTTAGACAGCATTAGTTGTCATCAACAAGATTCTTCATGCTTATGCTCATCTTATGTACTTTCTTTCAATTATACAACAGCTTTGATAGTGCTGTGTACATATATTCAATATGTTTAGTTTTGCTATTAACTTTTTATCATTCACATCTACATGATATGTTGTGCTTTGCATGCGTAGCTGCAGGAAATAGATTTATCTAAATGTATGTCTCAGTAAATAATTATATCATACATAACATGACAGTTTTCTGGATTTCTTTCTTTCACAACACTGTCACATTGGGAATGGCTGTTCAGAACCCCCAAATCTAGTCTCATATTATTTTAAAATGATAATCTTAGATTTAATAATGATCAAAGCTTATTTATTGGTCTTTATATAGAAGTGAAAGAAACTTGAGATCTGCTTTCAGGCATGATTTACAAAACTTTGATTTTGAATATGAAATTATTTATTTCTAGCTTTGTTTGTTGATGGTAAAAAATATGACAATATCCTTTTGTTACCTGATGGTTAAAATAGATGGACTATTCCTTGTAAGTTGATGGTAAAATAGATGGCAACATCCCTTTGTTAGTTGATGGTAAAAAAAGAAAAAAATGCCCCCTTGGTTAGTTGCTGGTATAATAGATGGAATATTCCTTGTTAGTTGATGGTAAAATAGATGGCAACATCCCTTTGTAAGTTAATGGTAAAATAAATGACAATATCCCTTTGTTAGTTAATGGTAAAATATATGACAATATCCCTTTGTTAGCTGACAGTAAAATAGATGGCAACATCCCTTTGTAAGTTAATGGTAAAATAAATGACAATATCCCTTTGTAAGTTAATGGTAAAATAAATGACAACATCCCTTTGTAAGTTAATGGTAAAATAAATGACAATATCCCTTTGTAAGTTAATGGTAAAATAAATGACAATATCCCTTTATTAGTTCAGAGTAAAAGAGATGACAAATTCCCTTTCTTTGTTAATGATGGAATAGATGGGAATATCCCTTTTGTAAGTTCACATTGTATTTGATGGGAAAATCCCTGTAAGTACTATATACAAAGATGTACACTGTAAGTTATTGTAGAAAAATACTTAAGTCAATTATAACAGCACTGAATGATGGCAAGTTGACAATACAGCAATTAGGTGCAGTCTTTGTTTGCAGAACATTCAGCATGTAAAAATTTGTGGTAATTAAAATTGTCTTCTCGTATAATTGAATAAATTGGACTTTGTAATGTTTCTTATATAAGGTGCATAATGCACCATAGTTCTGTGTGACTGACGAATGATAAAATCAGAGATCTTCATCAAAATATTGTAAACATGTTTATGCATTATGAACAAACTGGTGATGATATGCCCGGTGATGTTGGCTGTTGTACAAACAATTTTTTATAAAGGAAGTTAAATGATGCGATTTCCATCTTCAGTTTTCAGATTACTTACCTGGTAAAAAAGCAGTATATACTTTTTATATCTATTTAAAGACATGATTCAAATACTTGTAATGCAAACTAAGTTTCACAACGTGTTTGTACATAAAAAAGTGTGCAACATAATCTCATAAACTATAATTTCTTGCAAAATGAAAGACTTTTTTGTTCACAACAGACTTACAATTGTATGCATTTTTTCAATGATATTTACTTTGCTATTTATTCAACTGCCTTACTAAGTTTTACGAATTTCTTCCTTTTTTTGAAATCCAATTAAAATCCATTTAGCAGTCTGATCTTCTGACTTGATTGTAAATACCTTGACATATGAAGGTGTAAAAATGCTTCAGATTAAATCATAGTGTCTGAAGCCAGAGGCTAATATAATTGATTTGACATTTAATGATCTATGACATGTTTGAACTGTTTTTATTGATAACAGTATGAGATATGATAGGATATTATATTGAGATAAATTAGAACTCACAGTGTATCAGAGGGGTACTTGGGAGACATAATATAGGCCGTCATATGGTTTAGCCGCAAATGTGCCAGAGATTTTATTTGTGTACCACTCCCAAGAATATACCATGATAAATGCATACCAGTATAATAGAACAGCCCTTTCATTAATGTAAACAAATATGGTGCTATATTAGCTGTTGTTAGGCTAATAGTTTAATTTTCTAGCTCATGCAATTTAAGTACATGTACATAAGATGTCCTGTTACGGAATGAATTTCCTTATAATGTTGTATCAGTCAAAATGTGGTCAATATACATAATGAATGTTTGCTCATGGTATAAAAATATCCACTTTTCAAGGAATTACACTAGTCCTCTGACCAAGAATTATGATCAATTGTTTGTATAGAACGTATTTACATGTACTGTGGTTTGTGACAAGATAAAAACATACAATAACCACATATCATTAATTCTAAAGGTGATATTATTTATATTTTATTGTATACTAATTATTACTGTGATGACCTTATGACATCTCAGGGACTGACTATAAAACTATGATTTTATTAGGTAATAAACATTATATTGAATGTGATAATTAATTGTTAATGACCAGAAATTAGTATACATCCCTCCCAGTTGTATTGTTGATCAAGGTAA
Source organism: Lutraria lutraria (assembly GCA_964023205.1). NCBI lineage: Eukaryota > Metazoa > Mollusca > Bivalvia > Venerida > Mactridae > Lutraria > Lutraria lutraria. The sequence continues at coordinate 41,508,025 of OZ026838.1, read as the reverse complement.
CCAGGTTTGAACCCTATGACCATGATGTGGTTTTTGTTGTTTTTATGGCTATTGATTCATGTATTGATAAGTTTTTATTATTTCTAAATCATCATGAATGACTCATGTTAGTATTGTACTATAAAATTGATACACCTTATATGTCTCATGTTATATTTTATTTTGTCATTGTTTTATGTTAGTTCATGGGCATAAGTTGTGTGTACATTCTTACTAGGTGAAGAGGATCTAGATATTCAGATCGACTTTCAGTTTTGTTACATTTATTGGATTACATTTTTTATAAACATGGTTGTTGAAATAAGAGGTATGATATATATAAAAAATAAAAAGCATGATGTATACATATTTCATGATTTCCAAAGTTTTTATTAGAAACTTTATAATTTCGGTTTCTATTGTAGTGTTGTTTTTTTGTTGTTGTTTTTTAAATATGAAATTATATATGATATAGTAAAATAGTTTCAAATTCATCCTTAAAATGCAGTGAGAATTGCGTGTAATTATAAATAAAATGTTGGATTTTGTGTTTTCGCTGTTATGAAATAATGCAATGTTGAAAAAAATCAGTTTCAGATCTATCATTATTTTTTACTAAGAATAAAATCACGCAATCATAAATAACATGAGTTCATTGCATGATTGTCATAATGAAAGGTAAATTGTGCAGTAAAATGATTACATCTTCTCAACCCTGAAATGTACAAAAAATACACTTATACATCATTTTGTTTGTTTGTTTAGTGATGTCAATAATTTCAGATACAAAACATTTGTAATGAGTCATTTAAATGAAGGAAATGAATAATACACTTGTTACATTCTTTTATCATGTCTTGATCACAAGATTTAGGGTTTAATTAGTGCTTTGAGTGAGTCTCAGGACTAAGTCATCTGATTGGCTAAATCAGAGCAAGACTTTGAATAGACCAATGGTTGCATTCTAAGATTTCATTCATCAGTTTTGTACTGTTTTAGCCATTTGTTGTCCTGTTTCAGCGAACTTTGAATATTGATTCTGGAGTGTTCTTAATTTTCATATAGTAAATGTTGAATAAATCTATAACAATTAGCAGAAAGAGTTTGTTAATTAAGTTTATCAGGATCAGGAAACACAAGGTGTGTGACTGAAACAATGTGTTATCTTTTTGTTTATGTAGGGGATGGAAATTGTAATAATTAAGTCTTTGATGTACAAATATAAAATGAGGCTTATACATTGTTTCCGGGATTTTGTTAAATACATCCTCTTATCAATGTGACATTCTGTAAGGTCCTCTACCCTTAGTTTTGTGTCTTATGTAAAGTTGGTATTTTTCTATTCAGACTCATCAGTATGTTGTCATTATCCTAAATAACTACTGTCTATTTGTACATGTAGAAGGTAGAATGTTGATACCTGCACCCTTATATGGTCATATTAAGCTGCCTGTTTTGTTAATACATTGGTTGTCATTAGTGACCAAATTTTAGATAAAAGTAACACTTTTCTGACTCATCCTAATATGTGTTAAGAGATGTTGTATGGTGACAATATGTCTCTCTTTACAAGGTGCTTTATATTCCTTACAATATGTGCTGACTGGCTAAGTGTGTGCTCTAATTTGATGGACTTGTAACCTGTACATTTACTTTGTATGGAAAGTATTTTGTTACCAAATTATTCCACCAATTTGTCATACTTTCTTTCTAACTTTAAGACAGTCTTTTTGTATACAGATGATTTAAGAGATACAGAATGTACAAACACAGTAAAAATGTCTATTTTCTGATACAATAAAACTCATCTGTATTATGTACGTTCAGTGATAGTAATGAGGTGGTGATTGTGTACAATATGTTATATGTGAATAGGAGATTTTCTAAGTACATTGTATATACAAATTGATGGCCTTTGAAATGTGTTAGATTTGTTATTGTAATGCTATGAAATTGTTAAATGACATTTAGATTGTGATTAAATACTTTGTTGTCTACATAAATAACTGTATCCTCACTGGTAAGACATGCATATGAATATATGAATTCATTACTGTAAGATAAATATAAACTTGTCATAGTGTGTACCTGATTGCACTGTAATTTAATAGGCATGTTTATTCAAGTTTCTTTTCATGCAGAGATTTTCAAATATTTGCTTCAATTTTCAAGGCTTGTCACTTGATATGTATTTTTTAGTACAATATCTTGTCTCTTGCTGCCCCATCTGTTCATATAAGATTACTAAGTCATATTTTAAAGAAACAAAAAAAGATGACAATTTTATACTGATATAGGTACACGCAAGTGCCTGTTACGTAACTTGTGAAACTAACTTGATGTCATATATGAAAGCAGAAATATGTTGCTTTTTTCTAAATCTTAAATTTCATAAATACGGTAGAGCATGGTTATGGTGAATTTCTAAAGATACAAATAATTACTTCATTATATTCATATTTCACTAAATCTAAAATAATTAAATAAAGAGAGGCATGTTCCAAATGCTTCATTGTATTTTATTTACTATAAACCATGTTTAGTGTATACACTAAGTCTTACTTGTTTGGTTCAACTTGGCATATCTTGTGGCTAAGTCAGAATGTAATCGGATACAACTGACTTGTTTTATACTATTGTTTTGGCTGTATTTGTTTCAAACCAACAAAGGTGTTTAATCTTACAACAAAGAAAATACAACGGCCTCCAAGTATGCCAAAAATGGAATTCTAAATAGCAGATTTTTATCTGTCAAAGAATGAATATCTGACCTAAATTTGTCAATTTTCTGTTTGATTAACCATGAAAAAGAATTAAACTTTGGCAAATTTACTAAAATAGTAAAGACATACAATTTTTCGTTTTATTCCTCAATTGGAAATACAGTGTGCCCTCCACTGACTTGTACTTAACTGTGGATGGTTAAATTCTTATCTGCAGTTAAACAAACATAATTATCTGTTAAACCACACCCACTGTCCCAGTGATGAAAGCTTATTTGTTTGTTTTACAACAAAATCTTTATCAAGGCAGTTGACATGACTTGTGTTTCCAAAATGATGCTTGTTATGTCAGGCAGTAAATGTTTGCTTATTAAGTAGATTGGATGTAAAACTGGCTTGATGATAAAAGTTTTTGCATTATTAAGTCATCCTGTGGAAATTTGAGAATATAAGTATGCATTATTCTGGATTGAAATTCTAGAAATTTAAATAAGCTTGTCAAATTCTGTGCTTGTTTAAAATGTGTGCTCAATATTGTGAGTGAATGAATAAGATAGGATTTATTCTTTGTGCATTTTTTGATGAATTCATATTAAATGTGATTGTTTTTAAATTTCAGAAGAACCAGTTGAACGACCTCCATCACCTGATCCTGTTAATACCATACAAGAATGGAGATCAGATGTGAGCAGACGTAGTAATATTACATGGGAGGAGAAGCCTGACAAAGTGAACTTGTACAGCGAAAATATCATTCAAGAAACTGAGAATACAGACACTGTAGATCGAGAATCAATTGCAAATTTATCTAGTGTTAGAGAAAAGTGGGAAGTCAAGTTCCAAGACAAAGACAAAAATAACGTGACACCCAAAAAACAAAGCAATCAACAAGTACGACACTGGGAGGTCAAACTTCCTACGCAGCTTAAAAAAGTACCTGCAGACGTCATTCGCTCAACAAAAGTGGACTCTGATTCAGATAGTGAAAATATGGCTGAAGTTGAAAATTCTAATGAAAGCGCCATTGAGCGTGAAATTCGCTTGGCAATGGAACGTGAGCAATTGCTCAAAAAGGAGCAGGAGGAGAGAGCTAGTCTTCAGACTCGACAAATGGCTTCAGTGAAGAAAGAGTTTGAAAATAATGGCTCTGAACAGAATAATAATAAACCAACCTATCATGAGATGACAGAAGCTGATCGTGGCTCAGAGTTACAACAACGTGAAGAGTTGATTCAGCAAGAATTACAGCAACAAGAAGAACGTGAAGCTGCTGTAAGGGGAACAAGAATGGATGAGGTAAGCTGAGTTATACGGTATTACATTCTCATAATATACTTTTCATCATTTTTAGATATTTATTGGACAGATTGTGTGCTAGTTATACCCCCGAAAATGAAGTTTGGGAGGGGGTATATTGGAGTCACTCTGTCGGTCGGTCGATCGGTTGGTTGGTTGGTCGGTCCGTCCGTCCGCATAAAATGTCAAAAGATTGTGGAGCAAACTACTTTCACATTCTTTAAGCAATTGCAATGAAACCTGAAATATGTTATCACCATTAAGTGTAGATGTGCAAGACATAATCTTAATTCCCAGCGATTCACTCATTCCAGAGTTATGTGCCCTTGAACTTAGCCATATAGTGTCCAATGGCAGTCTTAGTTTGTGGAGTGAACTACTTCGACATTTTTCAAAGGATTGAATTGAAACTTGAAACATGTTATCACCATGAAGTGTACTCGTGCAAGAGTGTACTCGTGCAAGAGACAATTTTCATGCTCAGCGATTCACTCATTGCAGAGTTGTGTCTCCTTGAACTTAACCGTATAGTGTACTATTGCATTCTTATTGTCAAAGTGGCGGCAGGGGTATTAGTCACCTCTGTGACAGCTCTAGTTTTAATTATATTTGAACTTGTGTTTCAAAAAAAAACAAAAAAACATTTACATATTTCCATCTAACTTAGATATTGCACTAGTTTGAGTTTTCACTCAGATGTTTATCATGAATCTTCTCTTAACAAGTATTTGAGGGAAATCTCTATTGTTTGAATCAAATGCTTTTAATGAGTGTAGATGTGAACTACACCTACAAGATTGTGCATACTTAAACAATAAATTATTACTTAACCTTTTTTTCTATAAAAGATAAATTATCAGTAGATTGTATTGTACTGTGATGATTGGTTCAAATTAATTTGTATGTACACAAAGTTGTCTGACATGTAGGTGTCAAGATGATGGATTGAATTGCATGTATATGTCTGATGTTATAATCATTACTTGACTGAGGTGTCAATATTGTCTTTTGTAATTAATTGCTTGGTATGTAATATGGCTGGAGTATGCTCAAGTAATTAAGTAATTGAATTGATTGAGTTTTTTGTGTCGGTTGTATATTTGAGAAACAAGACAGTGTACTGACTATTTCATTTATTCAATATAAAGTTTTCATTAATGTATTTATTTGTTTCTACAAGAAGTAAAAATCTCAGGTCTACTAGTTATTCATCTTTGAGATTTAAATGAAACATTTTAGCTGACTGGTTTAGAGAATGTGTGTATCCTAAAGATGTTTGATCTTCATGTCAGCATTATCAGTTCATCTTAGTATATTTTGGTGCAATTTACAATTGGCTTGTCACTTAAAAAGCTGATATTTCTATCAAACTTAATCTTAAAATTTGTCCTTTATTTGGAGAGGCTAGTTTCTTGGAAACAGAACATTGGAAACTGCTGTACATGTATGCAATATCTCTAAATTAGAGTTCAATTATATAATGTTGTTTGCTATTCTGGTCAGTTTCTGTATCGAGTCAGTTCAGTCTAATTTGAATTAAAATTTGGCCTTGCTTATCAGGCATTGTAAACACAAAATTACAAACCTATCACTGGAGTTTAAATGAAATCAAAAGTAATAAAACCCTATATTTGAGATCAATACACAAATTTCATATCTAAGCAGGAGTGAACATTTTGTTTACCTGTCAACTTATAGGAAGCCAGGACTGTCAATGAATAGGTATAAAATTGAAAGCTATCAGCTCAAAGGGTTTATGCTATGATGGATTGAAGTGATAAAATTATATTCAATTAATATGTTGTCTGTGCAGTGGGGGCTCAGTGTAATAAAACTGTACATTTTATTGTAATTGTGTATAGATGATTCAGTAGTGCACTCTTCTCAAACTCTAGATTTTAGTACTGAATTAGTGTATTGGTCTTGCATGCTAGTAGTATTCTTGTTCACAATACAAGGACCATAATATAGATATAAATTCCATTATTATAATATTTTAACCTCAAATTTTAACCTTGTTTCTTGATTTTATTATTTTCGTAAAAAAAAATAAATTATTGTCAGTAATTTTTATTTTTGTATTTCAGGAATTGAGTCACTCTTCTGAAGGTGAGGATGACAATGCCAATGAGAGTATAATAGAGAGAGAGATACGTCTGCAACAAGAAAGGGAGCGTGAACTTGAAATGCGTCGTCAACAGCTATCTACAACTAACATACAGGTATGTTACCATCAGTTAGTCAAAGCTGATTTAGTAAAACATTACAATGCATCCATTGTCTTTCATTTGTTTTATTTTCTAAGATTCTCGGAATGTTCTTCCCTTTTATGTTTAATTGTTTGTTGGTTTGTTGGTCAGAGTTAAACTCAACTATAGTTTTCATCATGAAATTGATATTGACCTTTGTATGTCCAGGTATTGAAGCTGCCTGTTCACAGCTCTAAAGTAGATCCTCTCTCAGGTTAAATACCTTATTTGATATTAAAATATTTGCCTTTCCACACTGCTGTAAGAGAAATGGATATACCCCAGTAGAATCATATACCCCAGTAGAATCTTATACTGTCTAGCCTGTGAACTAAGGATCACCTTTGGGAAAGATAAATTATGGTCTTTATTGACAGGTCTAGATTCAGAGGCTCTTGTTTTAAATTATCAATGATGGTGTTTAAAGAATGGCCTTTATTCACATGTTGACTTTATTCACATGTTGACTCTATTCACATGTTGACTTTATTCACATGTTGACTCTATTCACATGTTGACTTTATTCACATGTTGACTCTATTCACATGTTGACTTTATTCACATGTTGACTCTATTCACATGTTGACTCTGTTCACACGTTGACTCTATTCACATGTTGACTTTATTCACATGTTGACTTTATTCACATGTTGGCCACAAACACAGGTTTGACTGTATATATAGACTTAAAATTGAACATAAAATTTGTTTTGACTCAAAAAATGAATTTATATCTTAGGATGATGATGACGATGATGATGAAGTAGTGGTCACAGAGGAGGTAGTGACTGTACAATACACAAAACAAGTTGATACTCCACCATCAGTAGAAGATGATACACCAGCTTCAACAATGGATGACACTCCTGTATCAACACCTGATGATTTGAGTGAGGTGGAAGAACAGGCAGTTGCGCCTCCTGATCTTAAAACTAGAATTTCATATGAGGAAGCTATTTCCAGTGCTTCCCATGAAGGTGAGAGTCTCATTGCTCGTGAGCTTAGAGAAGGTCGCGAAAGAGAAGAAGAATTGAAGAAACAAAGGGAGGCAACAAGCTCTGTGAAGGTGAACAAACCAACTCCTGCCCCTGAAAAGCAACAGCCCGTGAAGGAACCTATCAAAGTCGTTGAAAGCCAGGCACCATCTTACCAGAAAGACGTTTCACCATTTAAAAAAGAACGAAGACAGTCTACAGATTCCCTCTCTTCAGGGCAAAGCAATGATAAGTCACTAAATGCCCCATCAAAGTCTGTACGTGTAGCTTTTGGAGGTGGTGCGACATTGACCTACAGAACGCCAGATAAACCAAAAGATGCGAAACGACAGGAAACTCCGATTGAACGTGAAATTAGATTAGCTCAGGAGAGGGAAAATGAATTTAGAGTTGCTAAAGGTCTTCCTCCTCTGAAAGATGAAAAGAAAGTGGACTATGATATACCTGTCCAAAGTGACAAAGAAGAAATACAAGTGACAAATACTTCATTTTTCAGTAATAATGCAAATCAAAAAGGAGGAGCAAATGTGCAGAAATTTGCATCGTCACGGTTACAAAAGGAAATCAACAAGCAGACTGCTCTTGAGAAAAAATATCGTGAAGAAGGGAAAATTTTATCTACTTCTGAAGATCATGTAGGACTTATTAAATATTCTGACATTGCACAACAAGAGCATACCACACCCCCTAAAAGAAACTTTAGCATCCCTCGTAAAAGTGCTAGTAGTGAACCATTGGCTCCACAAAAACAAAATGGAACTCTTGAGCCCAAAGTTGCATCCCAGCCCAAGGGACAAACACCAGAGGGATCAGCACCCAAATTTAATCGTAGCACATCTACTGGAAATGTTACATTCAGTTATAAAGAATCAAGACATAAGGCAGAGTCAAAAATAGAACAAGAATTACGGGAGATGAGAGAAAGGGAAGAAGAATTAAGGTAAACTATTTGTCACGTTTAATCAATATCCTCATTATATGGTTTACCATTTCTTGTATTTAACAATTCTCATATTAAGGTAAAGCATTTGTTTTGTTTAATTAAAATACCAAACATTCCTGATGAACACTTCTATTTTGAGAAAAGTAAAACAAAACTCCATAAGAACTTCATGAATATTTCAAATTATATCCATTGCTTGCTGGCTTGATTCAAACACTTAGCATACTAATTGGAAAACAAAGAAGTCTTAAAATCACAGGTAGCTTTATAAGGAAGCATAAGGTACATAATTGTTTTTAATAAATAATGTTGTAGCAATTTCAAACTTATTCAACTGAGAATTATTTCTATGATAGAAAAACACACATTAAAATTGATTATTAAATCAAATTGGAACAGACACATGAAATAGATTAATTAAATATTTGATAATATAGTACAACCTTTCCTCTTGAGCCACAACCTTCCTTCAACAATAGCATATTTAACTATAAATTTAACCTCTCTACAGTAATAACCTCTCAACAACTACATAATTTTGCTTCTCCCAAAGGGTGTTGCTTCGGAGAGGTTGCACTGTACATTATTTTGCCAGTTATAGTGTTCCAGGTTTTTTTATAGTTATGTCTCTAAATTTGTTACTACTGGTCAATTAGATAATTGAATTCAATATTTTATATTTCTAGGAATCAGAGAGAAGGTGCTGGTCTTGTATCAACTAGCAGTCCACGAAGTCCCACCACTACTAGTGTCGTTAACAAGCGTTCACACTTTGAGCAAACCTCATAACAATTATTATTAGAATTGAGGAAAATTTTTGTGTTCATGATATTGATTTAAGTGACAGAAATACACACTTGGACAATGATTTAAGATTGTCATGTCCTTGATTTTATCTTCAACAGACAAGGGAGATAATTTATAGAACCTTTTATGTAAGATTCATAGACTGGGTCATTCTGTTTCTGAATTTGCCTGATATTGGAAGAATTATACACTGTCACATCAGAACCACTTCTAGACATGTTATTATTGACATAGACGTACGTTTACAGTTTACAGCAAATCATTCTGAAAAGATTGGATAATGTAACTTTGTAATTACGTCATCAATGTACAGTCAATAGTTCCGGCATTTGAATCAGTATATTGTGTTAAAATATATATTGTATGGTGCTGTAGAAAGTTTTTAAAAAATTATCGAAGGTAGATTTTGTAGAAAAATATATATCACTCTAGCTACACAATTGTATTCGTCTACATTTTGTGTGACATGGTTAATAGTTTCTTTTGACTTTTGTATCATTTTGTTCGACTCAGTTTAAACTTTAAGACACTTAAGATTCTTTAACAAAACCTTGACTACATGAAAAAGATGCAAGAAAATCCAGTGAAGTGAATATCATGTCTTTGTAGCCTTATACTTGAAGTAGAATTCATTCAAATGAACTTCCTTTGAATTTTACACAGTATGTGTGTTTACTTCAACCACTGAAAGGCTTTAGAAGGATAGGTCCTCTTGTTATATGAAGATTGTTTTATGTCATTATATATTGTTATCATAAATAGCATATAACCTTTTTATCCTGTGTTTGTGACCCATATTCATCTAGGAACTAATTGCTTTTCATTAAGATAAACATATAAATTGATTACTGAATTAACAGTTTGTAAATACATGTATAATATTCATGACTCAGTATGTATGTACTGGTAATTACTGTAAACTTCTTTATCTAATGTGCGTTTTGATGTTTTATGTATTGAAAATGCATAAATCCCTGAAATGCTAATAGCGTGGTAACATATTTTCTGACTTTCAGTTTTATAAATTGATTATATCTTCTGTTAAAACTTTGTTGTTTTCCTCATATCAGCACCATGCATAAAATTATATCGTTTTTTATTCTGTTGTTTTTGTGTAATTGGAAGTTTATTATTCATCACCATTAAAATGATTTTCTATTTTATCTGTATGCTGTTAAATGTAATAATCTTTTGTCATTTACCTATGTTGGTTTTTTTCAATGCATTTTATTGAATATTTTTCTCTGACGAATGAATCATGTTGAAATTTCTCTAATCTGTTTTATTTGATATAAAAATGTTGGGAAGACAAAAGATCTGAGTTTGTCCATAGTTGGCTTGTAACATGTATACTAACTACTGTTACTGCTTATGCTAGATTTAGTTGCAACTTGAAATCTAATAGGTCACAAAATCTGCTGTTTCAATTGCTTTGTGTAGAAAGCTTTGACTAACCATTTCTTTACCTACAAATATGTTAATAGCTAGAGGTGGGTGTTAGGGTTTGTGGTCTGTGGGTGCCAAGTTTTTGTCTGTTAGTTTTGCATGATGTAGGAGGTTCTTTATGAAAAGCTCTTGACTTATACTTGGACTGTGTGATGCTAGCAAATTGGTGCCTTTAATTACAAAGATTTGCTTTTAGATACTGCTAGTTTTTGTATTGATAGTCCAGAGAGTGATTATATGTTCTGATCTGTTTTGTGATTCAGTATTCAAGTGTTCTTGCTGTGATGTAACCAAGAAATGCATGTAATCTTAATTGGTGCCAATTATTTTCCAATGTCTACTTGATAATAAATCATGTACCGGTAATGATTACTTTTATTCAACTTATTTGCATTTTAATTTATTTTAGAATTACAAATGTATCACCAGATCAATTATGTTACTATTTATTAGTTCCCCACCTTTTGTACTGTTTCCACCAAATATCATTTTGTAGTACTCAATATTCTGTAAGTACATTAATTTTGAAGTTTGGTATTCAATATTTGCTCTTTTTTTAAAAACAAAAGGAGTTTTGCAATTAACCTTGACATGGTTTTTGATACCTTTAAGTGTATAAACCTTTTTACCTTGTTTATGGTGTTTTTTTCTCACCGCCCCCCCCCCCCCCATCCCCCAAAGAGAATTTTCAAGAGCATATTTTTTATCTAATGAAAACCTAACACTTGTTTGATTGTTAGAATGTTTTCAGTACCAATTCATCTACATATTATTGAGACATTTGCCTTGATTAGATTCAGTTGCATGCTGGGTAGAGTTTACAATTTGCCATCTTGGGTACTTTTTCCATAGAGATGTCTTAGCGAAGATAAATGTATTTGAACTTTGACTTCATACTTCTGTTGAACATTTTAGATTTTACCTGACAATAGATCCACATAACAATAAATAGACTAAAACACTAAAAACAAGTCATAGGAAGATCTTAGTTAACATATGTCTATGAAACAGGTCTCCCTGGTGGAATATTTCATGTAGTGCCTTAGATAACTTCACCATACTAATACATGTATTTGCCATATTTGGTGTTGATTGTAATGTCTACATTTATACATATCTCGGCAATTATGTAAATGCCATTGTTAGCACACATATCCACAGGCTCGAGTTATGCTTTGATTAAAAAATAATAATCAGAATTATCAAGTTTTCCAATTCAATCAATGAAAAAATTATCTAAATTAATAAATCAAATGTGGATTTATTTTGTGACATTTATTTTGTTTTGGGTATTTTTTTTTTGGTTAGATTGTTGCATGTTTTGATAATTCTGATCACCATTTTATTGTTTAAGGTATATAACACCTGTCTGTTTATATCACTTTGATCAGTTATATGCATTCCATGATTTTGTTCACAAATGCTGTTGACAAAGTTTTATAATTTTTGCAACAGATCACTTCTTCATGAGAAATTTTTCGAAACATGTTTTTTTTTCTGAATCATGAGAACCCTTAATCTCAATATGTTTATGGGACCAAAAAGCTTTATTTAGAAATTCATTTTATTAATGACAAAGCTTTAGCAAAACATACATGTATATAAAAGTACTGATGTAATACATGTACTACTTTCTGGTCTGACTTAATTTGTTTTTGCAAGCATCTGGGTACTATGTAGTTGATTGTAATACATTTGGGTCAATATTATGCATGTATATAAAGTTAAACTTTTTAGCTGATAGCTGATAGTATAACAATACATTTGTAATGTTTTGATTTTTGCTATTGTTTAATCAATCTGTGTCACCATTGTTTTGCGTACTGATAAACAGATTTGTATATATAAGTACTGCTACAAAATGTATGTGCTGTACAATGGTGAATTAAGATATTGTTTACTTAAACATTCTGTTATGTTCATAAATGTGGCCAAATAAATAGGCCATATATTACGTCATGTTTTATTTGTGTTATCTGGTTGTGTGATACACCATTTTGTATTGTTGTTATAATGTTTTATCTCTCTCTGTCAGAGTGGTATGAAGTATATATGCAATATATTCAGAGTTTATCAATCTGTAAATACAAAATTGTAATATTTTAACAAAACTATAATCACTTGTATGTTGCCTTAAAATTAAGATAATGTTATATTAATGAAATAAAGTATACAGAAAAGATGGTGTTTTATTGTCCCTCCTTAACTGGGTAAGAGTTAGAATTCTCCAACTTTCGCAATAAAGAGGGGTAGGACAATACTACAGCTTGTGGACTACAGCCTGTATGCCGTCTAATGACCGGATCCTAGTGGTTGAATAAGGCCAGGGTATGGCTGTTAACAATCTGTCCCTGCAACACCACTTTGGCGTTAATTTGGGCTTAACATGAAGTCAGGAAGGTCTGTCCTGATCAATTGGCTGGTCATGCCATGCCCCAGAACATGTCTTGTTGGACCATTGCCATGTCTTGTCTTAGCCTTGTAGACTTTTGTTGTTGTTTTTAAAAATGACATAGAAGTCTATGGTTCATTGGCAATACTTGGGTGAAGTAGTTGGTCTGATATGATTGATAATTTACCTGGGAAAACTCAGCAGGAATATAATGCAACAATACAAAAAAATCTTTCTATTGAACACTTCTTCAGAGAAGAAACACTCATTTAAAACTAGCATTAATTTAATTTTTGTTTGTTTATATCGAATTTTACGCCCCTTTTCAACAGTCAAGAGTCATAATTATGAGGTGGACAGTTCACCTAAGCATCATTCCTGGGAAGAACCAGTACTTGGTTCCCATCCTCTGTAAGCAACTGCTTACTTTCTCTCCTAAAGAGACATGGTCGGTAGCTGGGCTCGAACCCATGACTCTCTATCAGTGAGAGGTTACAGTGATTCTTAATCACTAGACCATTTCAAAGTCAAAATAAACAAAATTCATTTTTGGAAACTGAACAATGGTTAAGTTTTGATGCAGACCAAACTTCTACGTTTTTCTCCATCCGCCATGCAGTTGTTAAACTAAAACTAGTTCCCGTTCCATGTTTCAATGTGAGTTAAGTTTCCATGAGTACTTTGAATTAAAGTATTTTTTTATGTTTTGTACAAAGGGAAGCAACTCGTACAAATAAACTATACATGCATATTTACAAATAAATACAAATACAGTGCATTTCAAATCTTCACAACTTCTGTAAAAATCAACAAATTCACTCAAAATTTAGTATATGATACTAAGAAATACTTGTAAAGATAGCAGATAGACAGATATTTTATTTAAGACGTATACATAAGTACATAGTCTAAACACATAAAGAATATATGAAATTGTAACGTCATTTTTCATAATAAATAACTCTATGTACAACATAATTTATGTTTATCATTACAATACATGGCATGTAGATAGCACTGAATTCAATTATTTCAAATAAAAAGTTGTTTTCGTTTTTCTGATATTTTTTGGGGGGTCTAAGGGAAGCAACACATTTTTTACAAATCTTCATAACTTATAGTAAAATAGACACAGAATTTAGTACATGAGCTAGTGTAATAAACACTAGCTCTTTTATAACTAAAACCAAGGACTTATATACATACATGTATGTATATAAGTCCTTGCTAAAACAAAAATAATTTTATTGAAGAATAATAAAAGTATCAGTTGTTTTGGTAAGTATTTATTTTATGAACACATTTTGGCTAATATGATTAAATTTGATTCAAAATTGTTTTGGAAGTATGTAAGAAAAATACAAAAACCTAGCTTAAGGTCTTCAGCATACCCGGTTTATACTGTGACAGGACGGGTACCGCATAAAAAGCAAAAAAATATTTAAAAAGCGGCTTTTAAAGTTTTGGAAGCCAGAACTAACAAAAACCTATCTAACAGTGAGCTCATTTGTCAATTCGTAACCTACCGATTAGTAACCTCATTTTTTTGGTCAATTGGTAATCATTATATTTTCAATTCGTAACATCATTTGAGGATGAGTATGGAAATGTAATACAAGGAGGCTTTGATACTGAACAATATCATTTCTGTTCTGTTTTTACGGAAGAAAAACTGATACAGTAAAACCTGTCCTTCCGACCACCTTTTACGAGCGACCTCCTGTCTTGTGCGACCACTCTAAACTCCTCCTGAGAGTTTTTAAACGTTAATTTAACTTAGCTAGGCGACCACCTGTCTTACGCGGTTAACAACCTTTAATATTTAGTGATAACTTAGTTGCTAAGCGACCGCTGTGTGTAGTATATCGATAAACAATCAGTCAGCCAGATCATTCTCACTTTACCTGTCGTGTAGTGTATGATTGTTTGTGTCACACAAACAAAGAAAATGTCAGCAATACTTTAACTTTAGAAGAACGGACGGATGTGATAAACAAATTAGATAAAGGAGTTTCATGTCGTAAATTAGTTGATGAACTGGGCGTAGGAAAGACTCAAATTCAGTCAATTCGCAAACGAAAGTTAGAGTATATTGAGGATATTGTGTGGACATCCAGTAGTAACTTGTGCTGATGCTAATGCCTGCTTGAACATACTCAGATCTTCGGCATTAATATCAAAAGGAAACTCTATTATAATTCAACATTTAGCTGACATTGAAGACCAGTTAATTTCCATTTAAATTGATCAAAAACAGACCAAAATCTCAGATTTTTAAAAAGTAGTTTAATTAGCTATCCGTTCTTCTAAACAGTGATTGTTTTACCTGAACTATATCTTAACATTTTAAAAATCATGTTTTATGAATCCTTTTTATGTTTTATAAATATTTAATACTTTTATGCACAAAGTGCTGTTTTTAAAATGCTAATTTTGTCACTGTTACATTTGTCATTTTATGAATCTTTTTACTTCATAATTAAATGTTCAAAATTCTGCAATTTTTTTATATCCCAGTATGTAACTCCAATCCTTAGTTAAACGACCACCTGTCTTCAGAGACCACATTTTCATTCTCCCTTGAGTGGTCGCTTAAGACAGGTTTTACTGTATTCCTGCCTTTGAGGATAGACCCTGTCAAACAATTTTGGAAGACATTACAATATGAGACAATTAAGTAAAAAAATGCATTCAAATATATAGCATCCCTGATGTATCTCAATGATCACTTGGTTTGGAGTTCTTCCAGTCTTCTTCTACTTTTGAGTTTACTGCTTGTCTCAGCATTTCTTTCCATTTCCCTCTTGTTGGAGGACTCTGTTTTACTGAATTCATATATGGTTGGAAGCTCATATAGAAGAAGTCTCCTGGCCAATGATGATACCGTTGTCATTCAACTTTTTGACAGCAATCTTTAATTACTATCTCATACTCTTTTGAGTTGGGTGTAGTTTATATGAAAAAAAACAAGATTAAGCAGGTTGTTATGAATGATAGTGATTACAGGTCAGGTGGAACTCCAAGGAGAGCTAGCTTGTACGGCAACATTCGCAGTCACAATCTGGAAGATGCTGTATCTGCATGTTTTAACATCTTTATTTGGAATACACAATTTAGTGAAAACAAATAAGAAAAGGGCCGTCATAAAAATAATGTTTATATGGATGTATCCATATTTGGCCTCATAAACCGTATAACCAAAGACCTTTTGTATTAAGTAATATCCGACAACGACAGTGCGCACGTATTCGTTCTCAATTAACGAAAACAGTGAGAACTCTTCAAAAGAAGGTATTTTATTAAAACCGATTTTGCCGGGAAAAAAGCAAAATTGAAATCTTCTGAAATTGGTATAGAATTTTGGCTTTTAAAATTTAGCTAAGCTGCTCAAGAAAAAAATGGTCTGATTGTTCATTTCAACATTTATGGCCGCTTGCCTGTACGTCCGAGTTGCCAGTTTTCGTGTTGTAACGAGATTTCGTGTTCAAATAGTAGACCTCTACCAAGTTTGTTCAGAAACTACAATGCCAAGGGCTTATATAAGTCATTGACAATGCCTAGAACTAAGATATTTGGTATGTAGCATTTTCTAGTTGACCTCTACCAGGGCCAAAATTGGCCCCGCTCCAGGGGTCACTTGATTTATATAGGCTTAGATAAATATCCGAAACCACAGGGCCTAGAGCTAAGATACTTTGTATGTATCCCTTGTACGCCTATTACCGCGATGATGCTATTACCGCCGATGCCCGGATAATAACAATACTTGCGCATGCGTGTCTCCTCCACTTCCGTTTCCGTGTGGCATTTGTTGGCAGGGAACCAGACTATTGTATACAATGCATGCCGCGACTTTAAAACATTTTACATTAATGATTTATAATTTCTACAGTCAAGTCAATTTATCGTTCATACCGCCATTTGCATTCAATCCAAATTAACACCGCTATATGAATGTGATGCATTTTAATGCATTAGATCTCTAAAAACATAATTTTTATATTTCTGCAAATAATAGATGGTCCGCACATTGATTGGAATTTAGTACTGACGCAGGAATTTCCCGCGTTACTAGGTATCTCGCATTTGATTGGTCGAGAGGCGGTAATAAGGTCATCAAACAAAAAATCAATATGAACGTCTGTGTGTCAAGAAATGCGATCAGTTGATGTATTATTTTATTGTTATTGAGAGTATTTTTATGTTTTTCGACAACAAGAAGAATTGCTTATGATGATTAAATGGTGGTATGATTGCAGACTTGTACTGTCATGCATTTTAAGACTGGTAAAGAATTAAGTAGGCGGTAATAGGGACGGCCAGTATACTATCAGACCTCTACCAAATTTGTTCATACAGTACGGTTCGGGTGCTTTGTTCGATTTTCGCGTTTCCCCCGCGTTCGTAATCGTCAATTTATCACCCGTAGCGGCGATTTTCATCGCGGCATCGATCTTGAAAAAAACGCAAATCACCGCAATATCGCTTATCACCGCGTTTTATGACTTATTTATCAGTCGGTAATCTTTGATACAGTGGATCGCGGTGATTCGCGAACGTCTAAAGCCGACTCAAGTAAATAAAATGATATTATTGTGAATCTTTCTTCTACTTTCGCTTTCTGTTGACCGTTCATTTTCCGAAAACAGTCACATGGTAAGATAATTCAGGATTTAACACTTACTAAATCCAGACATCTGATTAAATTTTGTCAAGTAGGAAATCCCATTCTTGAAGTAAATATGTAGAAATACCGCCAAATTGCTAAGCGAATATGTAAACTGTGTAGCTATGTTTTACATATGCAGCGTTATGTACAGGGCGAGATTAATATGTCTATTTTTAGTGTTTTATTTATCGAGTACCAGGGCGAGAATTTAGACCGAGTCGCAGTCTCTCATTTTACCTATTTTTATGTAGCTCGGTGCTCTAATCAATAAAACCAGTCCATTGTTTACATGTAATATTATTTCGCGCAATAATATACGAAAGCTGACAGATTAATTAAAGCTCATCAAATACTATTAAGTTCTCAACACTCGTTGATTATAATTTATGTCAACGCTAATTTTTCACACATGTCAGGTAACAATTTGTTCACAAAAGCGCAATTAAATAATGTGTGAATACAAGAAATGTGTAAGTTTTTAGAAAACTAAAGAGGCGACATTGCGTATCACGGGGTTGAGCGATCGTCGCCGCAATCCACCGCGAATTATTGCCCTTCAGTGGTGACAGTCACCGTCAATCATCGTCGTTCTGAACGCGACGGCCAAAATTCAAATCACCGCGTTGAAGCGATCTACCTGTGGCTTAGCGCGATTTTAATTCCGTGGCGATTTGCGAAAATCAGACAAATCACCCGAACTGTACTGTACAGTAAAACCTCGATTATCCAAACACTGATTATCTGAATACCCAGTGTTATCCGTATAAAATCTACGGTCTCGATTAAGTCTCTATATATTTCAAGTACAACGAACCCCGGTTATACGAATCGGATTTTACGAATACCTGGTGCAATCCGAATACATTATTTGGTCCTTAAAGTTACGAATGCACGTTTTTTCACACCTATTATTCGAAATCGTCAATTTAACAAGGACCGATTGGGAATCAAATGTCGTGTGACAAACAATGTGTAATATAAATTCATACATGAAGCGTGTCAACAGTTAAATTATCGTTAAGTTGACCATATTGTTTGTTACGATTTTATACTAATCGCGATAAATATTTCACTTTGATCTTGGGTATAATAAGTTAATACGCGTACGTACCTGAAGATCTGTTTGAAATTATTTGCATTTCAGCGTCAATCAAAATTTAAAAACTAATAGAACACAGTTAAACAAAACTAACTAGAATATGATGATTTAGTGAAAAAAACGTACCAAACATAAAAACATTACGTCTTCGATTCTTTAATTGTCTTAGAATGTGACGATAGCGATGCCTAGTCGATAGTTAGTAAGCGAAGTGAGAATGACATATTAATTATTATTGTGTCGGATTGTGTTCTGCATAATCCATAAATGCGCGGGTATTTATTTAACAAGAATTATTGTTTCATTTGTTAAGTCATATACATTCATAGAACAAAAATAATAAGTGTTTGTTGTACATTTTATTTCATTCTTATTATCACTCAAATAACGTCATGTTTACATGCGATAGTTAACTCCCTTGCAATATACAGACAGTACGGAATTTATCGTTTCCAACGAATACAGCATACTTTGTTTGCCAAGATGTCCAATCAGTTTTTAGCTCACCAGAGCACGAAGTGCTCATGGTGAGTTATGTTGTGATCGCGTGATGTCTGTGTGTGTGTGTGTGTGTGTGTGTTCTTGTATTACTATCTGGATGAGGTAGATTTTTGGTCATGAAATTATGTGACAATTTTAAGGGTACCATTTACAAGGTTTTACAAGGGTTTAGGGTTAGGGTTAGATCTCAATTAGTTGTCTATAAGTCATTGCCAGTCAATTCCCCCCTAAAAAAGGGGTTTTTAGGGGACCTGAGGTACATACCGAGGTATACCTCGGTTAAATTTCTATGTAAATGGCAAACAAAGTGAGGTACATTTTATAATGGAAAACCTCGGAAAGATAGTAAAACACACCTTTATGTGTGTGTGCGTGCGTGCATGCGTCAACAATTGCTTTAAACAACATCTCCTTCTTAACCAGTTGGCCAATTTCAACAAAACTTTACATGGATGTTCTTGCATGAAGCTCTACCAAAGTTTAAAAAAAATTAATTTCCTTAAAAACTCTGGTTGCCATGGCAACCAATAGGAAAAACTTTAAAAATCTTCTTGTCTAAAACCAAGTTTGTTAAAAGTATGGCCCCAGGGTGAAAATTAGCCCTGCCATGGGCTTCACAATGACATGATTAATATAGGCCTATATAGGATAACAAAAATCTTCTTTTCTAAAACCTCAAGGTTAGAGCTTACATATATTGTATGTATCATTGTCTGGTGAACATGATCTTCCAAATTTGTTCAAATTATTGCCCTAGGGGCAAAATTGGCCTTGCCCCCGGGTCACTTAATTTTACAAAGGCTCATGATAATTTTCTCTAAGAGTCTTTATATCTGGTAAGCGATATAGGGCTATCATGGCCCTCTTGTTTAAATAATGATGCTTGTAAATCAATTAACTGGAAGGGAATACGTATAAATTTAAGCCATAGAACAATTTATATTGATTTACTTCACTATTCCTAAACATTTTTTAGCTGCCTTCAGGACAGCAATTTTGAATTTTTAGATGGGTTATTTAATAACAAATTGAAAGATTCGTGATTCGATTTGTGGATTGTAAGTGTTGAATCGTGGATTGGATCGGATCGCCACTTACCCAACGATCCACAGCCCAAATTTACAGGGCCATCATGGCCCTCTTGTTTCAAAACGTTGCTGATCATCCACTTCAAATCTTTCACGGAATTCTTCCTCAGTTTCAGATAATTGAACTAAACTGTATCTCTACGTAACATCTAATTCTATGTTAATATACTGCCACAAAATCATAATCGATTACGCTAAGCAAGTGCGGCATTGTCAAGAAATAACTGTTACAAAATTAGGTGCAAGTTACTAAGTACAATTAAAAGTTTACTACAAGACCAAGGATTTTTTTGGGGCGATTCTATAGCCGAAATTCGGTCATATTTCCAATGGAAAATAGTATCTTTTTTTCCCAATTCACAGACAAAAAATCCCAATCCCCCCCCCCCCCCCCCAAAAAGTAGAATAAGTTGAACATTGCAAAACACTGCGAAAATTCCCAATCCCAAGGGTATGGGTCATATTCCCAAAATACCGAGAAAAAACCCTGAAGACCAAAGGTTCAAAGATTAAAACAATGCACTGATTTAGAATTGGTTAATAGGATGTACATAGCATTTACACTGGGGATAGCTTTCAGGAACACAGGAAGGCCATTCCACAGATGGATACTGTGTGGAAAGAAGATTCTGTTTGATTTTATAGAGCATAGCAACAGCAAACATTTTCGTCTTTTGTTTTAAAGTTTGCCAGTTTAGATCTAAAAGCATTCTGGATACACTACTATTATAATGATAGTCATTGCAGATATATCTAGCTGCTGATCTTTGGACTTGTTCTAATTTGAATAATAGGTATTTTTGCCAGGGATGCCAAACCGTGGGACAATTCTCCAACTGGGGTCCAACATAGGTTTAGTATCATACGTAAGCAAACATGGCAGACAATCACAGGAAAAAGCCACGTCTGTCACGTCTTAGTCCAGAATCTAAAATACGTGCAAAAGAAAGAAGAAAAGAGACATTGCGAGAATATGGACAGTCTCGGCATATTATAAGATTATCAGGAAGTACATGGACCGAATGGAATCATTTCAAAACTGAGTCAAATGCCAGCACCCACGATGAATTTGCTGTGCAACTTCTTCAAGCATGGTAGGTAACTTTTGGTTTGAATTTGCAATCTATTCAGTAATGAAATATTTGTTCTAGTGCTTCTATTGTGTTGATATATATTTTTTTATCCATATTTTTTTACTCAATCGCCTATATGTGCAAGGTAATAGCCGGTATAAAGCAAATCTCATTTTTTTATTTTTGAAAGTGAGGGGCACCAATGGGGAATAAACACATCAAATATATTGTAGTAAGTGATTGAACTGTGCTAAATATACCCTGTATTTATTCTGTTTCATTCTGTATTTTAGGGCTGTCAGACGGCAGATTCAGGAAAGAAAAGGTTTGGTCATTGATAAAACACCTTCAAAGTTTGAGATTGAAGGCCTGGAGGTACCTTCTACCCCTGTAGTTGATAAAGAAGAAGTGGAGGAACCATCATTTCCTGTTTCTGAAATTTCAGATTCTAATGGAGGGTAAGGATTTTGTATCACTATGACAGTTGAGATTGTACAACTCAACACTATATACATGTATATTCATGCAGCATGTTTAATTCAAGTAGGTAAACTTCTGTTCAATGTCTGCTGAAGAATTTCTTCTGAAACACTACTATATGTGTAAATATAAGTGTTTACTCTGAGGCTGAAAATGAAAATAAGTTTGTTTGGAGTGCTGCGGCCCAGAATTTTAGCACTGGGTAGGTAGATAGGGATTTAATGTTTACAATAAAACAATATTTTTTAAAAAATGCCCCCCCCCCCCCAAATTGATTTTAATTATTTGCTAGGATGTTCGTGAGTAGGTAGGAGCACTCCAAACAAACTTATTCTTATTTTCAGTCTGGGATTCAGAAAAAATGGTAGTGTTGGTACATTGTAATTACATCAAGAATTTAAATCAACTCACGTTGATCAGTGCATGTGTAATATATAATTCAATACACGGTCATCAGGGATTCCCTGCTTCAATGCAACATATTGTAGGTCTGAAACTGGAAAGACAGAAGACACCTGTGACTAAATCAGGGCGTCCCAGAATATGTGAACATTTCAAGGTGTTCTGATATCAGTTTTTGTACAGTTAGTCCTATTAATGACAGTTTATACATTATGTGTAAAGCATAAGTGTTTCTTGGAATCTTTCTAATCTCTCCGCAGTTTGCAGTTTTCAACTCTGCTATGGACGTTGATTGAGGGTAGTATACATTGTAAGTATACACTGTAATTTATCCCGTTTCATTCTGTACTTCAGGGCTGTTAGAGGGCAGGTTCAGGACAGAAAAGTCTCTGTAGAAGAAAGTTTGGTCATGGAAGAAACACCTTCAAAGTCAAAGATTGATGGCCTTGTGCTAGATCCTACCCCTGTAGCTGTTAAGGAAGAAGTAGTGGACCCATCATTTCCTGTTTCTGATATTTCAGATTCTAATGGAGGGTAAGTTTTTTGTGTCACTATGAGAGTTTGGAATGGACAGGGGACTGAGGTCAGGGGAATGGGGAGGCCAAACATCTGTTTTCAAAGAAATTACACAGGAGCTAAATTTTTGCTGTATGCACTTTAAGCATCATTTGCTGTATGCAGGGTGGCACCATCTTGGTGAAACCAGCAGGTTTCAAGCCTTTCCTAAATAATCAATTCTGGAATGAACTTTCTCTGCAAAATCTTCATAAACTCAAAACATTTACCGTACAACCTCCCCCTTTGTCCTCACTAATAGAAATTTTGAAAAATGGACCATTCTTTACTTGAGTATGTGTCTATAATATTATAACACATCACAATAAGATAATTATGGTACTTGCAATTGATTCAGAGTTTAATAATGTATACTATAGTGCATTTGAAAAATCCACACTTTTAGTTGAAAAATTGTAAAAACAGAAAACAATACAGTCATATTATGTTACCTTCTATCAGAATTTCAGGAATTTCAACATCACCAATCTTACTTGAGGTTAAGAAAGAAAAAACCTGAGAGGGCAAGATGAGAACTGTTCTCTGAAGGACATGATGACATGAAGCACATGATGACATGAAGGACATGATGACATGAAGCACATGATGACATGAAGCACATGATGACATGAAGCACATGATGACATGAAGCACATGATGACATGAAGGACATGTTGACACGAAGGACATGATGACATTCCAAAATATAAATCTCTGATGTCTTGTGTTGATCATTAAATAGATGTTTGAAGGAGAGCAGCATTTTTCTAGTAACAGAGAAAGTTTTTAAAACTTTTGACCGTATGTTTGTACTTGCTGTACCACTATAAAGAACACATGGAATGTATGTAATTGATCAAACTTTATAAATATTACATCAAGAAAATGACTTTATAGTAAAACCTTGTTATCTTGAGGAGTCATCGGACCAGACTTATTGCTCGAGATAAACCTGGTGCTTGTAATAAACGGGTTTTTGTTTGTTGAATGAAAAATAAACTGTATCGGGCATATCGTATGCTTCAATGGGCATATTTACAGTAATAATATCAAATGCTTTAAATATGTAAAATGTACACCATGATATGTAAGATAAAAAAACATGTTCGTTGAATGTATAAAATATGCATTGATTGTTTAAATAAAGTTCTTTATCCGTAAATATGTACATGTGTTTTCAATTTGCATTACCATGTCCGAAAATTATGTTATTGACATACAGTAAAACATAGTAGTGTCACAATGTTGAAGTTACTTATTTTTTCTGTTTGTTGATACAATGATAGCAGTAAGTGAAGCATAGATTTTTCTGCTTCTCAAACTTGTAATTAAGTTCTCACAATAAATCAACTCCTTGATATCAAAAATTGACTGCAAACTTGCGACAAAAAAAATCAAGTCTCATTGTCATTTAAAGTCCTGAGTGCATTGCCCAATTTTAACAATGTGTGAAAAAACAAACTACTTAATTAAGATAAATTTGTTCTTTTATTGTCCAATTTAAACGATGTGTAGAAATAAACAGCGTTTGCTGACATGCAGGTGTGAACATTATCGAACATGACACTCCTCAAGATAATCATTGTAATTAACACTTAAAAATAAGTCAAGGGGCCTTGATACATGTATCGAGATAACGATGCTTGTAATAAACATGGAAATTTGCATTCAAGAAAGAACAAAAAGTGCTGGGACTTCAAGATCTCCTCAAGATAAGTCCGGTGCTCGTGATCAATGCTCGTAATAAGGAAACTTCACTGTATTTGTATTTAGAAAGTGTCAGGCTGAAAATTGATAATTGAACTACAGTTGAATCTCGTTATGTCAAACTCGCTTATATCAAAATTTCGGATATGTCAAACTGTTACGTTGGGTCCCGATTTTTTTGCTCTTTCTCTATATGAAATTAATCCTCTTACCTCCAATTCACTTATCTCAAAATTTCGTTTATGTCAAACTAAATTTTTGTCCCCGTGACTATAATTAGCATGTAGTTTGAGTTGTTTATCTCAAAATTGGAGCAGATCAGCGTACAATGGACGCTTTCACACCTACCATGACATTTTGCTAATTGAACAATTTAAATGCTCCGGGAGATTTATAATCGTGTGACAAACAGAGAGCACACGTGTAGTGTAGCATGATAATCATACCTGTTATTTGACTAAACTAAAATTATGGTAGGTAAGGTAAACAAATACGCACCACGTATAACTTCGGCTGCGGTGAGTATCCGAATACTAGGATACTCGTAGGTTTAACTCGAAAATTGAGTACGATTACTTGCCACCTATGATAGTGACGGATTCCAATCTTAGTAAAACGATCTTAGCTTGATAAAAATAATTAATTCCGAGAGCGTGATCGACGTTGCAACGAACGGATTCATCTTACATTATGTACGGAATGCGTACACGTCCGAAAATATGTAAAGCTAGACGCTCCGTTTTTTTCGAATTCTTTCAGCAAATTTCGTAATTAAGTATTTTATGATGGGACAATAAGTGTTGATATTAATTATTATGAACAGATACATGATTATTTTGTTTCTTCTCTACGTATGCACATATTTTATTCGAAACGTAATCATACATGCATTGTTATTAGGCTACTGTACGTGAGTGTACACATATACTTTAAAACATATATAATTATACAGTATTTGTTTATCTCAAATTTCGGTTATCTCAAACTAATTTCCACGGTCCCTAGAAATTTGAGATAACGAGATTCAACTGTACATTGTTTGTATCTAGTTTTTTTCACCACTCCCTAAGTTTTCACTTGACTGTAATCAAAGCAATGTGTCCATCTTGAGAATTTTCTTGACCAGTCATTTGTATCAAGTCAGCTTAAAATCCCGTTAGCCCTTTGAATGTAGGTCATACTTCACATAGAAAAATGTCTGTCCTGCAAAGTTAGGCCTTTATCAGAAACATTTCAAACTTTAATAACGCAGACATTTATCAAAGTACAGTATGTACTCATGTTATTTGTTAAAGCCTATAATGAGTGTGCTAATTCTTATAACTGTGAAAGAATATTCAAAATGCTACAGTACTTGACAGGTCACTGACTGACCAGCTGTTGGTTGTCTATGCAGACACAGATTCATACTTATTTCAGTAGATAGCAAAACCTTCATGTACTGAATAGCTGTAAGGAATCTTTGACACAAGAATGAAAAACTGATATATATAATTTAGATTTTTATTTTGTAATGTTTGAACAAATTAAGCATGCATTACAAAATACTTGAAGTAAATAAATATGTCGAAATGATCTTATTTCTGATTCCTGTTAAGTCCATTATGTTTTGTACATTCATACAACTTTATACATTCATACAACTTTGTACATTCATACAACTTTATACATTCATACAACTTTGTACATTCATACAACTTTATACATTCACACAACTTTGTACATTCATACAACTTTATACATTCATACAACTTTATACATTCATACAACTTTATACATTCATACAACTTTGTACATTCATACAACATTGTACATTCATACAACTTTGTACATTCATACAACTTTGTACATTCATACAACTTTGTACATTCATACAACATTGTACATTCATACAACTTTATACATGCATACAACTTTATACATGCATACAACTTTATACATTCAAACAACTTTGTACATTCATACAACTTTGTACATTCATACAACATTGTACATTCATACAACTTTATACATGCATACAACTTTATACATGCATACAACTTTATACATTCAAACAACTTTATACATTCATACAACTTTATACATTCAAACAACTTTATACATTCATACAACTTTATACATGCATACAACTTTATACATTCATACAACTTTGTACATTCATACAACTTTATACATTCAAACAACTTTGTACATTCATACAACTTTATACATTCAAACAACTTTATACATTCATACAACTTTATACATGCATACAACTTTATACATTCATACAACTTTGTACATGCATACAACTTTATACATTCATACAACTTTATACATTCATACAACTTTATACATTCATACAACTTTATACATTCATACAACTTTATACATGCATACAACTTTATACATTCATACAACTTTGTACATTCATACAACTTTATACATTCATACAACTTTATACATTCATACAACTTTATACATGCATACAACTTTATACATTCATACAACTTTGTACATTCATACAACTTTATACATGCATACAACTTTATACATTCATACAACTTTGTACATTCATACAACTTTATACATTCATACAACATTGTACATTCGTACAACTTTATACATTCATACAACATTGTACATTCATACAACTTTATACATGCATACAACTTTATACATTCATACAACTTTGTACATTCATACAACATTGTACATTCATACAACTTTATACATGCATACAACTTTATACATTCATACAACTTTGTACATTCATACAACTTTATACATTCATACAACATTGTACATTCATACAACTTTATACATTCATACAACTTTATACATTCATACAACTTTATACAATCATACAACATTGTACATTCATACAACTTTATACATTCATACAACTTTGACTCCCTTTAAGGAGCTACCAAGTGGGAAATATAATAAAATACTTGGTTTAGTGCACAATGTGCAATCAATTATCACAGTACTGAAGCTGTATGAACAGAACAGTCCAGGTTAGGAAATAAGCTCTAGCCCTTACGGCAGGAATGGCCTGCGGTGTAAAGAAGAATGAAGCCCGTCCGGTTAGCTCAGTGATTAGAGCGTTGGTCCACTGATTCTAGAGGTTGTGAGTTTGAACCCCAGGCGAGGCATTGAATACTGTCTGTGACAAATTTTACTGAAATGACATCCTATGTTAAATTGTCCTCCACCTCTGAGTTATGTTGGGTAGCTGGCAGAATTTTGTGGATAGAATGTGGTTAGTACTGGTTAAATAAAGTTTAGGCCTCAACTTATAAAACTTTAGATCGGTCTCAGAGCTCAAATGTCATATTTTTGTCTTTTAAAGTTTCTAAGTTAATTGTGATTAGACCAACATAATATTACTGATACACTGATATGACAGCATACTTACCGTACTCTGATATATACATGTATTTAAACATAAATAAGCTTTGGTTTTTAGCTCACATGTCACAAAGTGACAAAGTGAGCTATTAGGATCACTCTCCGTCCGGCGTCGTGCGTCGTCAAACTTTTTGTTGTGACCACACTAGGGGCCACATTTTTGGCTCAATTTTAGCAAAACTGGGTCAGAACGTTAATATCAACAAAATCTCGGACGAGTTCGATATTGGGCCATTTGGGGTAAAAAACTAGGTCACCAGGGCCAAATAAGGGAAAACCTTGTGAACACTTTAGAAATCACTGTTTTGACTGGATCTTCATGAAACTTTGTCAGAATGTTTATTTTAATAATATGTAGGTCAAGTTTGATAATGGGTCATTTCTGTAGTAAAATTAGGTCACTAGGGCAAATTGCTGGAAAACCTTGTGAACACTCTAGAAGTCACTGTTTTGATTGGATGATCATGAAACCTTGTCAGAATGTTTGTCTTCATAATATCTTGGACGAGTTCGAACATGGGTCATCTTGGGTCAAAAACTAGGTCGCTCGGTCAAATCTTATGAAAAACCATGTTAACACTGTAGATTTCACAGTTATTATTGGATCTTCACCAAACTTTGTCAAATCGTTTGTTTTAATGATATAACGGTCAAGTATAAATATGGGTCATCTGGGGTCAATAACTAGGTCACCAGGTCAAATCTTAGGAAAACTTTGTTAACACTGTAGATGTCACAGTTTTAATTGGATCTTCACCAAACCTTGTCAAAATGTTTGCCTCAATGATATGTGGGTCAAGGATGAACATGGGTCAGCCGGGTTCAAAAACTGGGTCACAAGGTCAAATCTTAGGTAAAAATCTTGTAAAAGCTCTAAATGTCATGGTTTTGATTGGATCTTGGCCAAACCTTGTCAGATTGTTTGTCTTAATAATATTAAGGACAAGTTCAAATATGGGTCACCTAGGGTCAAAAACCAGGTCACAAGGTCAAATCTTAGGAAAACCTTATTAACACTGTAGATGTCAAATTTTGATCGTATCTTCACCAAACCTAGTCAGACTATTTGTCTTAATGATATGTAAGACAAATTCGAACATAGGTCGTCTGGGGTCAAAAACTAGGTCACCGGTTCAAAACAATGTTTGAATGAGTGAACAGTGATTGTCATGTGAGCGATATAGGGCCATCTTGGCCCTCTTGTTTTTCATCTAATAGACTTTGATACTGGAATTGAGATTTGAGCTTGAAGACTGATCTCAAGTTTTATATCCTCTGGGTCAGGAAGCTGGTAGGGATAACTGCTCGCCAAGATACAACAGTACTAATGTTGAAAATGGCGTTAAATCTGATGAAATATGGCCCGCACTAAAATAAAAATATCTTACAGGCATGAAAACAGGATACATAGTATCTTGATGTTAAACATGTAAATCTGCACATTGACAGATTGTGAACAATGAGTCCTTATACATGTACATACTACTTTGATATGTCAGTTTTACATTATACAACGGCCCATTTCTATCATAACATACAATAAAATACCAACATTACACTTATAGCTTACAATTATTCTTGTTTATTGAAAACATTTCATCGCAGGCAAATTTTAAGTTGCAGTATAACATCTACCTTTTATCCTCTTCAAAGCCTCGATTCACTAAATGCACAAAATTTCAATTATCTCAGCTATTTCCATCTTTAGGGTGGACTATGAAGAAATTACCATGAGAATTGGACGAAGCCTATCGAAGAAAATCAGCAAATCACTTACTGGACAGGTCAAACTTCTTTCATCAATGAGCTTATTTGATCACATGACCAGTCATATGAAGTGATGAGATGTTTTCTCATTATACATTTGTATTTAACTTTCAGTATTACAGTTTTTATGGTACTTGTACATTTTAGTATATTATCCAAATTCTACATTTTGGTTGCCATTTTTACAATGGGAGATATAATATTGATAATTTCGAATACCTTACCAAGTACCCAAATGTAACTTTTGTATAACAAACAGGATCTTTAAGTTCATGTGCTAGTATTAGACTACTTTTATCTATACTTTCAGGGTCTCTATATTACAGTGTTGTGCAACCACAAAATCTCGCAGAAACGTGCCCCTTGGCTTGTATAGCTAAAATACTGTATTGGTAATTTTTCTTCTTCAATCAACTTAAATAAATGTCGTTGTTAAATATCTTTTTTTATACAGAAGTAATAGTGTACATGTATACAGCTATGAAGTGACATGATATACCAAATGGATTTGAAAAGGTGTGAAAATATTTAATACTCATTTCATTGTTGTTCAAATTCAATTAAGTTTTAACAAAAGCTGTCTCTGTAATACAATGGACTTGATTATTACACATGATCAGAATTAAGTGTTCCAGAACATTTTATTCAACTGTTTTCTGACACAAATTTAGCAGAGTTTGCTGATGATTTCCCACATGTTATGTTTGTTGTTTTGGAAATCTTTTAATTAATGATGGCGTCTCTCTTGAAAAGGAGAAAAATTGGGCCAGGACGTCCTAAAATGTCAGATTCTGATAAGAAGATAAAACGAAAAGCCAGAGATGTGCAAAGGAACAAAGCCTCCGTATATCTTGGTAATGAGATAGATCGCTGGATGACTATAAAAGAAGAACTTGGACTGAAAACTCATCCAGAAGTTACCAAGACATTGATTGATGCGTGAGTTTTATTTTAATGTTACATGTCACATGTTCTAGTAACTTCTACTGATTCAATGCTATTATTTTGATGTTTTTTTTCACAAATTTATATTAATTTACAATTTCCTATTGGGATTTTGTTCAGGCAACAAAATTAAACAGATAAACATGTGCAAATGTGTTTGTAAGAAAATTTAGTACCCTCAAAGGGGTCATTTATGTACAGGATGAAATTACAAATTATTATGCATAGAATGAAGTTCAGATGTATATTTTGAGTAAATCGGGTTTTCATCTAAAAGCAAATAATATGTTTTTGCTCAGGGTGAGCTTTGTGATCGCCCTGCGTCCATCGTGCGTCTTGCGTCGTTACGTTTATGTACAACATTTCCTCCTACACGCTAATGCCGATCAAGCAGTAAGAAAATAATTCTACAATTGCTTATAAGTCGTAGATAATTGTTAACAAATGATTTCTTTAATGTGAAATTAAATTGTTTGATCCATGACAGCTTTTTTAAAATTATTTTTCCCAATTGTAGTGAACTATTTATCTGCGGATCTTGACTGTTCAATGTGATTTGCTTGCAGACCGTAATAATCACACTAGCGAATTAAATGCTAAATTTCAGGTGAAATGACACTAAATCATGCTCCGAAAAATGAGTTACATGATAAATAGAAACTCGGGTCAGTGTCCGGATCGAACAATGTTATCAGACTCGGCGATATCGTCCAAGGTGACACGCTAAAGCTCACCACCCTGGACGATATCACCTCGCCTGATAACATTGTTCTCCCCGGACAGTGACCTGAGTTTCTCTATATCCCAACTAGTGCACGAAAAACAAAATCACAAACTTAAATGTTACCCAAAATTGGCCTGAATGAGTAATTTAATGGTGGTAATTTGAAAAAAAAAATCCTGAGGAGCAGCCCCGGCCCCCCACTCGAACAAGGGTGACACTCCCTCCCAAACCCACCCACACCGCCACCCCAATGTCAAAATGCTTCCAGCGCCCCTGTATATATATTTTTCTGTCTGCGCTTCAAACACATTTGCAAATATTTGTGTCTCGTACCAATTAGTTAGGTCTGGATGATTTTGATAAAATATTATAATTATATTTAAATTAAACAGTTCATTTTGTGAAATGAATTACACCTTTACCTGTTAAATTAAATATTTCTAACCAATATGCTTTGCAAGTTGTTTTAAAGATTATAATATAATAATATAATATCTTGTAGAAAATAATTTCATGTATAAATAAATGATTTGATTTAATTATTATATTGAAGTCTAGCTGTTCTTACATAATCTGGTAATTAAAGGATATATATATATATATAATGAAAAATAACTAACATTCCATTATATATTTCAAATGCAGACCGTTTTTTTTGAAATATATAATAATACCGTGACTCGGATATATTTTTTAACATTTTATATATATATATTTATATGTTATAACATTAATTTATTACATAAAATGCTTATAAAAGCAACAGGAAGTTATCCATAAATTAATTATCACTAATAATCAATAATACTCCTTTCATGCAGTTCGATAGTATAGCGTGAACTATTTTTCTTTCCGCATTGCATATTATTAAGGGTGTTTTATACAGAAGTGCATGAAAATCTCGTGCGCGTAATGTTTAAAACTGTGGAATGAAGTGTAATTGATCATTCTACTGGATAGCTCTTCACAAGTTCAATTTCAGTAGTATTAAAAAAAAATTAGATGTCTGAAATAATTTCGGTTATTTATATGATTATGTATATTTTTGTATAATCAGTTATCACTATACTGTCGAACTTTCATATCGCATTTGTAAAGAGTGTGGCCCCATATGCTCTGCAATCTGAAATTTGACATGGGATACAGTAGGTTTCCAGAGAATTTTTTCCCTACAAGGTTTTGATCTCTGGTTGTTCCTGAGTGATTCAGTTTGCACACTAAAGTTTTTCAATGATACGACTGTGTTATGTACTTGTATACCATGATTGATACCATTGTACATGTACAAACATTCTGTGTTTTGGTCGCCAAATAAACACTGCACCATCCGGTATTGCAAATAAGTAAAGTGTTTGTGTTTGTTTGTGATATACAAGTAATGGTAAAGCAAAGACAATGTAAGACCCTCTTATATGACTAGGTGTCAAGTCTACAGGCATTTAGCTGACCATGAAAAGACAGGATTAATCTGAATAGGGGCAATAAAACAATTAAGAGATTAGACCTCATGTGGATTTTGGGGGGTCACTTATATAGTAGCTGTTCAATGTCAAGGTATTTGTGTTTTGTATTGAGACATGATTTACATTAATTACAACATAGAATTTCATTGGCTACATTTTACACACTGTCATCCATTATGTTGTAACCATGTCATTCATTGGCAGACACAGAGGGAATTGTCCAATCAGATTCAATTATTTTTAGCAGGTAAACATGATTAGATTATTGGCTGTGTAAAGAAATATTGCATTCTGAATCATTTAAAATAATTTTGAGATTTAACTGTTTTATAATTGTTTAAAAAGTGAATTTATTGGACTATGGATTTGTTGTGAGTAATTTCTTTATGTATAAGTTCTTGTTGACTGTGAGATAATAATATTTTGCTGTATATTCTTGGAAAATGGATTTCTGTTTTACCAATGGAGGGCTAATTGCACAGTACATATATACTCAGTGTCACTAGAAACTTACCACCCTACACACCCCTATATATTTCAAATTTTAACATCCTGTGTAAACTGCTTTATACAATAGTTTATATGACTTTGGTACCAAACTATGCTTATCATTTTAACCACACTTAAAGTAAGTTTCTAGTGACGCCAAGTATACTTGCCTTAAGCTAGGTTGTGTGGTGTTTGTAGATTGATAGGTGA
Source organism: Lutraria lutraria (assembly GCA_964023205.1). Lineage (NCBI taxonomy): Eukaryota > Metazoa > Mollusca > Bivalvia > Venerida > Mactridae > Lutraria > Lutraria lutraria. Next base: position 41,474,630 of record OZ026838.1, on the reverse strand, counting down.
AATCAATATTGACTTTAAATCTTTTTATGTTCCAATTTTGTGTTTTAAACCTTTTCAATTTATAGTGTTATTATAACAGTCTATGAATTAATTATTTCCTTTTTACAATGTGTTGCCATGCTTGACTTTGCCTGTGTCCTAAAACTACATATATATATACAGCTATATGGCATTTTGTACTGTATATGCACCAATTATCTTTTTCTAAAGATATTTCTTGTTAGATATGGTTGAAATATAAGATTTTCTGTGGATATGGAAAATGTACATTTCATATTTCTTCAGCTTTAATGCCATTTTCAACATTATTTCAGTCATATTGTGGCAGGTAGTTAACCTAACCAGCTTCCCTGGTCTTCATAAATTATACTATAATATAGGCTACATGTACCATATGTTCTATCCACAAGCTACTTCCAAACTTCACCACATATATTTCAGAGTTGGGGGCAATTAATCATGGGATGTATAATTTCTTCAGTCAAATTTGTCACAGACAGTGTGAGCCTCGTCTAGGGTTTGAACTCACAACCGCTTGATCAGTAGACTAGTGCTCTAACACTGACCTGACAGGGTGGGCTTTATGCATTTCATAAATGGATCTAATGTTCATGGCTTTAACTTTGAATACAGGCCACCCAGTGAGTAAATGTCAGTCTTTTAAAAACTGTCATTGATCTTTAGAAAAAAAAGACTTCTGAAAAAATGACCACCTGTCAATTAAGGTCGCATTATGTTAATCGCTTGGCAGGCCTTTGTTCACAGGTTTGACTTAATTTGTGTTTGTTGAGATATTTATTTTATCTATCAACTGACATGTTTGGAGAAAAATGTTCCAGTTTATTGTGACTGGACATTTGTATGAAAAAAGCATAACAGCACTTAATTGATTGGGGAATTTTTATTCTAAAGAAAGTCAGCAAATACCACTATCCTCAAAGTTTCAGTGATGATAAAAAATAGTTTCTAAATTCTCCCTGCAGAATAAACTACAATATATATTATCTTCTTTTCAAATGCATGCATATGTTTTTCTTTCTTTTGTTACTATTTGACACACAAAACTAAAGTTGTATGTATGTAATTCTGTGTAATGGGCCAGTGGCCTACATCATTTAAATAAAGTTATTGTATTGTGTATAGTCAAACCTGTAAACAAAGATCACCAGAAGGAAAGAAGAAATATGACTTTAGCCATCAGATTTCTCTATCATGCTATATTGATCCCAGGTAGCAATTAATTAACTTGGGTTTAACTTTACAACATTAATAATCTATTATATCATACAGTGCCACCTCCCTAGAGCGGCCCTCTCTTAAACAACCTCCCTTCAACAACATAATTATTTTTTCCCACTGCACAATTTAACTAATAATTTAACCTCTCAAAAGCAACAGCCTCTTAACAACAACATAATTTTGCTACCCCCAAAGGGTGTTGCTTTGGAGAGGTTGCACTGTATGTAAAATGCAAGAATCAGGTAGATGTTTGCAAGAATGGTTGTTATCTTAGGTATAACTTAATTTTTCGGTGGTTGCTTTGTTTTTTGTTAATTGATATGCTGTTCATGATGTTTTTAATGCTTCATGGTTTATAAGATTTTGTAAATACTTATTTTATTGTACAGCACAACCTCTCCAGGGTGGCCCCATCGTGAGCTACATCCTCCCTTCTACAACAGTATGAGTTTTACCCACTGAACAATATAAGAATTTATTTAACCTCTTTAGAGAAACAACCTCTCATTGGCAACATAATTTTGCTACTCCCAAAGGGTGTTTTTTTGGAAAGGTTGCATTGTATCTATCTCCGGGAAACACAGACTTGTAACTTTCTGTTCAGAATTAAAATGAATTAACACTTTTTATTTATCAATTGGATTCTGGGAGGTGAAATATATTCATATTTGGTATCAATTTGTTCCTAATTTTTTGTAGATTAAGATGCATAATTATGCTTATGTATTATTTAATTAAGTGATTTCATCATAAAATGATCTTTTACTTCTTTTGCTTGAGAAGATAGGCGTGGATAGCTTACAAAGACAATTAAAGTATACACCTTTCCAGGTGTAAGTTCATAGTTCACCTTGTATTTAGCAGGTATTTTTCTATTGAAAAAGTCACACTTGCTGTTGAAGATTTTGTCATTTGAATCACAATTGTAACATAGACTTTTATTGGTGAATATTGTAAACATTCAAATTCTTTTTATAAGCTTGTCATTGATTGGTTAACAAAGGGTCCTGACCAATCAGATTCACTCAGGTTTTAGCACAAGTGACACAAGTTTTTGGTGTAAGTCAGGGTAACAAATATTGAAAGTTGTACTTTGTCTATTTATTTTAATGTGTTTTGAGGATATTGGATTTGTTGTAAGTAGTTTTTGATGATTCACTTTGAACTTTCTTCTGCTCATATTTTGCAATAAAGATTTACCAAATGATGGCAAATGAAGAAAAAAAATACTCACAATACAGCAGTGTCACTCAAATGCAAAATGAACTTGGTTGGCATACTTTACATTACACAGACATGATTTAAATAGATTGACACTTTTTTGTAAAATAGTATATGGTCTAGTAGTAGAACCGGTTCCATCATACGTTGAGAGACCAATGAGAATGTCCGCCACATGCATCTCCTTTCCTTTCGTCAAGTACAGACGTCCTCCAGTTATTGTAAACATTCCTTTTTCCCCATATACTGTGGTTTTATGGAACAACCTGCCAGCTATGACTGTTTTGCAACCAGACCTAGAGGGGTTTAAGTGCTGTCTTAACCCCTGTGTGCTATCTCACTTGTAACTGCCCCTGAACAAACGGATTACATTCAACTGGTACCCAATGTCAAGTGGTACCAGGTAGTTGTATTAACGGTAGATGCAACTTAAAATCCGGTCGAAACACTTGTCGTTATCCACGCGCGCATGCATTGAAAAGAATGGACATATAGTTAAACTTTTATTGATTTATGCCGTATCAATACTTATCTTCGGAAAATATTTATGGTATAATGTAATATTTAAGTACTTCGAGATTAAGCATGCATGAATAATTTTGATGTATCGTCTTGGAATTAGGCTAAATTAATGGGAAAAAGTTTGACATTGCCGATCGAGTATTTTGAAAAATGGCGGAAAATTGGCAGAAAGACGTGAATAAGTGGTAAATTGGTGCAGAACAGGCGTAAAGGCCGATGAATGCATTTGTTCAAAATCAATGTTTTTCAATGATTGATACATTAAAGAATCATCTGCATTGATTTGTAAGGCGATTTTGTTGACAATGTTTCCTCTGTGTAGTTGTGAAAATTCTCTAAAAAGGGGTCGAATTGACCACTTTTAAAAAATGTATGCCTCTTACTGCGATATACATGAAGTGGTTTTCCTCACTTCTTATACCAAAAATGATACTGGGAACACTTACTGCACACAATCTTCTGTTACTTCCAATATTTATTAAATGTTTTGGTGAAAAGATAATGATCATTTAACTAAAACATGTGCACACTGTCGGGCATTTTTTTCACCACGGCGCGAAAAACGGAAAAAAAAATCTCATTAACTCGTCATTTCTTGATCAATTTATAAGATAGGGAAACAATAAGTACATTTCTAAAATCAGCTATCTTTCAGCTTTTTAACATGGTTACTTAAAAAACAATCGGTTAATGATTGACAAAAACATGACAATTTTATTTGAACATGTACACAATATCGGTCATGTTTCCACCACGGCGTGATAAACGAAAAAAAAAATGGATCTCATTTAACTCGTCATTTCTCGATCAATTTATAAGATAGGGAAAAAATAAGTACACTTCCAAAATCGGCTATATTTCAGCTTTCTAACAAGGTTACATTGAAAAGAATTAGTCCATAATTAATAAAACAACAGCCATTTTAATAACAGGCGTCTAATACTCTCCCGCTATGCTACGGTACTACATCGCTAAAACAATAGAATATCGATTAATTATTGATCATCTATACACCAGCTAGGCGACGACACCTTATGTTAATACATATACGATTATCGAGGAAGTTGCATCTACCACTATACAACTACCTGGTGGTACCCACTATTTGTTGGTCAAGTGGTACCCACTATGAAGTCAAGTGGTACCCACTATGCAAATTTTATATTTAATTGATAATTGGTTGAAATTAAAAAAGTAATTGCTAATTTATCAACAAACTGTTATTTATAATTGATTGAATTGGCTGACAATTAGAAGTGTTTGCTAAGCAATTTAACAGACATTTTTAAATTTCAACCAATTAATCACACAAATTAAAAAAGTTTGTCGTATCATTTAACTATCACTCCTAATTGCTAATTTACCAAACAAACTGTTATCTATGTTTTATCGAATTAAAGTTTTGTGGTACATTGATTTAGTTGAATTTTAGTGGTGTATCAGGATATATTTATATAAAATTATGTTTTGGATTTATGATAAATATTATATTGTATATGTACTATAATATCATATTAGGTGAGTGGGTAACTTACATTTTCAATGACAAAAACATAACTTTCGGACTCGTATTGAAAATATGTTATTTTCTATCAATCATCAATGTATGACCAGTGCTTTTTCTTAGTTAAAGTCCACATTCTAACACCACTAAGTGGGTACCATTTGACTTCATAGTGGGTACCACTTGACTTCATATTGGGTACCACTTGACCAAAATATAGTGGGTACCACTTGACATTGGGTACCAGTTGACCAGCTCCCGAACAAACAAAGCAGATGTTTTTAACCAATTCTGACCTGTATATTGTTTCACCTTACAGTTATAACGTTATCATGCTTTTAGCTTCCATTCTCACTATTTTACATGAAGTCTTTCTTTCACTGCTTTAAAAATCACTTTTGTCTACATTGACGCTCACCTGCTAGTTTACCTGAAAGGGGCTTAAGCAGTATATAGAGATAGAGAGATAAAGAATATTTTTTTTAGTTTAGAATTTTGTATAGCTTAAAAGTTTCATGGTCCAGACAAGGTGCACACTGTCCGTGACAAATTTGACTGAAGATATTACATCCTATGTTAAATCGACCTCCACCTGAATTATGAAGGGTACATAGCTTGGCATTAGCTTGCAGATAGAATGTGGTTATTATTGCTTAAGGCCTAATTAAATGAAGTCCATGGAAGCTGCTTTGGGGGCTCCATTGAAACACCCCAATACACCCCAATAACTCCGAAACACCCCAATACACCCCAATAACTCTAGAATCACCCAAAAACAACTCAATAGTAATAAAATTCAACTTTATATTTGATGAAATAATATATATCTAAAAACAAATGCAGATTCTAATAATATTTTACGCAAGATAAGATGGGAATTGAAATTTATAAGTTCAAAATTTGTTCCTTTATTACTGTAGGCCTGAAACGTATACCAGTAACCCATCATCAATTAATTTTTATATCAAATACTCATAAATACAAAATGAATGCATACAAATAGATGAAGAATGTGTACTGAACATTTAGAATGATTATTTGGCAGAAAATAAAGAGTTAAAATTTATTTTGTGTGTACTGGGATATATTTTGCCCGTGTAGAGTACAGTATTGTGATGATTTAAGAGTTATCGGGGTGTATTGAGTTTGTTGGTGTTTTTAGAGTTATTGTGGTGTATCCTGATTGGGGTGTTTAAAGAGTTATTGTGGTGTTTTTAGAGCTATTGTGGTGTATTCTGATTGGGGTGTATATGATAACTGAACAAAAATAAACGATTTTTGTATAAAATATTATTTTATGTTCTTAAATATCAATCACTAGTTTAGAAAAACATTAATTACTTTGTTTGTTCTTGTGCAATATGTGTATGCTTGTTGTTTTCGGATTTTAACTTTATCTTGAATGTAGAATACATTAATATTTATTTTTATATGTCTGAAGGGATGTATTAATTTTGTTAAGCTGCTGGCATGGCATGCCTCTGTCTGTCTGTCCATCAGCAATTTCGTGTCTGCTCTGTTACTCTTTAGCCCCTTGAAGGTTTTAGAAGAAACTTTACTCAAATGATTACCAGATCAAGACAAAATGCACAGCACAATTTTATTGTTTCAGAAGGCTAACTTCAAGGTCACACTTAGGGATCAAAGGTCATATGAATTGTTTCCGCTCTGTAACTCTTAAAGCCTGCAAAGGATTTTGAAGAAACTTTACTCACCATATTGAGATGATGTGCAGCTTCCATGTTTTGGAAGGCTTACTTCACGGTCACACTTAGGTGGTCAAAGGTCATATGCTCAAAAATTACCCCAAAATTATGGGTTTTTTTTCAGTATCAATTATACCATTGGGCAGGTATTGCTCCACCTTATAGTTCTTCTGTCTTGTTTATTTTTATTATTCCATAAAACATTTATAAAAATATTCATGTAAGCAATTTATATTTTTCAGTAAGCAAAGATGAAGACTATAAGCATCTCGTGGCAGCCACTGGACAAGAGGTAAGTGCTCAAGTTCTAAATCAACCCTATAGCATTAATTAACAATTTCAGATGACAAAATTCCATTGAAATCTGTTGTGTCAAGTGTGCCACCGGGGGGTATATGTGTTTATTGAACTCAGGGTCTTGCATGAAATAATTATTAATAACATACAGAAAAATTGAACTATACAATTCACTTTTTGCACACTTCCATCTACAGTGGATTTTCATTATATGTCAACTTCACTTATAGGAAAATTATGTTTATAACAAACTGGTCCTTGCATTGCCAACTTTTTGTTTTGATTTCTTATAATATGTATACTTTCAATTCTGTTTGTGTCTCACTTTAATATTAATTTGTCCACATGACTAATAAGAATGTAGTTTAAGATATTAATGTCAAAGATAGTGCTGATCACTTTCACGCTTTAATATTGTAACATTTCGCTAATTAAACTGAAGGCTCGATAAGATTAACATGTGAAAGCACTGAGATATTCACTACTGATTGAAATATTTATACAACACTACACATATATTACATATAAACAAGTTTTAATATACACTTATTCTATTTATATTAATTAGGCCTAGCTGCGCCATTGTTTTATTAATTTATTACGTGACCATCAGACATTACGAAAGTGAAAGTTCCAATTACTGATAATCAGTATTTGCTAATGGAGAAGTGTTTATGAATAGGCCTGTAAATAATTTCATGGTGTGATTCTCGTGGACTGTAGAGTTTAAACTGTAGATTTTAGTAAATTTTTGGATGAGCTGAAAACTATTCTTTGTAGCAGTTTAGCAGGAAGTTCTCAGGTTGTTCACTTCTGATGTATACTGTTTCTGAAATATGTTAACACTGTATTCATCTGCTACGCAGTAGCGAATACGATCAAAGCACTTGGAGTACTGTCAGAAGCGAAAGTTAAAATGTTATTGATAATATTTGGTAGATTTGCGTTAGATGATACCAAAAATCTCAACCAACTCTAGGCCACAATATTACAAACTCAAATGTATTTATTGTTTTGACTAATAATTTCCTCAAAAGAGTCAGTTTTGGCCTAGTATAATAAAGATGTTTTGGTAATAGTCCACTTGTTTTGCTCCCAATACTGTTCAAGTTGAAAGTAAACTCATACCTCCACTTCCTGTTCACTGTAATTAAATACATCTGACTCTTAATACTTCGTAATTATATGTTATAATAAAGTTAGTATCTCCTTCATTGGAGTTAATTCTTAAGGTGGATCGCGGGTTTCCTCCAGAAAAATGGTCATTTTTTTAGACGTATAGTTTAGACCGTTTTTTCACTACTGATGCGACTGGGATAAAAATGTCTCATTTTTCGGCATTGTAAATTGCCACTCCTACAGAGTTCGCTCGACGTCTTAATATTTAACGGCAGCAAAATGTAACATTACTGACTTTTTCGGATTTGTAAATGATCCAGCATTGCAGTTATGTAAATTGCATAACTTAATACAGAATATTATCGAAGCAGTACAGGAAATATAACTTAATACAGAATATTATCGAAGCAGTACAGGAAATATAACTTAATACAGAATATTATCGAAGCAGTACAGGAAATATAACTTAATACAGAATGTTATCGAAGCAGTACAGGAAATATAACTTAATACAGAATATTATCGAAGCAGTACAGGAAATATAACTTAATACACAATATTATCGAAGCAGTACAGGAAATATAACTTAATACACAATATTATCAAAGCAGTACAGGAAATATAACTTAATACACAATATTATCAAAGCAGTACAGGAAATATAACTTAGTACACAATATTATCGAAGCAGTACAGGAAATATAACTTAGTACACAATATTATCGAAGCAGTTCAGGAAATAACGCGAAAATCAACGGGCTGATTGTAATTCTGTTTTAATGATAAGAAATTCATTTCACAAGATTGAGCTAGTACTTGTGTACTTTATATCTGTCCAGTAGGCAGAGTTACAATTAAATGATGTCCTGTCCTCTCTCTCTTAGTGTCTTTTAGCGATTCTCTTGTGTATAGTGGCGATGTGCACTACTTATTGTCTTTATGAATGAAACATTTGTGCTGATGAATACTGAATTATTAAACTCAATTATTGTACAGTTTGAATTGCCATGACAATGTAATAATTCAAAATGAACATAATTCTGCAATATATACAACTTGTAACAGCGATCGGTAGAGTTATACAACCAGTGGTACTATTTTCAACGCAAATGTATGGAGTAGAGGTGTCACGTTTTTGTTAAAACAAAATTCGGGTATCACTATAGAAGCTCTTGCTTCGCTTTCACTTCTAAAAACCACAATAGATATGTTACTCTAAATTAAAGTGATGGTTGGTAGGATATTTGAGGGTTTAACTTGAAAATTGAGTATGGTTACTATTATTATTATATTATTGAGTTGTAATCTTAACAAAAATGATGTTAGCTTAATAAAAAATCTTCTACATTTCAACTCATTCGAAACCATTCTGTTGATGAAATAAGAAAGGCCAAACTAAATCACATTAATATGTTAAATGATGTGAATGATATCAGTCCTGTCTTGGACCACATTACAATTACCTGACCTCTAAGATAGAGGATATTATAAAATTTGAACTGTCCACTCCTCTTTGTGACTTTTTGACCAGTCTCTGTCCTCTTCTGTTTTTCCTAGCTCATGGAAAGATGCTTTTGTCACTCATGGAAGTCATTCTCATGTTGGCAATTTTCAACCTCTATCTCTACTCTGTACTATAGGGAATGTTCTTGAAAGGGTAGTCCAGTCAGTCATACTTACTTATACACAATAGTGACAATGATCTTCTCACTCTGCTTTAAATCAGGTTTTGTACCTGGTGACTCAACATTTAACCAACTGGTTTATCTTTACAACTTCTTCACTGAGGCTTCCTATTACAGAACTGTATTCTGCGACATTCCAGAACTGTATTCTGCGACATAAGCAAAGACTTTTGACTGTGTCTCGCATCATACTTCCTCTTCAAACTCAAACAGTTTGGGATTTCTGGCAGTCTTTTTAATTGGTTCTCATCTTATCTAAGTGGCAGACAGCAAAATGTTGTTCTGCATGATGCTCAATCAAAGTGGAATGATATTAAAGCTTCTTGTATTCCACAGATGTCAATTTTGGGCCCACTCATTTTCTTGATATTCATCAATGACATTGTTTCTGACATCAGGGCAAACGTCCATCTGTTTGCAGATGACACAAGCCTTTACATAGTTGATGGGGTTCCATTAACTGCTTCACAAACACTGAATTCTGACCTAAAAAGAATACCTCTTGAATAAAATTTGTTCCATTTTGATAGCTTCATTTCTGAGGAGGTGAATTTGGATTTTTCTAGATTTTTTTCTTGATTACAAACACCTCATTAAGATAGCATTTTAGTACCCTTATTTTAAGTTAAATTGTAGATTTTATAAAGATGAGGAAAAATCAACTGCCTGAATATTTTTACAAAACTTTTTCTTTATTCCAGTAGTTATTTCTATTAGGTTAAATGTAGGGATGTCAATTCGTCAAGATTTTACTAATCGGTTAATCGTTCGTTCATACGAACGATTAATCGATTAACCGTATGTTAATTGTACAAAGTGCTTATAAATATGAATTGTCACACGTTTCCGCGACACCGTCGTATTACACGAAATGCGATCATGTGTATATTCATCAATATATTTACAACAGAAATGTGATGTTCTTATCAATTTTCCGTTTAAATATATTAATGATCAATTACACATAACATTATGGCAACAAATAGTTATTTTGTTTACCAAAAAAGTAGATTACGGCATGCCTGTTTCATACTCAGTTTTGGTCAGGTTATAATTGGAACATTTGGGCGGAGCTTACAACAACGATCATTTGATTGGTTGATTGGTGTAATGCCGAATTATATTTTGTGTTTAATGCTTCTTATAATTCGTCTACCGCATAACGTTTCGTTATCGTTATGGCTTTTCTTGTTCATCACTACTGCGTCTAAAATACGTCCAGGCGATTTTTACGATATTGTAACTTATTGTATATGATAACTTGTGAAACAATTATCAAATTGTGAGGAAGTGCCAGACCAAGCAAGTTTACTCGTATATCCAAAATCGCTTCTCAATTAGTTAATTTCACAATCAACAATATACATGTCAGCGTGTATAATGGTCCCAGGTCAGTGTCAATGAATTGTTAATTTGCTCAACTGTCGTATTTTTCGCACCTCTGGTCGACTAATTTACTGACAAGATAAAACGCACGTACTGACTGAAAATTTCGATTTTTCTATAATTTACTATTAAATGTTTTACTTGCTTCTTTCTACTTTTTTTCGGTTAATCGATTAATGATTTAATAACCGGTTAATCGGACAAACGAACGGTTAATCGATTAATCGATTAACCGTTTACATCCCTAGTTAAATGTCTTGAATTGAAATGATTTGTATTTATATTTTTGTCATATTCTTGTTATTGTAGGATTCTAGTTATGCCCCCATTTCAAAGAAATGTGGGTATATATTGCTGGTTTGCTCATGTCCGTCTTTTTTGCTCGTTTTTAATCAAACCTTGTCTGGCCAATTCGACTGTATTGGCCTCTTAGGTCTTCACTTGGTTTGAAGGTTGGTCAAATACAGATAGATGACCCCTATTGATATGGTCTATCAATAGGTCAAAGGTCAACTATCCATTTGCTCTTTAGGGAGCATTGGTGTTTCACAAACACCTCATTAAGTGAGCGTTTTAGTACCATTAGTACCATTATTAAAACTTAAGATATATCAAATAACTTAAAAAACTTGGGTAGTTGTTTTTTCTGAGCTTTATTCTCTACTAGTATTTTTACATAATTTTATTCTTATCCTATCAGTTATTTCTATTAGGTAAAAAGTCTTGAAGTTGAAATGATTTGCATTTATATTTTTGCCATAATTTTGTAATTGTAGGGTTCTTTTTGAAAGTTCTAGTTATGCCCCCATTTCAAAGAAATGTGGATGTATATTGCTGGTTTGCTCATGTCCGTCTTTTTTGCTCGTTTTTAATCAAACCTTGTCTGGCCAATTCGACTGTATTGGCCTCTTAGGTCTTCACTTGGTTTGAAGGTTGGTCAAATACAGATAGATGACCCCTATTGATATGGTCTATCAATAGGTCAAAGGTCAACTATCCATTTGCTCTTTAGGGAGCATTGGTGTTTCACAAACACCTCATTTAGTGAGCGTTTTAGTACCATTATTTCATCTAACATATATATCAAATAACTTAAAAAACTTAGCTAGTTGATTTTCTTTACATTTATCAAAAAAGGAAAGATTGGCTGCCTAACTAACTTTTACGCCTTCGAAACCAAACTGCATATGTTGATGAAATAAGAAAGGCCAAACTAAACCACAATAAATTTGTTAGCACAAAATCTCCTTTCCTCTTCATCGTCAAAGAAATCATGGTGAACTTGTCTCAAATCTTTCATCTCCTCCAAGTTGAGTTCATCTTTGCTTCACTGCAAGATGTTAATAACACTGTGGAAGATGAAATCACCAAAGCAAACCTTCTAAATAACATTTGTCGGGATCAAACCCCTCTTGATGAATAATTAGGTGCTCAAACTCTGCAGAATGATGTGAATGCCATCAGCCCTGTCTTGGACCACATTACAATTACAACCTCTAAGATAGAGGATATTATAAAATTTGAACTGTCCACTCGTCTGTCAATCTGATTAAAATCATATTCTCAAACCCGCTACGCTATGAGGATCTGAAGACGACCTATAGAAGGTCACCTCAGGTGACCTTTTCCACTAGCCAATCAGCGCCTTACTTTCATAATTCTGAAAGTGATCTGATTCTATTTTTAACCGCAGTAAAAAACAATATTTGACTTGTAGTTATCACGAACACCTATTCTTACGCAACTAAATGTAATGGTAGCGCCCATGTGACATGCATGTTTATTAAATTTTCTGTACTACTATGGCCAAATCGATCAGGATTACTAAAAAAATCAAAAAGTGGTTGCAGACAAATATGTTATACGTAATTTAATGTTTACTAACGTTTAAATAACGTTGTCAGGTCGGCCAAAGTACCGATGAGTATACGATTGGCTGAATTATAAATAGATATAAATAGTGATAATGGAAATTCCGACTTTTGAAAATAGAAACTGGTATAGGCCGTCATCAGATCTTGCCATAAGGAAGATTGAATACTTTAGTCAGATTGCTCGTCTGTGTGACTTTTTGACCAGCCGCTGTCCTCTTCAGTTTTTCCTAGCCCATGGAAAGACATTTTTGTCACTCCTTGAAGCCATTCTCATGTTGGCAATTGTCAACCTCTATCTCTACTCTGTACTATAGGGAATGTTCTTGAAAGGGTAGTCCAGTCAGGCATACTTACTTATACACAATAGTGACAATGATCTTCTCACTCTGCTTTAAATCAGGTTTTGTACCTGGTGAATCAACATTTAACCAACTGGTTTATCTTTACAACTTCTTCACTGAGGCTTCCTATTACAGAACTGTATTCTGCGACATTCCAGAACTGTATTCTGCGACATAAGCAAAGACTTTTGACTGTGTCTCGCATCATACTTCCTCTTCAAACTCAAACAGTTTGGGATTTCTGGCAGTCTTTTTAATTGGTTCTCATCTTATCTAAGTGGCAGACAGCAAAATGTTGTTCTGCATGATGCTCAATCAAAGTGGAATGATATTAAAGCTTCTTGTATTCCACAGATGTCAATTTTGGGCCCACTCATTTTCTTGATATTCATCAATGACATTGTTTCTGACATCAGGGCAAACGTCCATCTGTTTGCAGATGACACAAGCCTTTACATAGTTGATGGGGTTCCATTAACTGCTTCACAAACACTGAATTCTGACCTAAAAAGAATACCTCTTGAATAAAATTTGTTCCATTTTGATAGCTTCATTTCTGAGGAGGTGAATTTGGATTTTTCTAGATTTTTTTCTTGATTACAAACACCTCATTAAGATAGCATTTTAGTACCCTTATTTTAAGTTAAATTGTAGATTTTATAAAGATGAGGAAAAATCAACTGCCTGAATATTTTTACAAAACTTTTTCTTTATTCCAGTAGTTATTTCTATTAGGTTAAATGTCTTGAACTGAAATGATTTGTATTCATATTTTTGTCATAATTTTGTAATTGTAGGATTCTAGTTATGCCCCCATTTCAAAGAAATGTGGGTATATATTGCTGGTTTGCTCATGTCCGTCTTTTTTGCTCGTTTTTAATCAAACCTTGTCTGGCCAATTCGACTGTATTGGCCTCTTAGGTCTTCACTTGGTTTGAAGGTTGGTCAAATACAGATAGATGACCCCTATTGATATGGTCTATCAATAGGTCAAAGGTCAACTATCCATTTGCTCTTTAGGGAGCATTGGTGTTTCACAAACACCTCATTAAGTGAGCGTTTTAGTACCATTAGTACCATTATTAAAACTTAAGATATATCAAATAACTTAAAAAAACTTGGGTAGTTGTTTTTTCTGAGCTTTATTCTCTACTAGTATTTTTACATAACTTTATTCTTATCCTATCAGTTATTTCTATTAGGTAAAACGTCTTGAAATTGAAATGATTTGCATTTATATTTTTGCCATAATTTTGTAATTGTAGGGTTCTTTTTGAAAGTTCTAGTTATGCCCCCATTTCAAAGAAATGTGGGTGTATATTGCTGGTTTGCTCATGTCCGTCTTTTTTGCTCGTTGGCAATCAAACCTTGTCTGGCCAATTCGACTGTTTTGGCCTCTAAGGTCTTCACTTGGTTTGAAGGTTGGTCAAATACAGATAGATGATCCCTATTGATATGGTCTATCAATAGGTCAAAGGTCAACTATCCATTTGCTCTTTAGGGGGCATTGGTGTTTCACAAACACCTCATTAAGTGAGCGTTTTAGTACCATTATTTCATCTAAGATATATCAAATAACTTATAAAACTTAGCGAGTTGATTTTCTTTACATTTATCAAAAAAGGAAAGATTGACTGCCTAACTTACTTTTACGCCTTCGAAACCAAACTGCATATGTTGATGACATAAGAAAGGCCAAATTAAACCACAATAAATTTGTTAGCACAAAATGTCCTTTCCTCTTCATCGTCAAAGAAATCATGGTGAACTTGTCTCAAATCTTTCATCTCCTCCAAGTTGAGTTCATTTTTGCTTCACTGCAAGATGTTGATAACACTCTGGAAGATGAAATCACCAAAGCAAACCTTCTAAATAACATTTGTCGGGATCAAACCCCTCTTGATGAATAATTAGGTGCTCAAACTCTGCAGAATGATGTGAATGCCATCAGCCCTGTCTTGGACCACATTACAATTACAACCTCTAAGATAGAGGATATTATTAAATTTGAACTGTCCACTCGTCTGTGTGACTTTTTGACCAGCCGCTGTCCTCTTCAGTTTTTCCTAGCCCATGGAAAGACATTTTTGTCACTCCTTGAAGCCATTCTCATGTTGGCAATTGTCAACCTCTATCTCTACTCTGTACTATAGGGAATGTTCTTGAAAGGGTAGTCCAGTCAGGCATACTTATACACAATAGTGACAATGATCTTCTCACTCTGCTTTAAATCAGGTTTTGTACCTGGTGACTCAACATTTAACCAACTGGTTTATCTTTACAACTTCTTCACTGAGGCTTCCTATTACAGAACTGTATTCTGCGACATTCCAGAACTGTATTCTGCGACATAAGCAAAGACTTTTGACTGTGTCTCGCATCATACTTCCTCTTCAAACTCAAACAGTTTGGGATTTCTGGCAGTCTTTTTAATTGGTTCTCATCTTATCTAAGTGGCAGACAGCAAAATGTTGTTCTGCATGATGCTCAATCAAAGTGGAATGATATTAAAGCTTCTTGTATTCCACAGATGTCAATTTTGGGCCCACTCATTTTCTTGATATTCATCAATGACATTGTTTCTGACATCAGGGCAAACGTCCATCTGTTTGCAGATGACACAAGCCTTTACATAGTTGATGGGGTTCCATTAACTGCTTCACAAACACTGAATTCTGACCTAAAAAGAATACCTCTTGAATAAACTTTGTTCCATTTTGATAGCTTCATTTCTGAGGAGGTGAATTTGGATTTTTCTAGATTTTTTTCTTGATTACAAACACCTCATTAAGATAGCATTTTAGTACCCTTATTTTAAGTTAAATTGTAGATTTTATAAAGATGAGGAAAAATCAACTGCCTGAATATTTTTACAAAACTTTTTCTTTATTCCAGTAGTTATTTCTATTAGGTTAAATGTCTTGAACTGAAATGATTTGTATTCATATTTTTGTCATAATTTTGTAATTGTAGGATTCTAGTTATGCCCCCATTTCAAAGAAATGTGGGTATATATTGCTGGTTTGCTCATGTCCGTCTTTTTTGCTTGTTTTTAATCAAACCTTGTCTGGCCAATTCGACTGTATTGGCCTCTTAGGTCTTCACTGGGTTTGAAGGTTGGTCAAATACAGATAGATGACCCCTATTGATATGGTCTATCAATAGGTCAAAGGTCAACTATCCATTTGCTCTTTAGGGAGCATTGGTGTTTCACAAACACCTCATTAAGTGAGCGTTTTAGTACCATTACTAAAACTTAAGATATATCAAATAACTTAAAAAAACTTGGGTAGTTGTTTTTTCTGAGCTTTATTCTCTACTAGTATTTTTACATAACTTTATTCTTATCCTATCAGTTATTTCTATTAGGTAAAACGTCTTGAAATTGAAATGATTTGCATTTATATTTTTGCCATAATTTTGTAATTGTAGGGTTCTTTTTGAAAGTTCTAGTTATGCCCCCATTTCAAAGAAATGTAGGTGTATATTGCTGGTTTGCTCATGTCCGTCTTTTTTGCTCGTTGGCAATCAAACCTTGTCTGGCCAATTCGACTGTTTTGGCCTCTTAGGTCTTCACTTGGTTTGAAGGTTGGTCAAATACAGATAGATGATCCCTATTGTTAAGGTCTATCAATAGGTTAAAGGTCAACTATCCATTTGCTCTTTAGGGGGCATTGGTGTTTCACAAACACCTCATTAAGTGAGCGTTTTAGTACCATTATTTCATCTAAGATATATCAAATAACTTATAAAACTTAGATAGTTGATTTTCTTTACATTTATCAAAAAAGGAAAGATTGACTGCCTAACTAACTTTTACGCCTTCGAAACCAAACTGCATATGTTGATGAAATAAGAAAGGCCAAATTAAACCACAATAAATTTGTTAGCACAAAATGTCCTTTCCTCTTCATCGTCAAAGAAATCATGGTGAACTTGTCTCAAATCTTTCATCTCCTCCAAGTTGAGTTCATTTTTGCTTCACTGCAAGATGTTGATAACACTCTGGAAGATGAAATCACCAAAGCAAACCTTCTAAATAACATTTGTCGGGATCAAACCCCTCTTGATGAATAATTAGGTGCTCAAACTCTGCAGAATGATGTGAATGCCATCAGCCCTGTCTTGGACCACATTACAATTACAACCTCTAAGATAGAGGATATTATAAAATTTGAACTGTCCACTCGTCTGTGTGACTTTTTGACCAGCCGCTGTCCTCTTCAGTTTTTCCTAGCCCATGGAAAGACATTTTTGTCACTCCTGAAGCCATTCTCATGTTGGCAATTGTCAACCTCCATCTCTACTCTGTACTATAGGGAATGTTCTTGAAAGGGTAGTCCAGTCAGGCATACTTATACACAATAGTGACAATGATCTTCTCACTCTGCTTTAAATCAGGTTTTGTACCTGGTGACTCAACATTTAACCAACTGGTTTATCTTTACAACTTCTTCACTGAGGCTTCCTATTACAGAACTGTATTCTGCGACATTCCAGAACTGTATTCTGCGACATAAGCAAAGACTTTTGACTGTGTCTCGCATCATACTTCCTCTTCAAACTCAAACAGTTTGGGATTTCTGGCAGTCTTTTTAATTGGTTCTCATCTTATCTAAGTGGCAGACAGCAAAATGTTGTTCTGCATGATGCTCAATCAAAGTGGAATGATATTAAAGCTTCTTGTATTCCACAGATGTCAATTTTGGGCCCACTCATTTTCTTGATATTCATCAATGACATTGTTTCTGACATCAGGGCAAACGTCCATCTGTTTGCAGATGACACAAGCCTTTACATAGTTGATGGGGTTCCATTAACTGCTTCACAAACACTGAATTCTGACCTAAAAAGAATACCTCTTGAATAAAATTTGTTCCATTTTGATAGCTTCATTTCTGAGGAGGTGAATTTGGATTTTTCTAGATTTTTTTCTTGATTACAAACACCTCATTAAGATAGCATTTTAGTACCCTTATTTTAAGTTAAATTGTAGATTTTATAAAGATGAGGAAAAATCAACTGCCTGAATATTTTTACAAAACTTTTTCTTTATTCCAGTAGTTATTTCTATTAGGTTAAATGTCTTGAACTGAAATGATTTGTATTCATATTTTTGTCATAATTTTGTAATTGTAGGATTCTAGTTATGCCCCCATTTCAAAGAAATGTGGGTATATATTGCTGGTTTGCTCATGTCCGTCTTTTTTGCTCGTTTTTAATCAAACCTTGTCTGGCCAATTCGACTGTATTGGCCTCTTAGGTCTTCACTTGGTTTGAAGGTTGGTCAAATACAGATAGATGACCCCTATTGATATGGTCTATCAATAGGTCAAAGGTCAACTATCCATTTGCTCTTTAGGGAGCATTGGTGTTTCACAAACACCTCATTAAGTGAGCGTTTTAGTACCATTAGTACCATTATTAAAACTTAAGATATATCAAATAACTTAAAAAAACTTGGGTAGTTGTTTTTTCTGAGCTTTATTCTCTACTAGTATTTTTACATAACTTTATTCTTATCCTATCAGTTATTTCTATTAGGTAAAACGTCTTGAAATTGAAATGATTTGCATTTATATTTTTGCCATAATTTTGTAATTGTAGGGTTCTTTTTGAAAGTTCTAGTTATGCCCCCATTTCAAAGAAATGTGGGTGTATATTGCTTGTTTGCTCATGTCCGTCTTTTTTGCTCGTTTCTAATCAAACCTTGTCTGGCCAATTCGACTGTTTTGGCCTCTTAGGTCTTCACTTGGTTTGAAGGTTGGTCAAATACAGATAGATGACCCCTGTTGATATGGTCTATCAATAGATCAAAGGTCAACTATCCATTTGCCCTTTAGGGGGCATTGGTGTTTCACAAACACCTCATTAAGTGAGCGTTTTAGTACCATTATTTCATCTAAGATATATCAAATAACTTAAAAAACTTAGCTAGTTGATTTTTCTTAGTTTTATTCTCTAAGGGTATTTTCACAATACATGTACATTATTCTCATCCCAGAAATTATTTTTGAAGGTATTGGTAGCTAAGCACATGACTATTAGGTTCCTTTTTTTACATGCCTACTTTGTACATAATGAAAATCGTTTTCATCAAACTCATACTTGAAATAGATGTTTTGTGGATCTGTCTTTCTGTACTGCCACCATTTATCTTGTGTCCACAGAATGTTTTACCTCTTTTAATCCAAAGAATATTTGAGCTTCATTAACTTTGTCATATGGGTTTGATATCCACAAAGTCATAATGCTTTAATGGTACAACAGTGTATGGCCTTTTTCCTTCTGGTGATCTCACTATGGTATCTCACTGACAGGATATATACTTTGTAACCTCCCTGAATTGTCACCTCCGAACTACAGCCACCTTCCTATTACAGCCTGTATACTACCAACCCAGATTGAAGTTTTACTCTATTTCTACTCTCTCAGCGACAATCACCTCCTGACAACAGAACTTTGAAAAGGAGTGCATCAAGATTATTCAAATTCAATACCACCTTATATAATTACATATTAACTTAATATATGAGTACCTAAGCTGGTGTAATTTAATATCTTATTCTTTCTTAACAAAAAGCATTTTCTTCCTGATCTACGAGCTCCATGAAATAAAAACGTGTCTGAATCATAACAAAAATCAGCACTTTTCATATACCTCTGTAACACCGTAACTGGACTTGCACAATTAGTAACAACTTTAGCACTATAAGCTCATTTTCCTTGTGTGTAAACATCAGTTTTACTTCGACTAACAAAAATCACAATGTGATCTTTATTGAATCTGAAAAAACCTGCATATGATCACAAAATCATGGATATGTCTTTCAAAGAGATGCCCCAGACACTTGATACATTGAAAATTTACAAAAATGCAGTGTCGATTACACCCAGTCTACCAGTTATCAATGATCTTCACCAAACTTAGTGGAACTCATGGGCATGAGATCGCAGTCAAGTTTGATAACCAGCCAAATGGCCCGAGCCCTTCTGTGTTATGCCCCTTGATACTTTGAAAACTGACTAAAAATGCAGCGTCCACCCAGTTGACCCATTATCTAATGATCTTCAACAAACTTAGTGGAACTCATGGGCATGAGATCTCAGTCAAGTTTGATAACCAGCCAAATGGCCGGGCCCTTCTGAGTTATGCCCCTTGATACTTTGAAAACTGACTAAAAATGCAGCGACCACCCTCTAAGTCAACCCATTATCTAATGATCTTCAACAAACTTGGTGATTATGTTCATTGATTTTCAGCATTTTTGACAAATGTTGCTTATCTTTAAAAAAATTATGTAATTTGCCACTCATAGTATTGTAACACCGCTAGTTTCTTTGTCTTTCTGTTGTTGCGCGCGCGTTACTTTATATCGGGGAATTAGCTAAATGAACCTGAATCTGTCAGCATAGGAATTCCTGCTGATAATCACAATTCAACAGTAGTTACTACAAGTCCAAAACTTCAATATCCACTTTATTTCTTAACGGAATATTAACAATAATAACATTAATGTGAACAACAATCCAAAATTGTAACACATGGTGATGGCGAAATCGCACTAACTGGTCTGTGGACATCCACCTTACAGCTCAGACAAATTTCAAGTGCCTTCTATCATATAAATTTTCATAATTACATTTTGACCAGTCCACACAAGCGGGCTAGTCATGCATACAAAATGGGAGTGACATAAATTAAAATGCATGTATATAAATTCTGAAACTAGAAGAAAGGGTATTTTTGAAGACAGAAAGATTAAATGATATAGTTAAACATATAATCCGCATAAAGCTTATTATCACCCTCTTTGTTTGGTCAGTTATACAAAAGTAATTGCTATAGAAACAAAATGTTAAAGCCACATACTCAGACAGAAGAGGATTAAACTAAGGCGAATGGCGATAAAGCTAGAATGCAGTATATAAGATTATCAAGTGTTATAGACAAACAAATAGTTGAACATATTAATGTATAAAACGCGATTTGACTATTAAACATTCATATTCAAACATTATAAATACAAGAACAAAGAGACATAAAAATACAAAATAAACACAGCATAGCACCATCCCAAACCCTTTGACGGGCGTATTTTGTGACATTTTGGCACTCATTGTTTTGTTTTAATGCTATTGATAGCATTGTGTATCTTAGTTCATGGCTATAACCTTTGAAAAGCGAATGGTTATTCACCAAAGATGTCATTATTATCTTTAACCGGATTTACCACCCCTGATATAGGTAATAATCTATACTCATTATAAAGTATTCGAATGCGCCATCATCTTTCACTAACTTTGGTCAATATGGAGTTGAAGTCCATTGTGGTATAATCAGTGTACAGTCAAACCTATGAACAAAGGCCACCTAGGGAAAGACTTAATGTGACCCTTATTGACAGGTAGCCTTTATTAGAAGGTAATTTTGTTCTAGATAATCAATGATGTTTTCTAAAAGAGAGGCCTTTGTTCACTGGGTGGCCTTTATTCAGAGGTGGCTGCTTACACAGGTTTGACTGTACCTGGGCTTTTATCATGAATCCTTTTAGCAATACATTGTTCTGCAAGGTTTGGTGATGGAACCATTACCAGTTACACACACCACACCAATTCTGATCAAAACAACTGTCCCTTCAACCCACCATCTAGAATTGAATCTCATACATTTAGCATTATAATGTCTGGCAAATCTATTTACACTGTGCAGACCCCAAATATAAGTAATGTTTCTGTTGTCTGTGAAGAATTTTGGATTATATTTTGACTAGACAACAATATTCTGTACACAGCCTCTCTAACTTGCTAAGTTGAGTTTTTAGCTCAGCTTTTAGGATCGTTGAATGTCCGGCGTCCGTCGTACGTCGTCCGGCGTCCGGCCACAATTAGTTTGTTTACACTCTAGCATCTGCAGCTCTTAACGAATCTTGATTAAACTTGCTCACAATGTATATGGCCACAATGTCTCGGCTAAGTTCGATTATGGGCAAAATCTGCCAATAACTTCTAGAGTTATGGGCCCTTGAATTACAAAATTTGCTATATTTAGCTTGTTTACACTCTAGCGCCTTCATTTATCCACCAATCCTGATCATATTTTCAGTAAATGTGTATAGCCAAAAGATCTTGGACAACTTCGATTATGGGTGGAATCGGACCAGAACTTCTAGAGTTATGGGCCCTTGAATTACAAAATTTGCTATATTTAGCTTGTTTACACTCTAGCGCCTTCATTTATTCACCTATCCTAATCATATTTACAATGAATGTTTATGACCTTACGGTTTTGGATAAGTTCAGTTATGGGTGGAATTGAACCAGAACTTCAAGAGTTATGGGCCCTTGGATTAGAAAATTTGCTACGTTTTAGCTTGTTTAACAGTATTATACCTTCATTGTTGGTTTTGATCTCAAAATCTACATAAAAATGGGTTATACGAGTTGGAAACTATATTATCTGGTCATTAATTATTGTGACTTTGTTCTCTGGTGAGCGATAAAGGGCCATCTTGGCCCTCTTGTTTATTGCCTTGTCATCCTTCCAAGTAGCTATTCATTCTGACATGTTATATTATCAATGATACATTTTCATTACACATACCTACTTCCAGGGGGCACGTCTTCAGCAACCCTTGTTGTTTCGGTAAATGCATCTGAACAAAATTTTGGTCTTCAGTCTTGTATCTGACTCAGTGTTCCAACCCTTTCAGGCTTGGATGAATACTGATCTGACCTCACCCGTTTTCAGAGGTATAACCCATGACCTTACTTCTCCTACTTCCTGGGGTGTGAACTATGAACTAACCTCACCCACTTTCAGGGCTGTGAATACGAACCCAACTTCACCAGTGTCTGAGGGTAATAATGCTGACCCCTTCCCACCCACTTCCAGGGGTGTGAACACTCGCCCATCCCAACCAACCTTCAGAGGTGTATACAAACCCAACCTCACCAGTTTCTGAGGGTATAACCCCTTCCCACCCATTTCCATGGGGTGAACACTTGCCCATCCCCACCTACATTAGGTTGTGTTAACACTCTCCCATTCCCACCCACTTACGAGGGTGTGACCAATGATTAAATGCACATGCTACCGGTTGTGTGAGAACTAAAACTTTCCCATCTCTTTTCGGGGATGTACAAAATCCATCCACTTCCTGGGAGGATGTAAACTGACCTACCATCAAAAATTATCATACCACATATTATCATGTAACATTGTTTCTTGTTGTCTCAACCCTTAAAATTATCTTTTGGAGCGTTATCTGCGTTTTCATAAACTACAAAATCCAGATTATGTAGGACCTGAAACTGTTTGGAACAATTTGGTTTAACTTAGCTACCGTTACCAATGGCATTTGCTTCTTAGTATATTATAAAATCTACATTTCTGTTATCTTTCAATCTCCTACCTTTTTAGCTTGACTATTTGAAGAATATAGCTTTTGTGTCGGCATCGGTGTCGACGTCGGTGTTGCATATGGTGAAAGTTATGCGTGCAAGTTAACATCATGCATATATCTTAGAAACCACTTTTGGGATTGTCTTCATTTATGGTTCCAGGGGTATCAGATGATATGATAATATTTCCAGGGGTATCAGATGATATGATAATATTTCTTTGTCTGTTACACTGTTTCACAGACAGCTCTTTTTAAATTGGTATATTAGCATTGTTTTCTAAACAAAAGTTTGTTTACTATCAATCACTGAGAATAGTCGAGCATGCTGTCTTATGTACAGCTCTTGTTTATTAAGCATGCATATATTTTTATGCCAAAATTGCAGTTCTTTCAAAACATCATCACTGACATACACAAATTATGCGTATCAATGCATTTATGCAAAAACCTTGTTTTGAGACAAACCTCTCTTCCTAACACATGGAGAAATAATTTGACCTACAATGGTTGCTTAAAAACTTCCTGGTAAATAATTGATAAATGACAGAATCAATAATTGTTACCTTTATTCTGTCTATCCTCTGGCTAATAATGAATTGATTTCCACCATCCACTATATTTTTGTTTAAATGTTTTTTTTTTAAAGATTTTTTAATTTTGTACTTCTATAGGTAATGAATTCCATATTTTTGGCCCTGAGTATTTGAAGGATTTTCCAATTCTGAGCTACCCTCAAATACTGTCGACGAGGAATGTTATGACTTTATGACCTAATGAAGCCAATGCTTTATCACATATCATTCTAACAACTTTGGTAAAAGTTTGCCCTGCTGTTACTATAGTCTAACTAATCTGACTACTCCACAATTGGTGGCTTTTTAGCTCACATGTCACAAAGTGACAGGGTGAGCTTTTCTGATCAGTCTTTGTCCGGCATGGTGCGCCGTGCGTCATCAAACTTTACCTTGTGAACACACTAGGGGCCAGATTTTTAGTTCAACAGGGCTAAAAAAAATTTTTTACAAAACAGGATCAGAATGTAAATATTGACAAAATCTTGGACGAGTTCGACATTGGGCCATTTGGAGTAAAAAACTAGGTCACCAGGGCCAAATAAGGGGAAACATTGTGAACACTTTAGAAATCACTGTTTTGATTGGATCTTCATGAAATTTTGTCAGAATGTTTATTTCAATAATATGTAGGTCAAGATAGATAAAAGGCCATCAGTGAGGTCAAAAACTAGTACACTAGGGCAAATTGCTGGAAAACCTTTTGAACACTCCAGAAGTCACTGTTTTGATTGGATCATCATGAAACCTTGTCAGAATGTTTTCTTTATAATATCTTGGACGAATTTGAACATGGGTCATCTGGGGTCAAAAACTAGGTTGCTAGGTCAAATCTTATGAAAAACCATGTTAACACTATATAATTGGATCTTCCCCAAACTTTGTCAAATTGTTTATTTTAAAGGTTTTACGTTGGAATATTTGAGTAGAAAGAACTCGTATACGTTATTTTGAATTCAAAGTATGTGAGATTTCACTTGGAGAACCGAAAAATACCCATTTTAAAACACTTTTCATTATTGAATAGGTATTTCCTAACTAGGGTGCGCACCCTAGATAGAACTATTTTAAGACCCCTGCCAAAAATTAAACCTCGCTTTCAAAACTAGGTAAATGCACGAAAACTGCATGTTATGGTGGTGTTGAATAAACACAAATCAGGCAAATATATTTTAATACTTAAGGTGGGTCGCGGGTTTCCTTCCGAAAAGTGTTCAGTTTCTAGAAGTCAACGCACAAGAAAATCTTTTTGCAGGAACATCCTTCAAAGTAAAAAAATGATGTATTCAAATGATATTTCCATTGAAACCGCTAAAAAAACGGCCACCTAGTGGTGCGATATGTTGTATATGTTTTGTTTTTATTTTCGCGTTATTTCTTGTACTTCTCCGATAATTTTGTATATTAAGCTATGAAATTTACTGTGTACAATGCTGAATCATTTACAAATCCGAAAAAGTTAATATGGCTTTATTCTGCCGTCATTAAATCTAAAAGGTTTTGATCGAACTCTGTAGTGGTGGCGAATTTTCGGGAGGAAACCCGTGACCCACCTTAACTAAAACCTCGTATTGATAAGTAGATTAATTAAAACACGTTTTTGTTATTCTGCACGGCTTGTCTGACATGTTTCGTTGTTTACATACCGTATTCCCCGAATAGACGCCCCCGGGAGCGATGCATTTTCCAAAAGGGGGGCGTTTATTGTAATCCTATTTTACAAAAAAAAAAAAAAAAAAAAAAATCTGGAATACCGTATCCAAAGATTTTCCGAAGGTAAAATGAATGAATTTGAAACACTTGCCATCGAAAAATATCGCGTTGTTAATGCAATATTAATCAACGGTCATTCCCAGCGCGCTTTACTACGATAAATAATGTAGTCAGTTGCACTAGTTAAACTACATGTCAAAAATCAATAACACGCTGTCGCTGCAGAGTTTACCGCGCATCTGACGTAATCTCCTCTGACGTAATCTCGCCAATGTGTAAGTTTTTATGTACATGTCAATTAAGTAAATTAGCTTTCATGGAGTCGAGGGGTAAACAATCTTACACGTTAAAGTCGTTAAATTTGCGGAAGAAATAGGCAAACACTGTGAAAGTGATGGACATTAACTTTTTTACAGATGGATTTTTATACGAGTGGCGGAAGTGTATAAATTGCAATTTTAACCTCCGGAATAGTTGAATAGACTGGTTTATATATGTCCTCGGACATTTTGTCGATGGCGTTAAGTCATTCAAAAATCAATTGTGGAAGTCGCGTGTCAGATATGATTGTTAATCCTGATTGCGATTCGAATCGCCAACTTCGCACCTCTAACAAATGAGATTGCCGCGAGGCATATATTGCACTTGGTCTTACCCTTATTTTTCACAGTTAGTGCTTGCTTATGTTGATCTGTACAAATAAGCACGTAAATAACGGATTAATGAAAATGCGCGTTGTAGTTTTAGATCGACCAGGTGACCTAAGTAATCATTTTCAGAAAATCTACTTTCGCTTTAGGTATCGTAAGGATAACATCGCCGAATAAAACTCATTAATAAACATCACGAATGGTCCATAGATCTACTGTATTACTGTACGAAAGTGATAGAACCACGCGGTTTCGCTAGGTTTTAGTTATTGTTCACATGTTAATTTGGATTAATACGATTATTCAAAGTGGATTTAATTGTGTTTTATCTTTAATAAAAACGGATTTTACGTCAGACTCTTAAAGCTGGTAAGTCCTTACGACTTTTTTTGGCAAAAAAGGGGTGGGGGGCGTTTATTAGGGGGGAGCGTTTAAACGGGGGAATACGGTAATTAGAAATACAAGTCAAAATAGGAAGTACACATTTCTAAAAATAGACCGAGGATACCCTTTCGGTTTCAATACAACAACGAGTAATAAAGGTTTCCTTCCATAATTAATAGCAATCTTTGCTGAAATACTTCAGCATGTGCTAGATATTGTCCAAATCAACTTTTCCGTCAGTTCTTTTCTTCACATGCATAATTTGAGAAAGGAAAGCAACGGACCCCCTTTAATAATATAACAGTCAAGTACAACTATGGGTCAGCAGGGGTCAAAAACTAGGTCACCGATTTAAAACAATGTTTAAATGAGTGAACAGCGATTGTCATGTGAGCGATATAGGGCCATCTTGACCCTCTTGTTTTCAATATCTGGAGATTTATGGTAACCCCAAACTTCAGAACCATAGCATAATATTTGCATTACTATAGCACCAAATAGTTATATTTTTCTGAAATCAAATAATGATAAAAGTGAATACATTGCTCTATTTTCTTGATAAGAAAGAGAATGCTGTGCCTAGTAAAACTTCTGTTACACAACAGTATTACACCTAAATAGGTAAATGATCTAACAATGTTAAGCTTAAAGTTATGGCCGTTATAAAATAAATCAACATTCTCCACCCTAGCTGCATGGTTCCTTTTTGAAAAAACATAGGAACTGTCTCGTTTACATTCACTGTTACATGTATACCCCACTCATTACAATAGCAATGAAGTTTATCCAATAAAAGCTGTAAATCTTCTTTCAAATAAGCAAACAGTGCAGTGTCATCAGCAAATAATAATTAGAAAATTGGTAATTGTTCAACAGTTTAAGCGTCCGCAGTTACGTTTTGTAAGCATATACAAATAAAACAATAATGGAGATAATGGTTCACCCTGTTTAATTCCCATTCGACCTTTACGCATGACTTCACATTTTTGTACATACATTTTGAGGTATTAATCACCTGTGATGACATGTCACAAATGAAACAATTTAAACCAAATACCAATTCTGTATATACAATCAAAACATTTCTGAAAATCAATGAAAGAACAGCATAATTTTTCTTCTAGTTACGTAAGAAAATACAATCTACAGACACTGCTTCTATCTTTTATAAAAACTAGGGCTGGGAATTTTATTTGAATATTCGGAACTTCGACGAATATTCGAACATGAAAAACGAATTCGAATATTCGAAAAAAATAATATGAAATTTCAACGTCTCGAGTCAGTTTGAGTAGCAAAAAATGTTTAAAAATCGGTCATTAAAAGGTGAATAAATTCCATAAAAGTCGGTCCAAAATTGGTAAGTACGCACAAAATGTCACAAACCAACTGTTTGTTGTTCGCACCATTAATTAATTCTCAATACCCCCATGAACACGTCAAGATAACCAATAGCCTGGAGCGATCATTTGTTAATCCGTTCAACTGATAATTAGTCCAAACACGTGGTAGACAAGAATAAAACTTAATGCATTGGTCTTTTGCGTTAAATGATGTGCTTGCACCATATCAAATTAAAAATATGAATCACTGTTAATGACACGTGTTTATGTTACGAGTTAAGGACTTCAAACGTCAGTCTGTACGCAGATTACACGCTAACAATTATTTTCTTCATTTAAGTATCATTTCGGTTTAATCAAAGGCGGCAATTTGTTTCAAAAGTCGGTATCAAAGATATTAAGAACGCCGACATTCTTTGGCCCAATTTTGGAGCCCTTTTGTTTCAGTAAATAATTGTATGTGCAAGTTGTAACATTGTGCCCAATACGCGTCATCAGTAAACTGACAGGTATTTACATAACGACATGTTTTGCTCGTTTTAACTCAATGGAAATTAAAAACTTAACTTGGAAACAATTAATTGTTGCAAATGTAGATGTTTTAAAAAGAAATGTTTTGACTTGATAAAATATAATCACCTTACTCGCAACTCGTTATAGTTACCTCCCTTCATTACTTGTACGTATAAACAACCAACGGAACAGAAACACGTACGTTTTTTCTATCAAGTGCGATGTCGACAGAAATATTCATAACATCTAGAATCAATAAAAAAGATATACAATACAACTGTAATTAGTTTACAATAAAAAAAATAAGTTCATAGTTAAGCTCTCTATTGAAACATGCATAATATTCGGACGCAACCGATTTCGGACACAATGTATAAGGAACAGACACGTTCATCGGATTTGAACAAACTAGCCATGAAAACGAATATTCGAATATATTCGAATATAAAAAACGAATATTCCAATATCATAAACCATATTCGTTCCCAGCCCTAATAAAAACCAAACTGATTCTTGGACAAAATATCATTATCGTTTGCCCATTTTCTCAATCATAATGTCAAGTATGATAAATACACTATTTACATTTATTCACATGACAACAGTCCTCTCATTATCTCATTTTGTTTTTGTTGATTTCCTTTTTGGACTTGATTTTTTTCAAAATCAAGTCCTTTGTAATCGTTGACTTATATTTGTCGCTGGACTCCATAACAGCTTGGTTAAAAGAATGCCACATAAAGGAAATAGTACACAACTAAATGGTATGTTTATATAGAAGCATCTGGAATCTTTCCCCAATTAAGTGTGTCAGATCTAAATACATTTCAAATCATTCTATTGTAACTACATGGAAAGAGTCATGTATCTAAATAAGTGCTTGTCGGTAGATACATGAGATTTTCAAATGCGTAGAGTTAAAACCGCGTATTCATTGTCCAATAAAACATTTTACCGTAAAAGTAGTTCTACTTTCGGTTTCGTTCGATAGTTCAGAAAAATCTCCACGGACGTATTCATGCATTTGCAACAATCTACCATCGATGTGTGTGTTTTGTGCCTTTCTAACATTTCTTAATATTACAAAGCGAATTCTCATTTAATCGTATTCCGTGATATTCACACCAGCTAGTGTTATTTTGATGACGGAATCGATATTTATAGACTCACTCCCCGCAGTGGCTAGTAGCAAAGCGTAACCGATGTGGGGAGTTTGATTTATCAAAGGTTGAATGTTAAAACTGCGGCTTAAGAATAATAATTCGAGTCGCTAAATATGAACATAAATTACTGGATACATGCTTTTAAAATTTACTGTTTAAGAGTTCCTTTTACGCCAGATTATTTAGAATTACATAATCACGTCTGAATTTCATGCAACATCGGGTTAACTATATAGGTCATATAGGTCTTACTCTACTGTGTCAGGACCTTTTTGATTTGAGTGACCCTAAATGTGTTAAATGCGACGATGTTCTGTTGTGTTAAAACCAGAAGAATCAATGTTTGTATTTACTGTTACTGAAGTGTTGTTTACTAGTTTTGTACAATAAAGAGTTTTTAATGCAATTAAATTGTCCTCAATTCATGTGCTAATCATTAAACTTTCCAATATCAGGCTTTTTTCATTTTAAAATTTTAGCAAGGGACTATAGTAAAGCCCTAGCTTATGTCATTTACCTATATGCATATGACCTGCATTACAATATGAATGAAAAATCGGTCCGTAATTTTAAATGTTAAAATATTTGTATGGGCTCGAACGATGTGGGTACACATTTCTCTCTTTTGTCTTGTATGGTAAAAATCAAGTCTGACAGTACTTTCAGTACTTTGATTTTTAAACTAGCCAAGGCACTTATTTTTGTCCTCATAGGTTACTAAGTTTCACTGATGCCTCAAAATCCTTCCCCTTTATAACTGCATAATCTGGAAAAACTAAAGACTTGATAAAATACAATATATGGTTCAATAATTTTGTATTGAGTGTTCAACACATAATGTAGTTATCTCAGTGGTTAGAGTGTTGGTCTACTGATCAAAAGGTTGTGAGTTAGAACCCTGGATGAGACTTACACTGTCCATGACAAAATTAACTGAAGATATTACATCCTATGTTAATAGTCCTCCACCTCTGAATAATGTGGGGTAGCTTGGCAATAGCTTGCAGATAAAATGTGGTCATAACTGCATGGTTAAGGCCTAAATGAAGGATAATTGCCTGCACAATATAAGTGAAATAATGTTGAAAATGGTGTTAATCTAATTAAAAAAATGAAAATAAATATTACTAGAGCACTTACTAATGCTCATATGAAATGAAGCTTGTTAATGCTTCTTCAAGACAATTAAAACTAGTTTATTGGTTTGGTTAGATTTTCTTATCAGTTATTGCTTTCACAATCCCTTCTTTCCCAATTGCTCCAGACAAGTTTCCACATGTGACTAACTACTTGTTTGTGTAACAAGAAAAACTATAACAAGACGTTATTATAGGTAGACAAATTACAAGAAGCATATTGTTTATGTTTTTTGTATGAAGTTGCTTTTTTCATAAAGGATATTGACTGTACATTTTATTCAATCCTCCATTAAAGAGAGTATAACATATTTACATGATATGAGTAATACACATAACTATATTGACAATCATGAGTATTTGACAAATTAATAAATGTATATAGTTCACAAGCACATGGTAATATCATACCCAACATCAATTAAATAGAATAAACCCTAAATGTTAACAAATTCACCATAATCTGCTATGGTACAACCACATTGAGCTTCAAATAGCATTTCAGATATTATGCCACACAACAGCTTATCTAAGTTAAACATCACAGAGAAAGCCTGCATGATTTACTTACTTCCAAAAACTATCTTCGTCACTCAAAGAGGCACAAAATACTAGTAGTATGACAGATGTGGTAAAATTGGATAAGCAAACCAGCACTCTTGATCAAACTTTTGTAAAAGAAGTAGCTTCAATAAACAGTCCTATAGAACAGGTACTGCGTCTACATGAAGATTCAAGAATTGATACCCAAGCAGACAGAAACCTAAACAATGAAACTGACAGTGACAACACCTCGTATGCTTCATCAGACTCTGTTCATATAACAGAACACCATACACTGCCTGAACTTAACCAGCAAAATGAAAAATTAGAAAAGATAAATAATGAATTAAGGACTGAAAATGGAAAGCTGAAAAATCAAAACGAAGAGCAAATGAAAAAACTTACAAAACTTGTAAATGCTGCAGAAAATATGAAAAAGACAATTGCCAATACACAATCAAAAGCTAATGAACAAGCCAAGCATATCACTTCTTTATCAGAAAAAAAATGTAGAAAAACAACTTATTGAGAGTACTACCATGACTCAAATACATATGGTAGAAAATGAAAGATTAAAACAAACAAATGTCAAACTATTGCAAGAAAAACAACTACTAACAGAACTATTACCAACAGATAGACCATCATCAACAGTAACTGTCAGTACTAGTAATTATAAGAGACCCCAACTAAACAGCAAAGAACAAGTCACCACAAACAATAAACATGATGATGTCCAAAGAAAACAAGTTTTGATTCTTGGTGATTCTGTGACTAGACCTCTTATTGCACCTAGGATGTCCAATTACAATGTGAAGGTAACAATAAAATCACATGGTGGGGCTACAGTGAACACCTTAAGGAATGACACAGAAAATGAAAAGTATAAAAATCCTGAAAGTGGCAACAAATATGATGCAATTGTTATTCATGTTGGCATAAACAACATCTCTGCAGGAGATAGTGTAGAAACTATTACAAGGAACTACAAAAATCTGTTCAAAACTATCGAAGAATTCTACCAAAGTGCTAAAATCATT
Source organism: Lutraria lutraria (assembly GCA_964023205.1). Classification (NCBI taxonomy): domain Eukaryota; kingdom Metazoa; phylum Mollusca; class Bivalvia; order Venerida; family Mactridae; genus Lutraria; species Lutraria lutraria. The sequence continues at coordinate 41,442,273 of OZ026838.1, read as the reverse complement.
GTGTCATCAGTCCTACCAATGAAATATCTAAGAATGGCAGATTCTACAATACAGACTCTGAATGATGCATTGCAGGAGATGTGCAACCAAAATAGTTATGTATTTGTGAATAACACAACATCATTTATTAATCAGAAAACATTGTACTCTAATGAAGTTCACCTAAACCCAAAGGGAACAGCCAAATTTGCAATCAATCTGAAACAAGCTGTTCTCAAATCTCTAAATATTATCTCTGAAATGCCAGTAAGACCAGTTCAACAAGAATCCCATTTTTGGTTGGGTCCACACAAATTTCACCCACCACATCATCAAATGCAAATGGACTACACAACACAATCAACTTACTAGAACAACAGACGACATCCACAACAGATGATGACAGGGGGACTACCACCATGCCCACCCTGCCCCTGGGCTTAGGAAATATTGAATCAGTGGGAAATGATACTAATACTGGACATCTACTAGTTAAAAAATGGAATTAAAACATTACATCTCAATATTCACTATTTATCTCCAAAATTCAGTGAAATTCAATATTTAATTAATGAAAATAATGATCTTGATGTCATATGCTTTCGTGAAACATTTTTAAATGAATCTTTCAGTGATAATGAATTTAAATTAAACGGATATCAAATGTTTCGGAAAGACCGTATAACCAATGGCGGAGGACTACTTGTTTATGTTAAAAAAAACATTTCCAGTATCAGACGCCCAGAACTTGAAAATGACAATATTGAGTCATTATGGCTTGAAATAAAGTGTTCTAAACAAAAATCATTCATTTTAGGGTATATATATAGACCACCTTCATCACCAGCAAGCTGGAATGATGATGTTGATAGGACTTTAGATATGTTATATAATGAAAATAAGGAAATAATTTTACTAGGGGATTTTAACTACAATTTTGTCAGTAACACTACTAACAATAATGCATGGAATGAAATTACTAATTCTTACAATTATGTGCAATTAGTTAACAGACCAACTAGAGTCACTCCGAGGTCTGATACAATTATAGATCACTTATACACTAACAACCCAAGTAACATAGTAGAAATTAATATTCCTGCCTTATCTTTAAGTGATCATTACCCTGTATGCTTCACCCGTAAAACTAGTTCAAAATCTGAGCGAGATCCATTTCATACAACCATTAGTTACAGATCTCTTAAGAATTTTAATGAAAATAATTTTAATATAGCTCTTCAAAACCAGCCCTGGTCTCTAATTGATGTTTTTAATGATCCTGATGATGCTTTGGATTGCTTTTATAGCATATTCAATGAAGTACTTAACAATCATGCTCCTAAAAAAATTAAAAGAGTGAAGTACAAAAACCAGCCTAACTGGTTTAACAATGTAATAGCAGAAACCATAAGAGCAAGAGACTATGCAAAGAAAAATGGTGAAACCATTAAATACAAACAACTACGCCAAAAAGTTAAGTCCCTGATAACTGAAGCTAAATCTTCATTCTATGAAAATGCTATCAACAAGAACAAGAAAAATCCAAAAGTCCTAAGGCAAAATCTGAAGGATCTATCAAGAAAAGTAACTCCACAAGAATCTTATCTATTAAATGACAATAACAGTAACCAAATAAATTCCAACAAGTTAGTATATCTGGTCATTTATCAGAGGCTCTTGAAATAACCTCTGGTGTTCCTCAGGGATCTGTATTAGGACCTCTGTTATTTATCATCTACATAAATGATCTTCCTCTCTATGTAGATAATATAAACTTGTTCGCTGATGATTCCACACTTTCAGCATACGGAACTTCAATAAAACAAATACAAACCAAGCTTCAATCAAACTTAGTTACCATAGAGACTTGGTGCACTAACAATTCTATGGTACCAAATGCAAATAAAACAAAACTGATGTATTTATCTGCTTCAAGAAGGAATCAAGTAATTAATGATAATAATTCTAATGTTGCATTAAATAACCAAACACTTGAACAAGTTACTGTGGAAAAATTGTTAGGAATATACATTGATCAAAACTTAAATTGGAAACAACAAGTTACCCAAACATTAAAAAATGCAATTCTCTCCTTTATCTTTTACTACGCATAAAATTCTGTCTGAACTTGAATTCAAGAAAATTATTTTATAATGCTTATATTCTTCCATACATAGATTATTGTTGTACAATATGGGGATCATGCAATACAGAATTATCAAATAATATGTTAAAATTTCAAAAGAGAGCTGCACGTGTAATTCTAGATCAACCATTTGATGCTCCATCCCAGGAATTATTCAGAAAATTAAACTGGATAAAATTTAATGATCGTGTTGAATATAAGAAGGCCATACTTGTTTATAAATGCCTCAATAATATGTGTCCTGATAATTTATATAACCACTTTCATTACACAAGTAACAATTCTCTTCGATCCTCTTCAAATAAAAAACTTGTTATCCCTAAACCAAATATTGAATTCCTTCGTAATTCCCTATCATATTCTGGTCCAAAAATTTTGAATGAAATACCATAAGAAATCAGAACTATTGAAAATCTATCATCTTTTAGGAAAAATTATCTTAAATGGAAGTTTCCTAATTAAATACCACTCTCAGTGTACATTCAAGTAACTAACTTATTATATACTTTTTCTAACATCTAATTTGTTCTCCTAGTCTTGTTTTATACTTACATGTTATAATGATTATTTCTGCATTAGTCAATGTACTGTTTTGTAAATATTGTATAATTCACCATAATATGTAAATGTATATTTTGAGGCCCACATGGAAGATTGGTTTTATCCAAATGTGCAGCCTCTTGAAATAAAGTCATTATTATTATTATTATTATACTTATCAACTATAAATAGATTCAGTCATCATCATTAGCCAATCAAATGGCTAGGATTAGCCAAACTAATAATAGACACAATAAACTAATACTCAAAAGTATAATTTGTCTAGAAAACCCGACATCAGGTAGCGAGCTTAAATGCTGTACCATTCATCTTCTTGCTAACCACGTTGATGTCCTTTGAATACACAAGTACCCTACTGTTTGGTATCAGCTCCGTCATCTTAAGAAAATAAAAACAATGATTTTAAGAATAATATGATTATACTAAAACAATTACACATACAAGCCCATAATTGATGATAAGGAAGAGGAGATACGAAGCAGAAATCAATGTAAGAGATACACATTAGATTTTATAGATTTTTTGGTCTAATCAAAACAAATTGCTAAACTGAACTTATGCCATTGCTGTCTCTCAGCCATCTCTTTTTGTATGACACCAGCTCTTGGCTGACCATTCATTTGTGTCATTTATTCATCTGTTTTAAACAAATACAAAATAATTAATATTGTTATTTACAAGAAGTTAACAGCATTGGGTTTGGTTTCTGAAAACATTTCTATAAAATATTCCCACTTATCCCTGTATTTTGTTGAAGTTCAGTTTGTATCAACTATTTCATATCATAAACAGACAAATGCTCCATGTCTGTTGTTTTTACAGTAAAACCTCGATTATCCGAACTCGGATTATCCGAAAACCTGGTCTTATCCGAAGTGAAATTTCGGTCCCGAATTTCCCTCTATATATTTCAATGTAAATAAACCTCGATTATCCGAATCGTCTAATCCGAATACCATGGCTTATCCGAAGTGATAAACAGGTCCACACAATCATCCGAACGCATATTTTCGCACCTATTATCCGAAGTCGACAATTAACTCTGATCGATCAGAGACGTTCATTGTAGGATTTCTTTAACGTGTCAAAAGGTGTAAACAACAAATTATCAAACCACTGAGAACAATGAATTGTTGGTTTGGATCATTGTTTTGCAGTAATGGGAACAAAATTAGCCTATTACGATACAGACTGGATTAGATCATTCACCTTTTATTTTTCCCTTGATTTTTGAATTGCATCATAATTTCACTTGAAAAAGCAACCAACATTAAAAATGTTCATTTTTATTTTCGAAGTTTGTTAAATAGACAAACAATACACATGACCAATATAAATTACCGGCACTCGATTTCAAAATCATTCCATTTTCGGAAAATGAATACGAACACGATTCTTAGGACGACAACGATTTGTGTGACGCTCGTGTTTGTGACTGTAGCAATAAAATTAAACTCCGCGTTGGATTTTTATTTTTTAAATTCAGTTTGTAATTTATTCAAACAGTGTCTTTTTCTATATCCCGTGTATATTTCATTTCACGGTATCATTTTATCGATGGATTAATGTGCATTTAAAATGACATGTGCTACCGTTTGGGTATTCATTTGTATTCGTAGTTTCACTTTGGATTCCTCATGACTTTGACGAATTAAGGACGTTCGCTACAGTTTCGTGATTTTTTTCCACATAATAGATTTTGTTCAAACTTTGTATATCAGAAGAACATACTATTACATGCTCAAAAATGAAATAAAAAAGATAGGTCACCATGTTCGTTTTCATTTTATTTTTATGTAAGTAAGGCATCTGAATTCACTTTTTTCATAAATTCATATAGATCAAATTTTATATAAAAAAAATTATGTGAAGTTTTGAAAATAGAAATTATTCATGATTTATGTTTGAAATAATGCATGTAGCAATATGTTAGGTCAGTTTCAGTTAATAAGTGATGCTATTTGTTGTGACACATTTTTCTTTTTTTTTCAACACTTCTACATAATAGAAATTGTTTAAACTTCATAAGTTGATAGTCATATATATTCTCCAATGAAAATTAGAAAAAAAATCATAGGTCACCATATTCGTTTTGGAATCAGGCCTCTTATCGTTTGGGGGGGGGGGGGGGGAGTATAATTGTGATAAACAATAACATTCATGTTTGTCTGTAAATTATCATTTTTATAAATTCAACAGTGCTGGTACAATGCTGAAATAGAATATGGTTTAATATTTCATTAGTTAATGCAGAAAGTATAAAAACAACAAGATAACAAGATGTGTTTTACAAACACCATGCCCCCTCCGGTTGCCCTTTTTGAAAATGCACAGGTCCTGTAGAGATTGTCATGATGAACCAAGATATGAAGTTCTATGATTGCAGGTGGTAGCGTTTTGATTTAATAGGCAAGGTTAAATTTTGGTACAGGCAAACAAAGGGCCGTAAATCTGCTAAAAATGATCGAATCACAAAACCCTAACAATATGTGCTGGTGAACATGGTGACAATAGTTCTATCAAAGTTTGGTAAAAATCCCTTGAGAAATACAGAAGAAGTTGCAAGCAAAAGAGTATTTCTCTATATAATACATATGGACAAAAGAAACAAAGGGCCATAATTCCGTAAAAAATTATCAAATCATAACACTTTTACAACATGCATTGGGTATTTCGATAACAATAGTTCCATGAAAGTTTCATCAAAATCCCATGAGAAAACAAGGAAACGAGAGTATTTCGCTGTTACAATCACACAAAATAAACAAAGGGCCATAATTCCGTCAAAAATGATCGAATCACAAAACCCGGAATAAATTAGTGGGGGTTCTTGGTAACAACAAGTCTGTGAAAGTTTCGTCAAAATCCCATGAAAAATGTGGGAGTAGTGTCCTAAAAGAAATGATTTCTCTATATATTACATATATATGCACAAAATAAACAAAGGGCCATAATTCCGTCAAAATTTATCGAATCATAAAACCTTAACAACATGCATTGGGTATCTCGATAATAATAGTTCCATGAATGTTTTATCAAAATCCCTTGAGAAAACAAGGAAACAAGAGTATTTTGCTGTTACAATCACACAAAAAAACAAAGGGCCATAATTCCGTCAAAAATGATCTAATCACAATACCCGCAATATATGTGTGGGGGTTCTTGGTAACAAGAAGTCTGTGAAAGTTTTGCCAAAATCCCATGAAAATGTAGGATAAGTATCCTAAAAAAAAATGTCGGAATTTTTTTAAACCCTGTGACCTTGACCTTTGACCTACTGACCTATTAATGCACAGGTTCTGTAGAGGTTGTCATGAGGAACCTACATATGAAGTTTGATGGATGTAGGTGCAGGCGTTTTGATTTTATAGGCAAGGTTAAAGTTTGGTACAAACAGACAAACAGAGAGGCCAAAAACAATATGGCCCTGATCTATCGATACAGGGGCATAAAAATTAATAAATGTACAATAACATATCAACACTAAACAAGAGGGCCTTGATGTCGCTCACCAGAAAAAAACTAATTACAAAATCAATTGACCCAGCGAACAGGATTTGAACAACTTGGTGGAGGTCTACTATACAATGCTTCTAACTAATTATTGTAATTCTAGACATTGCAGTTTTTTAGTAGGAAATGTTAACATTTTTCATATAAGAGCCTATATGAAATCAAGTTACCCCCGGGGCAGAGCCAATTTTGACCACATGGACATTGGTATATGTCTACTAGATAATGCTACAAACCATAAAACCTATAAGCTCTATGCCCTTGTCTGAAACAAGGATGCCCTTGTCTGAAACAAGGAGACTAAAATTTAAAAGTAAAGTATTTCCTATTAGTTGCCATAGCAACCAGAGTTTTAAATGAAATTTAAATTTTCAAACAATTTTGTTAGAGCTTCATGCAAGTATCATCTAAGACAAATTTGTGTTTAAATAACAGCTATGTATCACCTAAATGTCTTTTAAAAGTGTGTACAAAATAATATGTCATGAGTATAAGTCATGTCCATCAGCATATACATATATGCAGATTATTTTTCCATTGTGCTTACTACAAGCAATTGTGCGTGAACAAACATGTTTTTAAAAAACTCATTTTAGTCTGAAAAAAGTGTATATTCAAAAGACTATTGTCCGTGAAATAAGGAAACAGAAACAAAACACGAATCGCACTACTTAGGAGCTTTTGTGGCTACCATATTATTGAAAGACGCAACATCTTTGGTTGAGGCACCTGGAGCTATTTTAGCAGCATTCTGAATATAAACACTGAACACCTGATCCAATTCTGACCTGAGTTTTTCACCAAATAAGGGTTTACCATGGGGAAGTCCACTGATTTGTATGTCTCAGGATTTTTGCTAAAACCGCACCAGCTCCCACATTGGCTGTGTTCTCCAAAAAGGTGAGGAACAATCTTCCATGAATTTTTCACAGTTTCCTTTGTTTTATGCTAAGGCATAGTTGAAACATTTTTGAATATGTTTAATAACCATGGTAGACAGCACTTTGTGTTCCTTTTGAAGAGCATAAAGATTATTACCTAAATGTTTAACTGAATGATTTTGATCACTCCATTTTACTATTGTGTGTGGTAGCTCTCTTCTTAGCCTTGACATTGTAGTGCAATCATCATCCATAATAATAGTACCTAATTGAATTTTCTCCTTTTCAATTTCTTTAGCAAGCTCTCCACCAACATCTGGTTCCATCGCCTTTGAACTTCCACCCCAGTTTTTACAGCATCTCATCATCATCATCATCATCATCATCATCCAGTTTTGATTCCTCATGACGAGGGTGTGGCCTGTCTGTCTGTCGAGAGCGAAGTCTTCCTCTCCATGCCTGGCGATTCAGTGGGTTGGTAGAGTCCATGTTCAGGGTTTCACGATCACGCTTCACGACTTCGTCCCAAGAAAGCTTTGGTCTGCCATGACCCCGCTGTGCTGCAATGTTCATGTATCTGATCTGCGAGATCCAGCTTGTACTGCGCTCAACGTGTCCTATCCATCTCAGCCTGCCCAGTTGGAGAACTTTAGCAATGTCTCTTATTTTGAGCCTGGATAGAAGGGTCTCAAAATGTATGTTATCTTCCGGCTTGACCAGACAGGTCCATCTTATCATGGCTCTGTCGTTGCATTGTAGGCGCTTGACGGTACTCGCTGATGCTGCCCATGTTTCAGAGCCATAAAGCATGACACTCCTCACACAGCTGGAGTATACTTGGCCTCTGGTTGCAGTAGGGAGTTGCCTGTTTGTGAGGATAAACGTTTTGTGAGAAACAGTTGAAATTACTACTTACAGATACAAACAAAATATCTTGTACACATAGTATAAGAATGTACTATGTCAATTTGAATATACAACACAATAAAAATACATATATCATACAAACATACATTTCAGTAAAACAAAAATGACTGAACAAGTATCATAAAATGGCATAATGATTGTTTTATTAATAATACATTATTAAAACATACCCAATGCTGCTTTTGTGTTCACAACAAATTACTTCGGCCCTCGCTGACTGGATTCATGACGATGTTGTTTATTTGTTTCAATCTTATTTAACTCTCCACAGTATCTACACAATACAGTAAGAACCGATCCAAATCCGTACCTTTGTTCTTTATTGGTGTCTGATAGACTAAGTTCATGGTTACACCTCTGACAAGATTTAAGTTGCTTAGCTACATGGCTCAGTTCAACAATACGTCTACCAGACAAAGCGTTCGTGTCCCCATCAATTTCAACATCTACTGATACCCCTGGTACATCATGCATGTTTGATTCATGGTCCTGCAAAATCTCGTCGTTGCCATTATGATGATTTTCATCCGACAGAGATGTTTGCTCGCTGTGCCAAGTACACAGTCGTGTGGAAGACAGCAAACTTCGTACCTGCGACTTTCCCGTAGTAAATCGACCTTTTTTACCATTAAATCTCGGCATGACAGCTTTGTTTTGTTTTTGTTTACAGCGTTCTATTTTGTCACAGTTAATTTGCGATGTCGTGAAAATCACTATTTTAGCCGGTGTACAAGTAAATTATGACCAGTAAAAATAAACTGCCGCTACCGTCTTTAATAATGGTACAAAATACTCATACATTTGTTTTACTTTAAACATACACATGTTTGTCGTAAAATGTATTTTTCGTAAATAAATTATAATTGTTGTTATTATATCTATACGTTAACGCCATATATATATGGGAGTGATCTCCCTTTATTTTCTTGCAATTGTCTAGATTTCCCTTACCCTGGATTATCCGAAACCCCGGATTATCCGAAGTAATTTTTCGGCCCCAACGACTTCGGATAATCGGGGTTTTACTGTATTTGAAAAAAAAGATAGAGATTTGTCACAGAAGTGAATTATACCCTGTCGCCACTTTAATATGGCTATGTTCAAGAGCATGTAACTCTGGAATGAGTGGACCACTTTGCATGAAAATTGTGTCTTGCACATCTACTGGTACTTTTCATATTGATTCTATAATTCATGTTTCAATTCAATCCCTTTAAAATGTGGAAGTAGTTTGCTCCATAAACATTCATGAGCTATGTTTGCCATTGTGCACTATATGGCTTACTTCAAGGGTACATAACTCTAATTTCCTTTTTTCTCCTTGTTGCAATTCTAGCAACTGATTTGTTACCAACTCGAGCTTTCTCTCCTTTTCTAATAGTCTGGCCTTACATTCCTTCATTTCAGAAGCTCTAACCTATTAAAACTCAAAACAAGTTACTAAAACATGACAGCAACAATATAATTACCTGCGGCCCGAGGTAGTATTAGAATGTGTTTAGTGATTTGCCACTGTGTAAACGGTCTGGCTTTCATTTATATTCAAGTTTATACCACCATTCTGTAAGAATGTAGAGAACCAGACTGCAGTTTTTCAAAGAGAACGTTTTTCTTAAAGTACGGATACTATTTGAGATATTTATCATGAAAAGCAGTTGATTGGAGATCTAATCTAGTTTTTAAATTCTAAACCAAAAAAAGAGTTTTTGTTTCATCTCGTTTTATTTTTAGATTTTCATCTCGTCTAATTTTAGACTTTATCTACTCTGCAGCAAGCGATATGTGGAAAAGCAATAACACTGAGGAATACCACTGTACAGATTACATACAGATTTCAAGTAGAGTTGGTCAGGTTGAATTAACCGGTAGTAAAGCCGATTTATATGCAATGCACATCAATTGGTGCAGATAATTGATGGTTTTCGTACCATACATATTTTTTAGCAAGCACCAGTTTTATTTTGGCATATGTAAATTTGTTCCCAACAGATTTCATCGGAGGGTCACATAGTCAAAAACTTTTCTGACGCTATAATTTTGATCCTGTATTTGAACTCGGGAGACGGATATCGCCAAGTCTAAATTGTTTCGATATTCATCTGTAAAGTACAATAATCATTTCATATATAAATGTATGCTCCTGAATTATTTGGACTAGTAAACAATTATTATACCGGAATAAAAACACATCCTTAACAATACTGGTATGTAAAGTATCTGGCCGCAGAAAACTATTTAACTTGTACCATTGAAGGTTGAGTAAGTTCATGTATATAATGATAATAAAATTGCTTATTCAGGCTTGCATAATATACAAATACTTATTGTCTGAGACACAAAGTACAAACTTTTCATTCCTTAAATATGAATGTGCACATACATGTATGCATGCCCACATGGTATTAATCTCTTATACCTCATCTACAGCAACAGAACTGTCTCGCAGCATTCTCCAGAAAGGTGTCAAGGATTTCCCCTCTTGAAATCTCTTTTGATATTACAGGAATCTGTAAGACAAAATTTTTTCAGAAATGATTTGAACTAAAATTAATTTTTATTCAAACAAAACAAAGCTTCGACTGTGGTCCAGTGCTCTTTACAAATTCCAAATGCCGTAGGTCATACTCTTCTATGAAAATTGGACAGAAACTCAATAATACTCCATATGTGGAGAAGTTGTCAACTTCTTGTAAAAAGACAAGATAGTTCTGGTTTATAGATAATCTGATTTTTCATCACTTAGTTTTCTATATTAAAAAGAAATTATCAACCACTGTTTTCAATACCTCTGCTAAAGACAGACTGGAATATGTCTGATTTTCTTATGGTTGTTGTTGAATGACTTGATCAGTACATTGTATCTGTCTGCTGTAGATGTTGATAAAAAGCCTGATGTTCAGGACAATTGGGGAATCTCTTGTTGTAATATTGAGTTGCTTCGGGGAATACCACAAAATGTTGATTTGATGACTTCTATTGCCCTTCCCCTCCCTCTCCCGTTTCACTTTCTGCTTGCTAGTGGATATGACTGGTAATTTTGGTATTGTTGGTTTTGCAATGTGGTGAACTGGGGTGTACTGTATTGTTGAATTAATTGATTAAGGATGAATTGTTGAAGCATCATTTTTATGGAACGAAGAGGCTGCAGACCTTGTTGGTTCAAGCAACTAGTCTGAAAAAGAATAAAAAAGTAGGAGTCAGCTAAAACATTGTATTATCTTATTCACAAGCAACTTAAGGTTGAAATACTTATATAGTCTTATATAGTAATCAAATGCTGCTTTTTAACTCACCTGATTGAGCTTTTAGGATCAATGAATGGGCGGCAGCTGTTGTCCGGTCACAATTAGTTTGTTTACACTCTAGCATCCACAGCTCTTAACCAATCTCAATTAAACTTGGTCACAATTTATATGGCCACAGTGTCTCAGCTAAGTTAGATTATGGGCAAAATCAAAAAAGGACTTAAAGAGTTATTTGCCCTTTACTTAGAAAATTTGCTATATTTAGCTTGTTTACACTCTAGTGCCTTCATTTCTTCACCAATCCTAATAATATTTTCACTAAATGTGTATGACCGAAAGGTCTCGTTCAAGTTTGATAATGGGCGAAATCACACTAGGACTTCAAGAGATGTGGGCACTTTGATAAGAAAATTTGCTAGGTTTTTGCTTGTGGTATTTTATAGTACGCTCATTGTTAGTTTTGCTCAAAATCTATGTAAAAACGGGTTATAGGAGATGAAATCTATAGGGCCATCCCCATCATGGCCCTCTTGTATAGAGGGTCGTGGGTTTGAGCCCAGCTAACGTCGGCAGTTGCTTACGGTGGATGGGAGTTTAGTACTGGGGTCTTCTCAGACTGACTGTTGAAAAGGGGCTCAAAACTCGATCAAACAAAACAAAAACACATGTGAGAAAGTTTTTGACCATTATCTTACCTGCTCCCTAAATGTATCTTCTTGTAGTGACTGGAGAAATGCAGCATTTTTCTGTATACCAATGTCAAAGAAACACGCTCTTCATAAATCTTTTAATCAAAATATAATTTTTGCACCAATCATTTCCAAACAACAGTAAAGTTTGAGCTAACAATGCTTTATGTGAATTAGTAAGAGTATGACTTGCCAATCTTATGAAGGAAGAATAAGTACATGTAGTTGATAACACCTACTTCAGAGGCCTGAAAAGGATTTTCAAACCTGAAATGGTTCCACATATACCATTTATTCCATGCTGTTTTATACTGGTTTTTGGTCCCTGGAGCCCATGATTGTAAGACACATTTTGCAGCAGGCTGTGAAATGCCTTGATCTTGGAGCCTTTGCCTTATACTTCTGCTGCAACAATCTTTAGCTTTAGAGGATGTTCCATAGGATTGTATGACAACATCAACAGATCTTTGTTCAGGGGTAACCTGATAGGAAAATTGCTAAGACATACTAATATTAGCGGATACCATGACATAGAAGGCCAATATGGAAAAATTACATGGAGGAAATAACAGTGGTTTAAATTTATGCCACGATCTAGAAAAAGCATTTGAAAAAAAACCTCCTGGCTCAGGGAACCAACTAACAAAATGAATCTACATTTTGTAGTTGTTTATTCAATCTAGTGGCAAATAAATCAATATCAGGTACAAAATATTGATTACATAAGCAATCTAATATTTGTGGTTTCAACATCCACTCAGTACAATCTGAAAAGTTTCTACTGTAATAATCTGCGATTTCATTGTCAGTCACTTTTATATGTACTGCAGATAAATAAATATCACAATTTATACACCACTGCCAAATTTGTTTGGCTAATCTATCCATAACTAAAGAAGTCATGCCACCTAAATCATTTATGTATGCAACTACACACACAAATGTCACATTGTACTTCTATATGAACATCTTTATGATCACGATATTATAAGTGATTGAAGCCTAAAATAAATAGCCAATAATTCTAAATAATTGATTGCATGTTTAGACTCATGTTCAGTCCATCTACCATTGGTGTGCTCATGTGAGTTAATATCAAAACCACCAAAACCCAAAAGAGAGGCGTCAGTACGACATTGAATGTCAACTCCTCTTGGTCTAATAAATTTCACTATTTTTACTATCATTTGATAAAAAAACGTGTCTACCAAATTCAGTAAAAAAAAAGTCAGTTTTCATGTTCTATTAAATAGAAATATGAAGGCCATGCTGAAATATACACTGCATGAAAAGTTACGTTTAATTCATCATTAACCAACGAAAACGCATTTTTTTCCCATGTTTAATATAAAATTCAAACTTATTTTCAAAATTTAAGTCAAGTTTACATCAAATTTAAGTCTAATTATTCCTTTCAATTTATGTCGATTGTAATCCAACAATAATATTGAATTAAACTCAAAATAGTGTTCACCTTAAACTTGACTATTTCAAGTGAAAATCAGTACAATAATACAATATTAAACCCAACGTAAATGTCGATTTTTTCTTAAGTTTAATCACATATTTTTACATAAAATTTAAACTTAATTTCAAAGTTTAATACTAGTTTAAATCAAAATTAAGTTAGTTTTTGGACCAAATTTAAGTCAGGTTTAATCAAATGGTAATACATATTAATCAAACCATAAAAAGAAAAGAATTTCTAATGTAACAAATTAAAACTCTTGTGTTTGACTAATTTTATTTTTTTATTATATATTGTATATCAAGAACATTTTCCTTAAGTGAATATTTTAAAAATTACAACACAATAAGATAATTAAATGAATTAAATAAAACCAAATCAATGTCCATAATACAGTTGTATTTCAAAATAACTACTGTTTTTGCAGAAATGAAAATTTATTCTGAATGTAAAAGCAGTCCTTGAAACTCATAATATTAGTCTTTTAGTTGCTAATTGTCCACAAGGCAACATTAATGATATCTTCAAGCACAGGTCTGTCTAACACACTTTCTCTGCAAACTCGTTTTAGATAAATCCTTTCGGCTTTTCTATTTTGTTTCAGTACTTCTTCTATCAATCTATGCCACACTATTGGTTCTTCCTCAGACGACATCATTCCTATGGTCAACACCTCCATGACCCTTTGCCTTTTCTGAAAAATATGGTACTTGACATTTTACCTCTGCTTATTTTGATTTAGCTTTTAAAAGAAAACAGCAATAATTTCAACCATTTTAGGTTATAAGTTAGTTTTTGTTCAAACAATATCTTTATATCGTATTTAGCTACTTTAATAGTACAACTTAAAATAATAATAGCAACATCGCGCTGTCTGTCAGAACCATAATTCTAAATTGCATGGTGACCTAGAACAGCATTAAATGTCATTGATGTAAACTGACAAAATCTAACTATCTATGTGTGTTTCTTAGATACATTTAAATATCTATATTTTTATTACAATTCAATTAAAATTCTTAAGATAAAGATGACAGTCTTTGTCTCTCAAATCATTAATATTTATTGTACTAACTATATTATAAGTAGACATACTTCAAGTATAAGTTTAAGATTACCTAATTATATCAAGTAAACAAAACAACCTCTGACCGGAACAGTGGAATTCCAGCAGAACAACTCACGCTCGCGGCATAGCATATTTTGGTTAGCCAACTTTACACGTAACTTTTCGAGAAGATATTTAAAGTTCAGATGTTATGAAATGAACTGATATGATTTAATTTACATGTCGTATAAAAAATTTTGATGTATTTTTCACAAATTAAACTAATAGTAAAAAATTACCGTCAGAATTGTGGAAGATGCTGCACTGTCGATGCTAATGACTTGATCCGCATGGGATTGAAAATCCCGCCCTCATGACCACCATACTTATAGAGTCGAATGTCCGATAAATTTGAAATTCACAATTCGACATTTTGCTACTAGATATAATAAAATTTCAAACGTCGAAGACATCTTTCTGCATCGCCTACACATGTATACATACGCGCTTGACTAGTATGGAACTATCAGGAAGTCTGACAATTTCACACTTATCAGTACTTTTTGCTGAAATAAGTTTTGTAACCATGGTAGGAAACACATGCATATTTGTATTTTTGGAAATTAAGCAGCCATTTTTATGAAATCAACTAGTTTCTTGTTTGTACATATTTTCTCTTTTTGCTTTTAGATAAATGACCATACATGTAACAGAGTGACAAGCAAATTTATTAAAAAAAAATACCATTATATAAGATTCTCTGACACAAAATACTTACATCTTTGATCTACCTATCTACAAACATATTATGTATTTATCTGCAATTTAAAGGTGCATTAAACATGTATGAAAGTGTTACCTTTCTTTTGGGACACCCTGAACGTAAAAATGATTTGAAACAAAACATATGTACTTAGAATTTGAAATGGTGGGGCAGTGTCTATTAAAAAAACTTACTTTAAATGAATGGACAGTGCATGATACCTGGTGCACATAGGTAGGGTAGTACATGTGAAAAAGAAGTGATCCTTATACCTTCTCTTTTTACAGTAGAACCTTTCTAATCTGATCTTGTTCAGACTGACAAAAGTTATCAAAGAGAGCACAAATAACCAATATGGGAAAAACTAAAGGTAGTACCTGATTATATTAAAGAAAACAGAATCACAATTATTGTCATCCTTGAATGTTAATGTTTGTGACGTATGGTTTCAATTTTTTACTTATATTTATTTACCTTTAATAATTTTACAATTTCAATTTTTATTTTCGATAATATATTTTGGTTTAAACACTGTAACTTTATAGAATTATGCTAATTCTTTCAACTTGGCTTCATAAAATTAGGCTGATTTTTAACTGTTTTATGTATTGCACTCTTAACTGAAATTGGCTATTTCTCATATGCTATAAGCAGTTACAATTTTATGTGTAATATATTTCCTATGTACCATTTTTTACAAATGGTTGAAACATGAAATAAAATAAGGATAATGGTAACAATGGTCAACTAATATCTATCTATAATAATACACATCAACAAAACTAGGCTTAAATGATGTATTCAAATATTTGGATACTGGCCATGTCCATAGCCCAAATTTTGGAGTGCATAGTTTTAAGCTACCATGTGCAGTAAATGATCTTAATGATCATTAATTTGATTGATAGAAGATCATTATTTAAGATAAAACATTTAATTGGCATGCATATACATATATTTAGCCATATGTTTTTGTCTGAATTTTCTCATGAAGTTGGAACAGTCATGTTTTTGACAGTTCTATTCTCTGACAATTTTGTCTGTTGTAACTTGTGTTTCAATTTTTAAACAACTTTTTGAGATTAAAGATTTAGCTTGTGCTAGTAATGTTGAGTAAAATGAACCTTATTTATTTTTTACATCACTTTGAACCACTTTGGCATTTTACTTTTTTTATTTTGTTTCTGAGAATGTAAATTTTTAGATATGAAATTGAGTAACAGGTGAGCTTTGAAGCATAGACCTTAAATTTGGACATTTTGTGATAAAACACTAAATCAGATTTTTTTATAAGCTACTTGATTAACTGGATTTAGTTAAATTTCTTGATTGTCTTGATATCTGCAACATTCAGTGTTACATACAATATTGATAGTTTTTTTAGTTACTACAAGTCTTTTGTAGAATCCTGACTTTTAATTTGACATTCAAATAGACCAATTTTCAAAGCCTGAGATTAATAAGGATCACACTTCTTCATAGTACTCGTCCATGATGCTTGTTATTGTAATTCAAACAGACTGATCCTATTGTCAAAAAGTCATTGATTTTGTGTGTATTGTAAAACAATTTATAAGTGATTACCCTCCATTTTGAATCTGAGTAAAGTGTGTTTAAGTATCATAAGGTTTTGTGTAACAATTAAAGGAGAATATTGGCAGGAATAATAGATACATGCACTCAATATGACAAATACATTGTATCTGAATTCAGTAATATTAAACTTGAATATACATGTCAAATTTACTACTTAATATTTGCAAAATGACAGAATCTGATGTATAAAAAAATGAGTAAAATTTTAAGGGGCCATTGGTGTACACACCTTTCATAGGAACATAGTTTCAGTTATGTCAATACTATTATAGCACAACCCTTAAAATTCTGTCCCTGTAATGTTTAGCATCAATGCAAGTTTAATTTACATCACAACACTTCAGTTAACTTCACAGCACACAAATTCCACGAAATTAAATACACAACCAAAGTTAGTAAAGCAACATAATTTTGATCAGCAGTTTCTAACCTTCATTAGTTTTAGTTTTTAGCTCGACTTTCGAAGAAAAATGAGAGCTATACTACTTGCCCCAGTGTAGACGTCTGAGTTGGTTAAAGTTTTTGATAAAGTACAATAACTTGAACATTATAAAAGATATTCAACTCATACTTGGAATTCGTCGTTGGGGACAAGGTGCATCTGTAGGACAATTGGCATAACTCTGTCGACAGTATTTTTAGAGTCATGCCCCTTTTAACTTTGAAACTTTGGTTAAAGTTTTTTACTATGTCCATTATCTTGCACATTTTCAATGATATTCATGTGAAATTGGGAATACTTGCTTTTAAGACAATGAGCATAATTGAGTAAGCAGTATTTTTAGGTAGCCTGGACTTGCCGAAAACTGCCTAAATGCCAAAAACCGGCCGAAAAGTGCTTGTAAGTTGCCGAAAAGGGCATTGTAGAAGATTAAATTAATGTTTTTTATTTCATAAACATTATATCCTACTTTTTGTGTAAATTTGAAGAAACAAAATTCAGAATTTAGTAATTTAGAAGTGTTTTTTCATACTTTTTTATTGATATAAATTCTGAGTTACTTCCCTTGCTTGTGTTTCCCCCCCCCCCCTCACGGAAGTGTATTCTCCGGCATATAGTGAAAATTATTATACCAATTAAGGGTGTTTTTTCTGTATATCTACTGATTCTGAATATTTTGTATCAAATTAAAGCTATCAACTTTCGTGAAATTAAAATAATTCATCACTGATCACTTGTAATTGAAATTCACTGACTTGAAGTAATAACAAAATTCAGTGAACAATTATAATGTTTATTCATAATCAAATCATAATCTGTACATAATTATTTACATAGCAGACAGACTTTGCAGGACAGAAATATTTACAAAGTAGACAAATTATACGAAAAAGAAAACATTTACAGTACAGACAAATTATAAAAAAGATATGCAAGACATAAATATTATAAAACAGACATATCATACAAACATGCAGAAATATTTACATAGCAGACCAAATATAGTCAAACTCGTGTAAAGCAGCCACCTGCCACCAGAAAAAAATATGATTATGAAGAAATTATTAAGAAAAAAAAATCGAAATATCATTTATTTATAACATGATCCACGGTGAAGGAGCTAGTGTAGTAAACTCATAGATTATTTTGCGTATTAAATGGGTCAATAATACACTAGTGTAATAAATATGCTAATGAGCCGAATCACTACGTGCTGTCAAAAAGATAAACACACCAAGGCATCGAATGATATTTCTATCAATGGTCAGGTTCGAATTGCCGGTCACGGTCTTAATTGGGATGTTGCTGAAGTTGTTTTGCGAGGGTTTACTATGGCGTACGAAAACTTTCAGCATCATGCGGAAAACTTTAAGCATGATGCAGGGTCGTGCAAATAAAATCCTGCATCATGCTGAAAGTTTACTTTTGACCCTTCCGCACGTAAAACGATAATTAGCATGATGCAGGATTAATCTGCACGACCCAGGGTCATGTAAAATATCATTGGCCATTAACGTACTTGTCTAACCAATCAGAATCGTTGTTACTTTATCAGCTTGTTCGCTGCGTGTTCAGTAGGATCGGTGAATGTCCGGCGTCCGTCCACAATTAGTTTGTTTACACTCTAGCAACCGCAGCTTTTACGAATCTTGATTAAACTTGCTCACAATGTATATGGCCTCAATGTCTCGGCTAAGTTCGATTATGGGCAAAATCTGATTATAACTTCTAGAGTTATGGGCCCTTGAATTACAAAATTTGCTATATTTAGCTTGTTTACACTCTAGCGCCTTCATTTATTCACCAATCATGATCATATTTTCAGTAAATGTGTATAACCAAAAGATCTTGGACAAGTTCGATTATGGGCGGAATCGGACCAGAACTTCAAGAGTAATGGGCCCTTGACTTAGAAAATTTGCTATATTTGAGTTTGTTTACACTCTAGCGCATTCATTTATTCACCAATCCTAATCATATTTTCAGTAAATGTGTATAACCAAGAGATCTTGGACAAGTTCGATTATGGACGGAATCGGACCCAAACTTCAAGAGTTATTGGCCCTTGACTTAGAAAATTTGCTATATTTGAGTTTGTTTACACTCGAGCGCATTCATTTATTCACCAATCCTAATCATATTTTCAGTAAATGAGTATAACCAAAAGATCTCAAACAAGTTCGATTATGGGTGGAATCGGACTACATCTTCAAGAGATATGGGCCCTTGACTTAGCAAATTTGCTATATTTTAGCTTGTTTACACTCTAGCGCCTTCATTTATTCACCGATCCTGATCATATTTACAATGAATGTGTATGACCTTATAGTTTTGGACAAGTTAAGTTATGGGTGGAATCGGACCACAACTTAAAGAGTTATGGACCCTTGGATTAGAAAATTTGCTACGTTTTAGCTTGTTTAACAGTATTATACCTTCATTGTTGGTTTTGATCTCAAAATCCATGTAAAAATGAGTTTTACGAGATGGAAACTATATTACCTGGTCATTGATTATTGGCCTTTGTTCTCAGGTGAGCGATAAAGGGCCAATGTGGCCCTCTTGTTTAGTTTACTGTTGCAATATATACATAATTATTATTGTCAGGCTAAGTTATGACAAACCCAGTATAAAATGGTACAGAAATGAAATATGGCTCATATGTCAATAAAAAACTTTTGAAGAAAGTATGAATTTACTTGTACACAAGAATATAGTGGTCGGCTCAGGACAGTATATACCAGTATGTTCATCGTGATTTTAATTCAATGTTCCAGACTTGGATTACATGAATTATTTCAAAACCTGTCCATAACAATCTTCTCAGCCGGCGCTTTAATTAATTGGTGTACTTTTACTCATAAGGTTAATCGGCGTCTAGAAATAGGGGCACTCATAAAGGTCAAATTAAGAGTACATCGTGTAATACTAAAGGCATTCTACTAGTCCATTGGGATTAGCCCCCCCCCCCCCCCGAAAATTCTAAGATGTAGACAGGTGAGTTTTAGGCAATATTTTATAAAAATATTTTGGCTGTATTTTTTACATTTCACAATGCATATAATGCACATGCGTACAGTGCGTTTAGGTAAGTACAGCCTTGGTTCATTATATCATTCTGTCTCTGATATTGTTTGTTAACATCTTATATTCTTTATTATTGTCTATGATGTATTCAACTATCTTTGAGAAAATATATTCGTTCAGTAACCTGATTTTATCCTGGTTATAAGATGGAGTAATATTCGGTTAAGATATACAACCCAAATCGAAAACACTAAATAGGATAATGCATCTGCCGCGGAGGTTTTTTTTTATAAAAAGCACATGAATAGATCGACCTTTCGCAAATTACATGCAAATGAAAGATGATATTTGTCGAGTTATATCTGAAGCTATAGTGCCAGTGAAAACTTGAATTCGGCTCCGCTGTTTCGAAAATGATAATCAAAATAAGTAAAAAGTATACACATAGCAATGTGACACATAGTTAAATAACTGATGTGAAGAAACAACATATGTTAGATAGATCTCAACCTCAGTGGTTATTGAATTGATTATAACTTTTTAAAAGTTATTTACCTTTATATTCATTTGACGGAAAACGTATAATGTATTTTATGTTCATTTTTTGTCTTTTAAGACTGGGAGTCCATTCTATTACAATGACAGTAGTATGAAACTTAGTGCAAATTTCATTTTATAAACAAGGTGAAATTCAATATATAATACATATTCCAAGTATTAAGTACAATCAATATGAAAAAGAATACATAATTATCTACCCCATGTACGGTTTTGCCAAAAATGTTGGTCTAATCGACCCCTATTTTGAGCCTAAATTCCATTTACAGCAGTATTCATATGAACTGTATGAATGTAAATGTAACCCCATTTCTGTTTCCGTGAATATATTTAACAGCATCTTCTGCGAACAGTAAAAGATAGATGGCTAGTTGTTCTATATTGATACCGACATTTATATTTTCATGGAGACAGTTTTTCTTATTTCACATAGAAATAAACCTAAGTCTGATTTTTAAAAAGTCTGAAAATGAATAACGAATGAAGTACATTTCAAAATGGTAAAATCCTTTTTAGTTCTGGGGTGAATTTATGCATTTTCTAGCTATTTTGGTAATCATGAAGCATAGAAAACAAACACCAAACATGACAAATCATGAAAGTGCGCCATTATGAAAGTGAATCGTGTTAAATTGTATCATTAATCTTGCCGCTATCTTTTCAAATTATGCATTGCTTGTGAATTCGGTGCATTCATGTTAAGACTGGTATATATTTGTTTTTACAATCAGAATCAAATTATGTTAATAAGACATTCCTAAGTATGCAGACGATTGCTATAACGAAGCGAATTATTAGAATCTGACAGTGTCTGCTGTACAGGTAATGCTGGTAAATGAAATACATATGAAGTTCATTCCAAATATTGAAATAAAAATTTGCATTAACAAAATGAAGAAAATACGTATGGAAAGGAAAATGCACGAAAATTAATAACAATACAGATGTGCACATTAGATATTATATTTTATTTAACCTGAAATAAGTGACATGAATACAGACTTTTTTAACCATTTCAAAATATTCCTCAATCGTTATTCGGTTTCAGATTTTTTTGAATTCGGACTTTGGTTTATATCAATGAAATAACGTCACCGATATTGTTTTAACTATTTATGAATGCTATTGAAAATCATCTCCATGAAAATATAAATGCTGGCATTAATATTGAACAACTATCCACCTATCTTTTATTGTTCGCAGATAATGCTGTTGTATTCTCGGAAACAGAAGCGGGGTTGCAGTTACATTTGTCTGCCAGTGCAGTTTACAGTATATGAATATTGTAGTAAATGAAATTTGACCATAAATGTTAAAAACAAAACAAAAATAATATTTCAAAAGGGGGTAGAATTAAAAGGAATTGTCAATGGAGGTATAACACTTACGATATATATATTTAAAAAGTTTCAACTACCTTGACATCGTTCTGTCAAATGGTCGATCATGTGTACAGACAACACAGACTTTATCAGCCAAATTCCATGCACAATGCACAGACTGTTCGATTGTACCAATAAACTAGATGGACGAAAATATTGAGTACAACAGAGGTTCATGGAGGCCCTTAACTTAAAACCAACGACAAATTCACTCGCTATTTAGTATTTACGTGGAAGTTGGTAGACATCCACTGATTATATGTAGACAAATGCGCATTAGCATTTTTTTCTTTAAATATTCCAAGATAAAAGTTCACATTGTGTATAATCAACACTGTTAGTAGAAATTAGGAAACGATTCGCAGGGCAACATGAGTTTATAAAGTTCTAGATCTACTAATCAAACTGTATTTTCAAAAGTGTGTTATTACCCGGAATAAATAAATATTACAACATTCGCCAATTATGTTTAAATTACGAATTAAAAATCTATCTAATTATGTAAATAGATCGCGCACCTACTGATGCGATTTTGTCACCGCAAATAATGAAATACAAGGAACTGATTCAAAACAGCAAAATAAAAACATATTATAAAATAGGAAATACAGAAACGTAATGTCAAACATGGGAGTGTCTTCACATCATGATCAAGTGAAACCTGGTCATTTGAGTATTCCTAGGATTAAAGGTTGTGTAATTATTGTACTTTATTAGATGTAGACTGAGATATTTTTCATTTTGTTTTTATTTGACCTTTGTGAAGTAAACTTAAATAAATATACTGGTATATATTCCTAGATTCTAACGAACTAGAACTAATTTACTCAAATTGTAACTACTATTAAATTTAAAAAAAGAGAAGTACTTAATGAATTATATGTATTTTCTCCATTCACTAAGAAATTAATGAAATATATTATGTACATTAAGATGTATTGTATAATTCGCTTATACGATAAGAACCTTCTCAATAAATTTTACTTGACGTTGATTTTACTTAATTTGTTACATACACTCTAATATCTTTTCCATTATACATACGTATACTAAATTGTTATTTTTTAAGTCATTACATTTATTGAACGCGCATGTACTTACGATTATATGTATATAATTATATTCTCAAGTCTTAATTAAGGTCTGTTCTATTCTGTTATCTAAGTGAAATGTAATTAACATTATTAATATGTATTTATATTTAAACCACTAAAGTATGTCCGTGTATTTCAACATCAGTTAAATATTTCATCCAAGGACTAATATACATACACTATTAGAACTTACTATATCATACTGAAATCATATTTCAGAAATCAAAGTTTTCAGCATGATGCTAAAAGTTTTCAGCATGATGCTGAAAGTTTCAGCATGATGCTAAAAACTTTCAGCATGATGCTAAAAACTTTCAGCATGATGCTGAAAACTTTTAGCATCATGCAGGGTCGTGCATTTATGACCCTTATCGTACGCCATAGTTTACAACATGCTACATGGCCAGATTAGTTGATCGTATATAAAAACAAAAGGAGTGCAACGACTTTTACTACCCCACCCACTAAAATAACAGATGATTTTCATAAAAAACACATGGAGATTTCATGGGCTAACGGTTACAGCTATGACACGCAAAATTAAACAGATTCAGGCTATCGAACATCTTTAATGCACTTACAGATAAAAGAAATTGCGTATTTCATGCAGTTTCTTTCAGATCCATTTATGTCGGTCACACAATTCCGAGAAGTCACCATGCACAGTGACCTCATGTGCTAGTTGTTGATACTGTGTTATTTGTACTAACGAGTTAATATCATGTCTGTCTATAGCTTTTACAACACGTTATAAATTTGGTTGAATAAAGCTGATATAAAGTATATGTCAGTAAGCCCAATTAGTTTCCTTTGAAATAGATTATTCTGGTACTACTTTCTAAGCTCATGTGTTTCAAATTCCGCATAACCACTTCGACCCAATTCTTCTTATAAAGAAAAAAGGCACTGCCATATATTTTCTTCGTTTGTAAGTATGCAATTTGCTGCTCATGTTATAGGCCCATTCTCACACAACTTGGACAATTGGGTAAAAAATAAAAGATTTTTCTGTACTCCCTGAACTTACTCATTTCCTTAGCATCATATCAGGATACATATAAACTACTGATTTCCAAAATTTTACCAGCAACATATCAACAGTTTTCGAGATTCGGATGTTTAATTGGTCTTGTTGCTGTATTTTTTACCGCATTTTTAAACAGTACCCATGATAGTTCGATGTTATATAACCATGAATTGGTATAACTTTTGTACAAGTAACCAATAAATTTCTGTGCAAAATAGGATAAAATATGATATAAGCTCGCAATTTCCCCCCTTGAGTGAGGAATACTTGGACTATGTCATGCTTTTTGAAAATATATTAATAATTTTTACTTCTTTTTTGAAAAACTTTGTATTAAGTTGTGAAATAAAACCACTTTAAAGAAGATAAATGTATTTGAACAATTTAATCGAAACAAGTATATGCTTACGATGGTGAAAGCGAATATATTACTCGTCAGACAAACTGATTGAACTTATCACACGAATGAACTGTTGTCCCGTTGATTATTCACGAATTGTCCCGTAGATTATAATTCTTTGCGAATTGGACTTCGCCATAATGCAAATACGAATATGCATGGTTGCGAATATAATAGTATATGCATCAATTCGATAACTAACCAACATGGCTGAAAATTCATAGATTTGTTGTACGTAATCAACGGGACAACTCTTGAATAATCAACGGGACAACTGCATTTCCCCGTTCCACTTAAATGT
Source organism: Lutraria lutraria (assembly GCA_964023205.1). NCBI lineage: Eukaryota > Metazoa > Mollusca > Bivalvia > Venerida > Mactridae > Lutraria > Lutraria lutraria. The sequence continues at coordinate 41,417,226 of OZ026838.1, read as the reverse complement.
GTTATCAGTTTTGCTCGATATGTTACGGGGATACTAAACGCAAGACACTGCAAAATACTTATATACATCTTTTTTATACTTAAAGTGCAGTTTGTATTAATATTGAACAATTATATTTTACAAAGATGTAAATACTGACCTACATCGAATATGATTGCGCGCTAAATGCGCTCTACACATCTAATCAGACATTATTACATCAAATTTACTTGTGTGTTTGAATTCTGCATGCTGTCCGAACATATTTAGAAATTAATAAATGTACTTAAATGCTAAACAAATTGTTACTGTTATTATCAAAATGTTAGTCCAATAGAAAATCAACGGGACAATCACTACGTAATCAACGAGGCCTTCATTACATAGCATAGAAAACGTCTATGAGACTTAATAAAATAGGACAATGGCTTGAAAACGGTATATTAATATGTCAACAAGCAAAATCAGTAACAGCTTATAAATTATAAGCTATTCACCACTTTAGACGGTATCAACCCTTACTCGCCTCAAAAACGAAGTTTAGGCGGATGTGTTTTTACCCGTTTTTTTCTGAAATCGATGGCAGACGACAATTATAAACATATGGTTGACGTTTTGAAGCATATATGAGCCCAAATGTATATTATAGCGGCAAGAATGTGCAAGATTTAGTCCTATCCTGACAATGTGTGTCCCGTTGCTTACGTCCCGTTGCTTATGTTAATTTCAAATTTCTAGATTCTAACACAGCAAAATCGAATATTTTTTACACGTATGAAGAAAAGTTTCTGCAATACCTTGGTGGGGAATATAGCTCGTCATGTTAAGCTTTTATACCATCTTTATATGCATGGATATGCATTTCAATTCAGTTTTTGCTACGGACTCGTTGATTATCGCATCAAAATTACGGTAGTAAATTCGGATTGCATTGCCTATCCTTTGTTCTCGTATAATACGTAGATATAAATTGAAACCAACATTCATTTTATTACATTTTACGAATTCAAAAAGCACATTAACTATGTCAACAGTTATTCTTTTGTACATTAAGACTTGAGTGTTAAATGTTGTCCCGTTGATTTCGATAATTTGGAGACACGACCCAAAATGTGTGCATTTTCGTTAATTGATAGATTTTTTAAAAACAAATAGTTCAGCTGGCTGGCACTCATTACTAACTACGAAATAGATTCGGTACTGTGCTGGAATTATGTCGTAGCTGTTTTACAGGATGGATTTTATTTTGTATTATATACCTTGAGACACAGCATTTTAGACGCACCTGCATAACTATTCCTTCTTAATTTAGACCAAAACAGCTATTTATTCACCAAAATGTAAGCTCATTTTTAAGTATTCATATTAATTGTTCTCAAGAAACAAAGTGTTAACTTTTTTCCTTTTCATTAAAAATCGTCATCATTTTCTATACTGACGACATCAATTGTCCAAGTTGTGTGAGAATGGGCCTATAAATAGAATCTTTAATTCGTGTTCATGCCTCATTTTTATCGTTTTTAGGGGACTCGTTTAATAAATTCACACTCATTCAAGATCCTCTATTTATTATACAAAAAAGAGTTATATTAGCAGACGATATATACACTTATTGGAGCCAACTTAATAAAGAATATTATTATGAAAATAATATTTTGGAAAAAGGATGGTTAAGAAACTATCATCAAAATAGATTTTGTTTAAAAACATCGAAATATCAATACATGTCTTTGTAATAGATTATGAAATTACTCAAGACTATATAATGTATTATTTTGGAAAATCGAAGGTTTAATATCTTATTTTGGATAAAAAAATAAAACTCATTTAAAATTTTACAAGTTAAAAAAACAACATCAAAATATCAATGACTGTAAGAAAAAAAGATTGATTACCGGAATATAACTTTCAAATAGATACAGTATCCGATTTGTTACTAAAACTATTAGATTATTTAATTTTAAAAAATTGTTTCTGTGATTTTTTCCCAACCATGGAATTATTCTAGTTACTGGATGGATATTAGAAATCAATATGTTTAGTTTCATTAAAGATATAAATGATTAAGCATATTTTTCACATAAAAATCGAAAAGCCATTTCTGGGTTATCTAGATTACAAATTTATGGAATTTATTGTACGGCGGCAGGAGCCGCCATACACTCTGGAATGCTTATTTTTAAGTGGCAATGCAAAATCACAACTTCTTGCACCGAAGCAGATTACTGACAGTGCCTGAAATATCCGCAATGGTCATCACGTGATATAAACAAAACAGAAATAGAGCGAGGTCACATGTTACTCACATCAACTAGTGTTAGCTTGATGACGCAGTTGCTATTTATAGTCTAAGAATGGAGCGAGCTCGATAAACAACGACGGGAATGAATCTGTCAATAAACGAACCGAATCCAATCCTACTATAGTAAACAAACATGGCGTTGAATTTAGTACACTATCAAGCATTGTGTTATATTACTGAGGATGAAGCAAAACTACTTTTTAAGTGGTGTTCATGTGTACATACAGACTGTGTAATATTCAAGTTGTTAATCGGACTCGCTAATAGTCTCAATGATCACGTGACATTCGCCGAATACTAGTAGCTGTTTCATATTGTTGTCGTCTCGCCAATGTCAATCACCTATAAATTACTAGAAACGTGTCAATATTTCAATAAAAGTGGTTTCAGTTGCCTGAGAATTTGACTCTGTCTGGTGCGCTACAACGAGAACCAGTTTAGTATTTATATGGACACTGTGACGACAGGGTTCGACATTAAGGCAGGTCCGAACGACAATCAATAGCTTACTGGTCCAGTCTAGTGCATCTTGCTATTTGGTAGCCCGAGTGGTCGTGCTCTTGAAAATGCAGCCGAACTCTTTATATCAAAGGACTTAGGAAAAATTGTTCGATCTAAACGAACTTCGATGTATAAATTATTAGAGAAATTTGCTGTGTTTATTACATTTATAATCATTTAATCATGTTATAAGATACGGAACTCGGTATTTATACGTTTCGATGTATTTATTTTAGCAACATGTCACAAATAAAGAAAACATTATAAACATATTCACACAGACTAATTTTATAATCGCGAGCGTGGACACTGACTTGTTTATGCAATTGTCATTAATTAAAATTTCGATTTCGGAGCTCAATACAAAAGTGTCCGATCAGGTGAGAAATGATGACTTAATTGGTTCGACATAGACGGTCACTTTATGGTTCGATATAGATGGTCACTTTACAGTTAAAAATCTATGTTTGGGACCGTTATACCAGGTTTTTACGACAACGTACCCTCAGATGACGGAGTATATTATTTTTGGAGACTTTATGTAAATATTTTAAATGCATTCCAGCAGATATTGCAACGTCTGATACATCGAGGTGATAGTTTCCCCTGATTTTAATTTTAGGGTGGAAACAGGGACTACATATAGAGTACCTCGTGAACTGTAGAACCATATGACCAGATTCATGAGATTCATGAAACATCAACGGCTTGTATTTTTGATCGAGTAGATGATCACTTTAGTTTCGGGATCAGTTAAGTCAAAATAACAAATTTGCCGGATGCGATTTTGCGCCGTACAAACATTTAACTTGTTACTGTTATTAAAACGTATACTTAGTCTTTCAAAACCAAATTATTAAAGTAAAAAATTGCAAAAGTTATTGGATTTAATTTTATTTACCTTTGCATAGATATATGCTTATCCTATATCCGAAACCGCCTCTGAGGCGGAGCATCTAAACCAACTATTATAATGGGTAGATGCTGTCAGTGATATCAGAAAGTTATATTCATATCATCCTACCATGGAACAAATAATATTATGCGTCAGTTTAAGTTTACAAGTTTATTAATTTTGTACTCTCACCACATAAATATGTTATGTGATATGATGTGCAATGAATAAACATAATATAGAAAATATAATGAATCAGTCTGTTGGTATTAAGTGACAATGACAAATAATTCATTAATTCAAGAACACTGGGAGGTTTTAAAAGCTTCAAACAATAGATATAAATTTACAAGAATTAACAAGTTTTGAAACAAAAAATTATTCTAGTTCATTATTGTTCCTGATCATGAAGCAATTTCGGTATCAATGTGGTACAAATATATATTTTAGTGAGAGGTCACAGTGATTTGAAGTCAGTGACCTTAACCACTCGAACACTCCACGGCGAAATGCCAATCATGTTTGATGATTAAATATGTTTGATTATGTTCAAACATGTTTTTCACTCATCTGATCATGTGCACTGATCATGTCCTTATGAATATGTTTCACCATCAAACATGATCAATCAGAAAACTAAACTTAACAACTGTTTGTTCAAAAACAATTTTTTTCTGTATTTATACACATTTATGATTACTTCCATAAAAAAAGATGATCATGTTTGACTGTATAAGACCATGTTTGATATCAAACATGTTTGAACACGTTAATCTACATGGTGCAATATTGTACGGAGATGAGAGAAAGCTGCCATCTGAGCACATGCTCTGATCTAACTTTCCTTGATACTAGTATATATCGGAAATTATGTCACTGTTTTGTTGACTCTCCTTCTTATTCTTGAATATTTCTGGAATTATTCCTTCTCTTTCCAACAAAAGTTTGAATTGGAATCCATTGTCACAAATAATGTAGAAAGCCAATAGCTTTTGTTTCTCTGTTTCTTTTTGTCCGACATTTTCTCTTTATATCTTTTACCATGGCAACCTACAGTTGAACAATCAACTTCATCAGCATTGTCAGCAAACTGTTTCAAATAAACATTGCAGTAATGAAAAAGTTTTAACTTGTCTTGCCCTACTATTTTAAATATGTCATTCAATTTCAAGTCATTTACTTTTTCGTCTGATTCTTGACAAGATGATTTAACCAGGCTTAATAATGATTCTAATACTGCTTTTGATAATTTGTAACAGCTTATAAAAGAAGCAATGTCAAATAAATTAAGCAGCATATTTTCACTGCATACACTATATATATTATGAAACAACTTTCACTTTCACTAACATCGCTTCAACAAGCAGAACTAGTATCGTCTTCATCGGAACTGTCACAAATCTGTATTTTGAACCTGTCTTGTTCTTCAACCGTGTTGCATCTCAACCTCATTAAAAGTCTGCTTTGGAATGGGACTGGTATCATCATACTTTCAAAGCTTCTTAACAGGTTTTACTGGACCTGAAATTCATAGCAAACAAAATCAATTATTAAACTTGGCGGAGATTTCACAGTGCAATATCTGCAAGGATAGATACATTAGCTCTAGAAATCAAATTTGGTCTCTGATGTATTAAGTTTACTAGAAGGTATTGTGTGCCAGATAGGAAAAATAACACTGAAACAGCTCTACTTGGTCTTTAAGAAAACTGTTGCAGATTAATTGAAACTATTTCAGTAATAAAGTTAATAATCTACAGAATATTGAAATCTGAATGTATTTTTAGCTCACATGTCACAAAGTGACAAAGTGAGCTATTAGGATCACTCTCCGTCCGGCGTCGTGCGTCGTCAAACTTTTTGTTGTGAACACACTAGGGGCCACATTTTTGGCTCAATTTTAGCAAAACTGGGTCAGAACGTTAATCTCAACAAAATCTCGAACGAGTTCGATATTGGGCCATTTGGGGTCAAAAACTAGGTCACCAGGGCCAAATAAGGGAAAACCTTGTGAACACTTTAGAAATCACTGTTTTGAATTTATCTTCATGAAACTTTGTCAGAATGTTTATTTTAATAATATGTAGGTCAAGTTTGAAAATGGGTAATTTCTGTAGTAAAATTAGGTCACTAGGGCAAATTGCTGGAAAACCTTGTGAACACTCTAGAAGTCACTGTTTTGATTGGATGATCATGAAACCTTGTCAGAATGTTTGTCTTCATAATATCTTGGACGAGTTCGAACATGGGTCATCTTGGGTCAAAAACTAGGTCGCTAGGTCAAATCTTATGAAAAACCATGTTAACACTGTAGATTTCACAGTTATTATTGGATCTTCACCAAACTTCGTCAAATCGTTTGTTTTAATGATATAACGGTCAAGTATAAATATGGGTCATCTGGGGTCAATAACTAGGTCACCAGGTCAAATCTTAGGAAAACTTTGTTAACACTGCAGATGTCACAGTTTTAATTGGATCTTCACCAAACCTTGTCAAAATGTTTGCCTCAATGATATGTGGGTCAAGGATGAACATGGGTCAGCCGGGTTCAAAAACTGGGTCACAAGGTCAAATCTTAGGTAGAAATCTTGTAAAAGCTCTAAATGTCATGGTTTTGATTGGATCTTGGCCAAACTTTGTCAGATTGTTTGTCTTAATGATATTAAGGACAAGTTCAAATATGGGTCACCTAGGGTCAAAAACCAGGTCACAAGGTCAAATCTTAGGAAAACCTTATTAACACTGTAGATGTCAAATTTTGATCGTATCTTCACCAAACCTAGTCAGACTGTTTGTCTTAATGACATGTAAGACAAATTAGAACATAGGTGGTCTGGGGTCAAAAACTAGGTCACGGGTTCAAAACAATGTTTTAATGAGTAAACAGTGATTGTCATGTGAGCGATATAGGGCCATCTTGGCCCTCTTGTTTTTGTAATTTTGTTCTATGTCAAAACTGCAACAATGCCTTTTTAGCTCACCTGATTCATCAGGTGAGCTTTTAGGATCGGTGAATGGCCGGTGTCCGGCATCCGTCCACAATTAGTTTGTTTACACTCTAGCAACTGCAGCTCTTTACGAATCTTGATTAAACTTGCTCACAATGTATATGGCCAAAATGTCTCGGCTAAGTTCGATTATGGGCAAAATCTGATAATAACTTCTAGAGTTATGGGCCCTTGAATTACAAAATTAGCTATATTTAGCTTGTTTACACTCTAACGCCTTCATTTATTATTATTTATTTATTATACCAATCCTGATAATATTTTCAGTAAATGAGTATAACCAAAAGATCTTGAACAAGTTCGATTATGGGCAGAATCGGACCACATCTTTAAGAGTAATGGGCCTTTGACTTAGCAAATTTGCTATATTTTAGCTTGTTTACACTCTAGCGCCTTCATTTATTCACCGATCCTAATCATATTTACAATGAATGTGTATGACCTCATGGTTTTGGACAAGTTATGTTATGGGTGGAATCGGAACACAACTTCAACAGTTATGGACCCTTGGATTAGAAAATTTGCTACGTTTTAGCTTGTTTAACAGTATTATACCTTCATTATTGGTTTTGATCTCAAAATCTACGTAAAAATGAGTTTTACGAGATGGAAACTATATTATCTGGTCATTGATTATTGGCCTTTGTTCTCTGGTGAGCGATAAAGGGCCAATGTGGCCCTCTTGTTGATAATGGTAAAGACCTATGATGGTACAGCCCACAGATAGTGAATTTTAGACCATTTATCCATTAGACCTCTGTACAGCTTAGAATTATAATAAATAAGGATTATATGGGATACTTTAAGTGGCTGCACTGTCTGACGTAACGAACATAGTATTAGTAACTGTTTTAATAAAAGTTCAAAGATTGTTTTTATAAAACGTGAGTGACGAACACTTCATATCCGAAAAAACAACTATCAGAATCATATAAATTATCTCTTTTTTCATTAATTTGAAACTTACCTGTTCAGGATGAAAACACTAGCATGAATCTAGCTGATTCCAGATTGTCTTAAGTTCTGAAGATCTGTCTGCGTGTTGAATGATCGTAGACGCTTTCGTGATACATGAATATTGAGTGATAGCAAGCGACAACTCTGGGGAGTCGTTCTATACATAGCGTGACGTCACTACGTTTGTGCAAACTCCCCAATGGGTACACCCAGCATGTATAAATACGTCATATGTTTTCGCGATCGAATGGCCATCACTTAAATTTCGTGTCTGATGACATGGGAGTTTCATATCAATAAACCATAGCCCATTTGTCCAATATAAACTGGTAACAAAGGATAAAAAGTGAATTTTAATATTCAGTGTCCACTGAATTTTCAGTATACATGTACAATATGATGAGTAATGCCTCGACTAAGAATTCACTGAATAATTTTAAATGTCAGAACAACGTTGGCAAACAGTGTTAACGCATAACTTTTTAGCTCACATGTCACAAAGTGACGAAGTGAGCTATTAGGATCACTCTCCGTCCGGCGTCGTGCGGTGTGCGTCGTCAAACATTATGTTGTGACCACACTAGGGGCCACATTTTTAGCTCAATTTTAGCAAAACTGGGTCAGAACGTTAATATCAACAAAATCTCGGACGAGTAAAAAACTAGGTCACCAGGGCCAAATAAGGGAAAACCTTGTGAACACTTTAGAAATCACTGTTTTGACTGCATCTTCATGAAACTTTGTCAGAATGTTTATTAAATAATATGTAGGTCAAGTTTGATAATGGGTCATTTCCGGTGAAAAACTAGGTCACTAGGGCAAATTGCTGGAAAACCTTGTGAACACTCTAGAAGTCACTGTTTTGATTGGATCTTCATGAAACTTTGTCAGAATGTTTGTCTTCATAATATCTTGGACGAGTTCGAACATGGGTCATCTTGGGTCAAAAACTAGGTCGCTAGGTCAAATCTTATGAAAAACCATGTTAACACTGCAGATTTCACAGTTATTATTGGATCTTCACCAAACTTTGTCAAATCGTTTGTTTTAATGATATAACGGTCAAGTATAAATATGGGTCATCTGGGGTCAATAACTAGGTCACCAGGTCAAATCTTAGGAAAACTTTGTTAACACTGCAGATGTCACAGTTTTAATTGGATCTTCACCAAACCATGTCAGAATGTTTGCCTCAATGATATGTGGGTCAAGGTTGAACATGGGTCAGCCGGGGTCAAAAACTGGGTCACCAGGTCAAATCTTAGGTAAAAATCTTGTAAAAGCTCTAAATGTCATGGTTTTAATTGGATCTTGGCCAAACCTTGTCAGATTGTTTGTCTTAATGTTATTAAGGACAAGTCCAAATATGGGTCACCTAGGGTCAAAAACCAGGTCACAAGGTCAAATCTTAGGAAAACCTTATTAACACTGTAGATGTCAAATTTTGATCATATCTTCACCAAACCTAGTCAGAATGTTTGTCTTAATGATATGTAAGACAAATTCGAACATAGGTCGTCTGGGGTAAAAAACTAGGTCACGAGGTCAAATCTTAGGAAAACCTTGTCTATGCTGTAGTTTTCATGGTTTTGATTGGATCTTCACCAAATTTTGTCTTATTTATATGTAGGACAAGTTCTAACATGGGTCATCTGGGGTCAAAAACTAGGTCACCGGTTCAAAACAATATTTTAATGAGTGAACAGTGATTGTCATGTGAGCGATATAGGGCCATCTTGGCCCTCTTGTTTAATTACTTGGTACATTTGTTCACCATCATGGGACAGTGTGTCATGAATTATGTCAATATCTCCAAGGTCAAGGTCACACTTGGAGGTCAAAGGTTAAAAATGAGCTTGTACAGGTCATAACTATGTCATTCATTGTGAGATTTTTTAATTGCTTGGTACATTTGTTCACCATCTTGGGACGGTGTGTCATGCGAAAGAATTACGTCAATATCTTCAATGTCAAGGTCACACTTGAAGTTCAAATGTAAAAAATGAGCTTGTATGGGCCATAACTATGTCATTCATTGTGAGATTTTTTAATTGCTTGGTACATTTGTTCACCATCATGGGACGGTGTGTCATGCAAAAGAATTACGTCAATATCTCCAAGGTCACACTTGGAGTTCAAAGGTAAGAAATGAGCTTGTACGGGCCATAACTATGTCATTCATTGTGAGATTTTTTAATTGCTTGGTACATTTGTACACCATCATTGGACGGTGTGTCATGCGAAAGAATTACGTCAATATCTTCAAGGTCACACTTGGAGTTCAAAGGTAAGAAATGAGCTTGTACGGGCCATAACTATGTCATTCATTGTGAGATTTTTTAATTGCTTGGTACATTTGTACACCATCATTGGACGGTGTGTCATGCGAAAGAATTACGTCAATATCTTCAAGGTCACACTTGGAGTTCAAAGGTAAGAAATGAGCTTGTACAGGCCATAACTATGTCATTCATTGTGAGATTTTTTAATTGCTTGGTACATTTGTACACCATCATGGGACAGTGTGTCATGCGAAAGAATTACATCAATATCTCCAAGCTTATGGTTACACTTGAATATCAATTCTCAAAAATGGCCATAAATTAGTTTGTCTTTCAGTTATATATTGTGGGATTTTAAATTAGCTGATCACCATCATTATAATAACAAGCAATCACACGGATTATCGCACAGATTTTGTACAACTACAAGCCATACATCTGTGACTAGGCGGTATGTGAGGGTATTTTAAGTCACTCTGTGGCAGTTCTAGTTATCGTTGTCGCCAATTCTACCTTTTTTGTCCCTCATTTTTTCATGGTTTTTGGTCTACAGTTTTTTCTTAGTTGTGTTAAGTTAAATGTTTTTTCTTATCAGGGATCGGCATGCCTATTGACATCATAGCCGCTATAATATGATAGCATCTTGTAGTGGATGGACATGAACACTTCTTTTTAACCTTTAACCATAAAAGCACCCATTTGTGGAACCAATAGAATATTATTTTCCTGAACAGTTTTAGTAGCCAGGGATTATTTTGTACAATAATTTGTAATTTTGTATTTCTGATTGATTTTCAATGTGATTAGGCTCAATTATTGATTGTTTCTCAATATTTATTTCCTCCACTTCAGGTATTAAATGTGCTGTTTCCCCCTTATTAAACTTTTTAAAATTGTCATTAACCTAGTTAATTATCAAACATATTAATTCATAGATCATATATTTCAAGACAAAACTATCCTCTGAAAGTTTGTAGTATGATTGATTATTAGTCCCCTGCCGTACCAGAGGGGACTAAAATGTTTGTCGTCGTCTGTCCGTCCGTCCCTCCATCGGTCTGTCCCTCCGTCTGTCTGTCCGAAGTGGTTTCCGGATGATAACTTCAGTTTTCAATAAAAGTTGGTATATGGATAGATTAGGACATTACCTAGAGTGGGATTGCATTTGGGGTCAATAGGTCATATATCTAGGTCACTGTTACTAAAAATAGAAATTTGGTTTCTGGATGATAACTTCAATTAGGGATGATGGATTTCAATGAAAGTTAGTATATGGATAGCTTACGGGATAACCTAGAGTGGGATTGCATTTGAGGTTAATAGGTCAAACATCTAGGTCACAGTTACTAAAAATAGAAATTTGGTTTCCGGATGATAAAATCAGTTAGGGATGACGGATTTCAATGAAAGTTTGTGTATGGATAGCTTAGGGGATTACCTAAAGTGGGATTGCATTTGGGGTCAATAGGTCAAATATCTAGGTCACTGCTACTAAAAATAGAAATTTGGTTTCCGGATGATAACTTCAGTTAGGGGTGACAAATTTCAATGAAAGTAGGTATATGGATAGCTTAGGGTATAACCTAGAGTGGGATTGCATTTGGGGTCAATAAGTCAAACATCTAGGTCACTGTTACTAAAAATAGAAATTTGGTTTCTGTATGATAACTTCAATTAGGGGTGATGAATTTGAATGAAAGTTGGTGTATGGATAGCTATGAGGATAACCTAGAGTAGGATTACATTTGGGGTCAATAGGTCAAATATCTAGGTCACTGTTACTAAAAATAGGATGATAACTTAAGCTGGCTCGCTCATTTGGACAAAATTGTCATCATTAAAAAATCTAGACAGATGGTGCTGTATAAACAGCAGCAAACATTCCAATGATATGTGCTGGCAGGGGACTTGTATTGCATGCAATACTGACTGTAAGCTTGTTTGCTTAAGGTAAAGATCATGCAGTGCTGATACTGTGTCGATGTAATTCTGAGTAATGGAAATTTAACTATCAAAGTAAAACCATTAGGAAAAGTTTGTGTAGTGTTAAACAAAAGTGACTCTTCGCAGTTGAAATCAAGTTATTATTACTTTACATATCTTGAGTGAAAACAGTTGAACTGTTCAGAAATAAATAAAATACATGTAATGCTTGGACAGCTTGAGGAATTACCAACATACTACATTTACACAGCTCTAAACAATGTCAATGTCTTGACTCATGTATTTAACTTGACTCATGTATCAAGTTAAAAACTGACTCCATTCTTTTGCAAGCTCTGTGAGGCAGGACATAACAATGGAACATGGTGCTCTCAGCCAGTCTGTAGAAGAGGCCTGCATGCTGGAGACCTCCTTACGTCTGCTGCCATTCTTTTCTCTGGAAACGACTACCAGAAAGTACATCTGATGACATCATTCATGAACATGCCAATAGTGAGTGCTTCCACCTTCTTAAAACTACAGAGGACTTACCTGGTACCAGCCATTGAGGAACATTGACAAGAACACCAAGCCCAACACATTCAGGACATAAAAGATGCTTCTAGTGAAGTTGTGATTGCAGGTATTTTTATGCTTCATGAATTCTTTTTGGGATAGCATATAGTTGCAGCATATAGTTGTAGCTTTGTCATATAAGACCAAGTTAGAATACTATTTTGTCATGACAAAAGCTTTAACATGGAGACAAGTATTAGAAAATCTGGATATCAGTTCTGAGGACACAGTTTTGATTGCATCTTGATGAATCTTGAATTAGACTCTGCATACATTTTCTTGAATTATGCCCCTTTTAGTTTGATTTATTCTTTGGTGACTTCTTGACTCTATGGTCTGTATGTACATCTTTAGGCTTGGTATGTTTCTGTACTGTTATACTATTAGTAAATTCATGCTGAGTTAAATCATGAGGATATTGCCTCATACAACTTACTTGTCATTTCTAAAGCTACAAATAATTAAGCTTACAAAGTATTTTTTCTTGCCAAATTTATCCCAGTAAAATTAAGTTTTCCCTTGATAATACTCCTTCACAATATTGTGTTTCAGTGTCAATATCATTGCTTTTGTAGCAATGTAGCATACCAATAATAAATATTTAATAACTTATCATATTTTTATTAGATATTTTAAAACCATTTTATGTGAGCAATGATAAATATTATTTTATTCCTTTGTAATAAAACATATAGCATTTTGATAATAAGGATTTTATCCATTTAGTTCACCTGCTTATTTGACATTTACATTGTGTAATGTCATTACAGGAGATGGTCACATGGACTCTCCAGGTCACAGTGCACAATTCTGCACAAATATAGCCATGGAGGACAGTACAAAGGAGATCCTGTCTGTGGTGACTGTAGATAAGAGAGAGACAGGGAAGCCCAGTGTCATCCAGATGGAAAAAGAGGGCTTTCTTGAAACTCTTCAGTTCTTTCAGGATGAATATGTCTCAGTGAAAGAGGTCATCACGAATGCTCATCCATCTATCACAGCTACTCTTAGTAAGTTTTTAACTTTATATTGCTGGTGTGATAAGTTACTGCAGGCTTTTTCTTTCATACTATAATAAAATTGCCTTAATTATGCCCCCCATTGGAAGAAGAGGGGGTATATTGTTTTGCTAGCCTGTCGGTCTGTCTGTCTGTCTGTCGGTAGACCAGTTAGTTTCCGATCAATAACTCGTCAACGGATTGACCGATGGGCCTGATACTTCGCAGGTACATTCGTCTTGGACAGTAGATGGCCCCTATTGAAACTGGGGTCACGAGGTCAAAGGTCAAGGTCACTGTGACATTGAGTGTGAAAACTGTTTCCGATCGATAACTCGTCAACGGATTGACCAATGGGCCTGATACTTCGCTGGTGCATTGGCCTTGGACAGTAGATGACCCCTAATGAAACTGGGGTCACTAGGTCAAAGGTCAAGTTCACTGTGACATGGAGTGTGAAAATCGTTTCCGATCGATAACTTGTCAACAGATTGACCGATGGGCCTGATACTTTGCAGGTGCATTGGCCTTGGACAGTAGATGACCCCTGTTGAAATTGGGGTCACTAGGTCAAAGATCAAGGTCACTGTGTCATGGAGTTTGAAAATCGTTCGAGCGATAACTCTGTGTCAAGGCCCTGTTTGGGGGGCATATGTCACTGACCACGGAGCTCTTGTTATATTTGGTAATGACAATTTTCCTATCATTATAGTGTTTGTTAATATTACTATATATTGCTATAGCTGTATGGTAGAGCATACAATTTGAGTGTTGGTTTACACCAAGCTGTGTCGTACAAAACAGTGTAACATACAAGGTATTAAAAGTCATACTGGCAGCTTCCTTGATTGTTGCTGAGCATTTAGAGGGTGTAGTTAGGAAGTAGGGAACCTAATTTGATTCCATCATGACCTATGATTGAGATTTTTCATGGAGTCATTTTCTCCTACTGATCATACACATGAGACAGTCGTGATGGTATTTTCTTATGATGATTTAATGTTTAGATCACAGGCCTGTCCTTGCCAGAAATGATGAGTTGGGTAACTGATTACCATCACAGCTTTATAATAATGTTGAAAACATTGTAAAACAATAAAGTTTACTGGTTTATCATTAACGTGACATATTAATTTTCCAGGGAAAGAATATCCAGGCATAGAACACTCATATGACATTTGGCATATTGCTAAAAATCTGGCGAAAAGGATAATGAAAGTATGTTTCCATTAATATTTTTTTATTTTAGGTCACTTAAACAATGCTAATTTGCTATTGTATTATTTGTATTATAACTATTATTGTAAGTTTCTTGTACCAAAAGTGAGCAGAATTATACCCCTCTTTTTAAACATTAACGTGAATTTATACACACAGTCTTCATGCTAACCCACTAGACAGAAGCCTGTGGCTTGAAAACTTCTGTTTGAAATAGCAAACCTTTTTTTCAGGCTATTGGTAAATCATCTACTTACAATTGCACACTTTAAAAAAGATAGTTTGAAAATACAGTACAAGTATAAATAAGTAAATGTGCTTTTACCATTTTTTCAGGCTGCTCAACAAAAACATTGTGGTGAGTTAAGACAGTGGTGTAGTCATGTAGTTAACTATTTCTATCATATCTGTGGTGTATCCAGTACAGTGGAGGAGTTCACAGTAAGTTCTCACATTTAATGCTAACAGTCTATGGGGACATAGTTATGTCTAACTCTTAAACACTACAGAATGTTATCAGATTATTATACCCCAACTTTCTGAAAGTAGGGGCTATACTGAAGTCACTTTGTCTGTTTGTCGATCTGTCTGTCCCGAATCATGTCCACTCTGTAACTTTGTCATTTCAGGCTTTGAATTAGTCTGTTACCCGGCTACCCAAAAGGAATTTTTCCTTCTTTTAGTCCTTATTTGGACAACCTTTTTGAGAGTTTTTTCATAGATTATATTGGCGGGCAACCTGCCACAAAAAATTAATTCAAAGACATTCACCTACACTAGACGATGTGTCGCGCGCAACTCCCATGGCTGTAGCGTCAAGGTCACACTTAAAGTTCAAAGGTCATAATTTTGTTTTTTGGGCGTGCCTGCTCTGTAACTTTGTTATTCATTAGAGGATTTTGAAATAGCTTTTCACATGTTTTCACTACCACTAGACAATGTGTCGTGCGCAACTCCCATTTCAGTAGCTCCAATGTCAAGGTCACGCAGTTCAAAGGTCATAATTTTGGCTCTTTTGGTGTGTCTGCTCTGTAACTTTGTCGGATTTTGAAATAACTTATCACAAATGTTTACCACCACTAGATGATGTATCGCTAACAACTCCCATGTCTGTTGCTCTAAGGTCTATGCAGCATGTGGGAGTATTTGTCACTATTTTTTAATGCAGTAGAATTCTGTGTAAACCAGGTAAAATATTATATCATAAGAATATTTGTTCTTGCATAAAAGCTGTACTGCAACCATGGTCGAGTGGTTAGGGTGTTGGCCCTTGAAACGGGAGATCAAAGGTTTGGAACCCCTTTGGAGACTTGGTTAGAACTGATGCAGTCAGTGTTAAGCTGCCAGCTAGTTAAATAATGGTTACCGTAGGCCCATCTCAGGATTCCGAGGTACTGTGTGAACAAAAATGTTTGGCTGCTCCTTTTAATAGGGCTGACACTTTAATCAACAAAAGTTTTATATTTAGGAAATTTAGGTAAAAAATGCTCACTTCTTTGATATCAGTCAGTATATATTTATTCGTGTTTTTCAGGATCTTTGGTTCGAAGTTCTTCAATATGTAGTGGATGAAAATGAGCAGGTAGTTAACAGAGGGGGATGTAGCCATAAACCTCTGGTAGAACCCCATGAGATCAAATGGCTCCAAAAGGGAACCCCAGCACATGACGCTTTAAGAGTGGTTGTTACAGACAGGAGGTTCCTAAAGAACATTCCATACTTTCTAAATGCAAGGTACAATATTTGTGTTTTGAATGCGGATGATATTGCTGTCCAATATTTAATTGCGTACCTACTTACATGTACTGTCTGATGTATATGTTGCCAGCAAAATACAATGTGACAGATTTTTTAGCTCATCTGTTTTTGAAGAAAAGCTATTGTGATCACTGTGGCATCTGCGTCGTGCAAAAACTTTAATGTAGGTCATATCTCAGAAATTATAGGAGATAGCAACATGAAACTTTGTAGATGGATAGATCTCACTGAGGTTTTGAATAGACAAGTGCACTGCTCATGACACTCTTGCTTATATATTGCACTTGGTATCAGATTTTAGATAGATATATAATGAAAGCGTTTTCTGTACAAAAGATTGACCAAGCGTGTCATGCTTAAATCTCTATTTGGTGCAAGTGTCTCATGCAATCCATTCTCTCAAAACCCACTTTAGGGACTTATTCATTGGACAATCTATTGTTGTTATTGTTTGGTTGAATGTTGCTGTCCTTTGCAACAATTAAATGTTAGAAACATGAAACACATTTGTACTGAAAGATTTGACAATGTAAAACTGTAATTTTCAGGAGCACAGCTGACCTCGATGGATTCAACAGCCTTATCACCATGTATGCTGGGAAAAGATATACATACAGACCTCCAGTCACAGGGCCAGAAATCTTCTTGCTGCCCTCGACCACAACGAGCACCTTAATAGGGACTCCCAGAGAAATAAAGATGGTACTATCAGGTATAAAACCTTGTATCATTTTAAACAAAGTTGTTTAAGAAGCATGAATTGTACAATTAAAAAGACTTCTTTTGGCTAAGCATGTGTTCAAACTTGGTCACATACAGATATTATATACAGTACAGACGTACAGATTATATTTCTTAGTATGGAGATTTGACCATACTTATTATTATTGTATGTAGTAATCAAAGCTGTTGTTCATTTTCATTCCAGAATGGCAAAGACTTATAACAAAAAAAGTAGTCAGTGGTCAGTCAGGGAGCTGAAAGTTCAAAAGAAGTATAACCACATAGATGATCTCATGAAGAAAGTATTTAGCCAGAGTGCTATGGACAATGTTAGAATGTCCAGCAAGTTGTCCTGACAGATGAGGATCCATGAAACATATCCTCAACCATAGTTACGGTCCTCCTCTACTGAAAGATGTGCAAAGTCAGGAACAGAAAAAGTAGACAATCTGAATAAAATGTCTACATCCATCACAGAATGGTGTTCCTTTCCAAACTTTCATCACTGAATACATGTAGAAATTATTACAAGATTTAGTTAACCTGTATAAATTCTTTCTTGGTATGTTTTAGAATATCTTAAAAAGAACAGGTTTCCCATGTTGCCAAAGTGACTAATGTTTGCTTGTTTGTAGAACTGTTGTCTCCACAAAAGGCACTCTTGTGAAGCGCTTGCCTTAAGAAACTCAACAATGAACAAATATTTAAGTGTGTTAACTTCATATTTATTCATTACACTATGAGTTGAATATTGTGCTGCAAAACAACATTGAGTGAGAATTATAATTATTGATGTTTAATTCCTGTGCATGACATTTATTTCAGTTATTACATGTACCAAACTGTCTTCATAACCATGAAAATACAGATGAATTATACAAGCATGATAATAAAATACTTGTTTATGAATTTATCAAAATGTACAGTTAACATTGTAATAAGTCTTTCCATATTGTGCCTTGTTAGGCCATAAATTAAAAAATTAGTTTGTTTGTCCTTTATTGACCTTGAATTTTAAGAGGTTCAGCAGGGAGGATTTTTTGCCCCCGTTTCGATAGATTGGGGCATATTGTTTTTGGTCTGTCTGTTTGTACCAAACTTTAACCTTGCCTATAAAATCAAAACACTTCCACCTTCAATCATCAAACTTCTTAATCTACCGGACCTGTGCATTTCAGGTCAATGTCACTGTGTTTTAAAAACTTCCTAGATTTCTTTTAGGATACTAACCCTACACTTCTCATGGGATTTTGACAAAACTTTCACCTACTTGTTACCAAGAACCCCAGCATATACATTCCAGATTTTGTGATTTAATCATTTTTTATGGAATTATGGCCCTTTGTTTATTTTGTGCAATTGTAATAGAGAAATACTTGTTTGCTTCTTTTCTCGAGGGATTTCGTTCAAACTTATAAGTTTTTTCATATGCTTCAATATTTTCTCTTCCTTGTCTGTACTTCAGCATTACATATACATGATATTTAATCCTTAATTCTATCATCTTGAACAATCATAGAATTGAATGATAAGCAAAAGGATTATTAGGTACATTAATGGTTTAAATGAATCAAATGGACTATTTTCTGCAGCTGGATCCAATTGTCTTTCTATCCACAATTGCTTTAAAACCTGACAGTCAAGGTGGGATACACACTACCGGTAGGTTTACTTGTTAAGATAAAACAGAAACATAATTTACATATATACTATATTTTGAAAGAATAACATTATATAAATATGCTTTATAACAATTATGTGCTAAATTACATGTATAGATGTAACAAACTGAACAGGTATCAGTGTGAAACATAAATCACAGACAAATAATAAACAAAATGCTTCCAAGTACAAATGATTAGAAAATAGTTTACAGTAACCAAATTATACATAAAGAGAATATATAAAACTGTCAGAAAACAAAGCCGTGTTTTATGTTATGGTAGTTTCAAAACATATTTGTACACAATAAATAGGATTAATACCTAATTCAAAATAAATACTAACAACATAAGCAAGTTACTACAACTAAGGGAGGTAACTGTTTACAATTCTTTAAGGGACATGCCCTGAAACTGCAGTGTCTTGGTTTATACACCAAAAATTTGTTTATCACTTGTAAAACCAATTATTACCAAAATTTAAAGAAGAGTGCTTTCAAAAATGACTATAATGTGCACTTTGGTATTTGTTGATTTGAATAAGAGATTTATTGACAACCATATTTCCGATCTGTCTGAAAATTTAACTGAGTGTGCGCTGCCTTTCAAAGCAGCATAATATTAACTTGATATCCCATAAATGAGCATAACATTACATTACGTACATTTTTACAGCGATTCTTTCGGTTTTAGGCCAATATCGGCAGGTTTGGTAAATCTTGAAGTGTGTTTTAGTAAACTAGCAGGATATTTCGTAAGTCATTTACAGGGCTTTCATTAATTGATTTAGGCATTAAAATGATACCAATTTGATTGCTATTCGAAATGCTTCAGTTTCAGGGCATGCCTCTTAAAAACAATATGCCTGGTTGAGTTATATCCCTTTTACACATGTTAAATTATACAATTTCCTATATCTGACTAGAATAACATATTGAATTGTTAAAGAATAGCATTGTAGCTAATTTGTAGAGCATAAGAAAAAACATATTTAAAAAAAAATGTCTACATTACTTGTTTGAAACAGGCAAACTTCAATTTTTACACACACCTTCTCACATATGCTCCTACACATGCATTACACTGAGTTCACGATGCATAACATTCATACCTTACATATTGATCACATGGATATTAAGTGCATCTCATTATAACAATCTTTTATTGTTTAACAAATTGTTAATATTTTCTCTCTATTTTAACTTGATAATAAGACAAATTCTTTATCTGTTGTTGAATGGCCCATTTGACAGCTATGGTCATTTCAGAGCCGCTCCAGAGAAAGGGGAGATAAGATACAGGAGACCCAGGCATATTTATCCGTACTCTTTTCAATAGTTCTTCTTCATCGCGATCTGTGTGAAGCACCAATACACACCTCACCCTTTTCCTGTGATTTTCTCAACACAGTATTTGCCTTGGAAGTTAGGATAGAACAAATTCAATATCAAGAATATTTTTGGTCAAGAAAGTGATCTTCATATCATGGTTTTATAGTGCATCAGTTTTACAAACACATATATAACATAATACATACATAAATATTTTACAAACACATATATAACATATATACATACATAAATATTTAACAAACACATATATAACATATATACATACATAAATATTTAACAAACACATACGAGGGGTGATCCAGAAATTCGTAGACAGTATGTGTTAATCAAAAAGTAATATACGTAACAATGTTAAATTCCGTTTCCTGACTTACTGTACATTTGTGAATAATTCTGGAAAAAAATGTTGTAATTGGACAATCAATGAAATGTCTACACTATTTTAAGTTCACAGAGGTAGCAGCGGCGCAGGTCACAACATCAAACACGACGTTAATAAAATTAATGATATACAGTAACGTTTTTAACACTTTGTCTCATAAGTTTTCAAAGTATTTCCCATTTCAATGAAAGCATTGTTCATGGTGGCGAACCAATGGAGTCCCCGAGTATTATGCCATACCACTCTCAACCTACGGATAATAAAATTGATTGAGTGGCGCCTCTCAAGTCTTTCCTCGTTGATCTTCACCCACACTTGTTCCACAGTCTTCATGTCCCTCACCTCCATTGAACCAAGCATTGTCCTCAACAACCTCTCCACCATCCAATAATCAACGATGCTTCTTATACACAAATGCTCGACACACTGATGGCTTGTTTGTCACTTTTCGATCATTTTTGTTTGTTTTGGAAGGTATCTTCCTAAGATTTACACAGAATTTTATAACTGCCTGAAGTTTTGACTGATCTGTGACGTCCATTTTGAAATCAGTGATTTTTTGCCGTTAAGCTTTTCAAGTATATTTTTAAAAGAACTTCTCATTCAAATGTCTTCTAAATTTAACATAATGACGTCACGTCCGTCCAATTGACGTTATTATAAAGTCTCCCGCTATTTTTTATGTTTTCAAGGTGCACCGTGGATTTTAAATAGCTATAAATGCTTACATTTAAGTGCAATTTTGGACTGCGCCGCGATCTCTATACTACATGATTTGAAGACGTCATAAGTAATTGAAATATAGCAACTTTACTATGAAATTTAGTCGACAGATTCAAAACATATTTGTAAATATCATGTGAAGATTTTGTAACAGTAGGACTCGTTCTTTCTTAATAAAACACCGTGTCCACAAACTTTTTGATCACCCCTCGTATATAACATATATACATACATAAATATTTAATAAACACATATATAACATATATACATACATAAATATTTAACAAACACATATATAAACACATAAATATATAACTGTCACATATTAATACATAAATTTATAACAAACATATAATTATAACATGTATAAGTTCCTACAGACAACTTTCCATCACAAAATTTCACATTTTCAATTAGAATTACTTAACAGAAAATATTTATATTTCATTCACGTATCCCTATAGAAAACTTTCACATTTCATTTTGAATATACTCAGAAGAAACCTATCACGTTCTATCAGAAATTTCTGTGGCAAAACTTCCCAATACAAAGAAGAAATATCAAACACATTTCATCTTAAAAATAATCCAGGGAAATATTTTACAGATAAACTAAAGAACTGTACATATTATCACATAATGAATCACAAGACTTCAACACTTTTATTCTGGTCCCTGTCATGTCTACCACGAGCTGGTTTTAGAAAAGAGAAAATTCCTGGTTTCAGTTTTTCAGCAGTTGCTAAAACAATCCGGAAGTCCCCCTCAGCATGTAACTGTAAATCATGTCTGACTTTCTTCAATGTTGGAGGTTTTATATGAGCAGTGCCATCATTACTGAAATAAATGAAAACATGCGCACAGATGGAACAGATTAGGAAAAAGCATGTTCACTTTCATTAACTGATCATATAGTACAATAAAGATTTTTTATCCAAATGACCTTGAACCTCTGGGAAAAAGGTCAAGGTCAAAAGACCAGTGTAGACACCTCTTAGAATGGTCAACTAATCATGTTCTGTGTTTTTAGTAAAATAATCAAAACACTTAACAACTATGCCTTGTAGGTAGCCATATACTGTAGATCAAAACTAATGAATTTAAGCTGGTAAAGAATCAGTTTGTGTGCCTATCAGTTGAAATTAAAACAAGTATTTTATTTTCTGGCCTTATAATGCATCAACTTTCTAACATGGTGCATGATTAGATTTTAGACAATTTATCTTAAATGCAATATGTTCAAACAGAATTTCATTTTAAAAATGTGCCTTGCCCAGATCCTACTCTAAGATGGTGATAATGTGCAGGTTTGAACATACTATGGATATATTCATTTGCTCATGAATTTCAACCAGTCTATAAAGCAGTCAGACAGCCTGAATGAATCATTCAAAAACTTACCTCTCAGCTCTGATACATTCAATCAAACATTGGGCTCTTTTATGTAACATCCTAACAAACTGTGATATATATGCTGCCCTTATTCTACAAGAGTCTGGTAATTCATACATCTGTAATATATAATATGGTATAAAATACATTATCACATACTCTCATTTAGTCTGAATGACAAATGGAAAAAAGGTTAAGTAGAAGGTTGAGTCTGAAAAAATAATATAAAAAATATTTTTCTAACATCTTATTGATAATTATATACTTGATCAAATAGGCTATCTTTGATGATTTGACCCAATTGATCACATAACTGTATTTGATCATGTGACTCTTTCAAAGCAAAATCCAAGCTGTTCATATACTATGATATCACATCTGTTCTGGATTTTAGTTCAAGTTGGTCACAAGTTACACATACAACTAGGAAGCTTATAATGGTTACATGAGTTTTTCAAAGTCTTGGTATTTATAATATGAGACTTGAGTTTATTCTCAAACCTGGAATCTCATAGTTGGATCGAATTCTTTCTCCGAGTTCACTCAAAAAGAAAAAAAAAGAATAAATACATTGTATTTTAGGTAAAATGAAAAGAATTTACCTCTTTCATGAATATCTGAACCAGTGAATCTGGATAGGCAGCACTAGTATGTAGATCTCTGAAATAAGAAGTACATGAAAATCAAATTATTCATTAAACACATGACTATTATTTCTTCAGAAGAACAAAAATTATAATACATAGATGAAAGCACTGTAGCATTTTAAAATTTATTCTAAGCATTTGCATAGGGATAAATCTACATGACTTTGTTTAGTATAGATGTAGAGATGAAAATTGGTCACACATCTGTGCTTAAAACATCTTATACTTGGTAAAAACAAAAGTTTAAATATACTTACTGATCTATTACCACAAGCTCTTCAAAATGTCCATATTGGAGGCAGATAAGCTCATTTTTAATGGTCTCATACTTATGTAACATATGGTCACTGTATACTTGCGTCTGTTTCACATCCCGAGACGTCAAATCTATAATGGTGGTGGGGTAACGACTTGTAACTATTTCTGTCATTGGCAGGAATAACTTGCTGTCCTCCTAAAAATTTTTTTTTTTGTTACTATGGCAACCATTAACAAACAAACATTTAGGGAAATATTAATGCCACATTAAAAATCAAATTATAGGCTAACAGTCCAAAAATCAACAAAAAATATTGACGATACAGTTCTGCAGAAAGATGTTTTCCGTAATCTTTAGATTATTATTTAGCAAAATCACAAACTTAATTTTGTAATCGTGTATAAAATTAACATTCATTGTATTAAAGAGTAAGGTTGAAGTATTAGATATTTTAACAGAATCTGTACTAACAGATGTTGAGCACAAACTTGTTATCTTGGAACTAATCAAGTTATATAAATATCAGAGTTTCAAGTATTTATAGAGAAGACTTTCCATTGCAATCTGGTTCTTGATGTAAGATCCTGAAATCTAAGCTTTAGTTTTTAACATTGACTCAAGAAGTTGGACATCTCAGTCTACATACAGTCAAACCTGTGTTAGCAGCCATCTGAATAAAGGCCACCCTGTGAATAAAGGCCACCTGTCAATAAGAAGTCATATTTTGTCTTTCCCATGGATGGCTTTGTTTGCAGAATTGACTGTATACACAAGACCATATATCAATATACTGGTATAAGACTTAACAAGTAGAGAAATGGTCACCTTAACAGACCCTTGTAAATAGAAATCATGATGATATGGTTGTGGGTTTTTCACACAGAATGACATTGAACATCTCTTCTCTGATTGACTGTTAAACATTGATAATGTATATAAAACCTGAAAAATAAATAACTATAAATAACACCCAAAGTTTTATGAACTAATATTGCAATTTTTAATCCTGGGTCCAACATAAAACTTAGATTTGCACTCAGCCTTAAACTAGTCTTGCTGTCTAGTAAATTTTTAAGAATGAATTTAGAATCGCCCAATTAAACGCTTTAAGTCTTTGAGCCAGAATTACAAACTCTGTTTTTATGATCCTGAGTTCTGAATGGCTGTTTCTGAGCATTGTCATCAAGTTTACCATTAACTAAGTTTTCAAATTCAAAGTTAATCACTGTATTTTCATTTATTTTCATTGGTCTCAATTTTCATGGTTTTTACTAAAATGGCTATTTCGTGGGACATAATTTGTGGATTTTGATTTTTGAAAAGAAATGCCTTATCTCAGCATTTAAATTTGTGGGGATCTGATTTCGTAGATGAGCCTACCTATGAAATCCACGAAATTAAATCCCCAACGAAAATTAACGATTCCACAGTATCTGAATAGTGCCTGTTGATTACGAAGCAGTTGTTCAAAGTTGACCATTAACTTAGCTTTGGTTGTTGAATGTTTTTCTCTATTTTCTATCATAAGCAGAAGACTTGATTAATGTAAAACATCCCAAAAAAATGCAGAGTCTTTATGAGGTGTAGGATTTGAATGTGTTAAGACAAACCAGGTTTATGCGTTCAGCCGTTTCACCAATGACTAAGCTTCTACCAAATGTCATCAGATGAGAAGATATACATCGTGTCAGAAAATCTCTCTCCAGAACATGTTGAGGACTGAAGGCTGTGTCTGCAATCTGTAAAGAAAGGTTTATAAAATCCAATTCACTTTATATACTGTGCATTATTTAGAATTCACTGAAAGAAAGTACATACCCAGTAGATAATGGAACAGACACTGTGATATTCAAATGCAAGCATGAGTTTGTATCACAGTAATTGTACAATTCAAATAATAATAAGATGTATGATAACATTGCTGTATCGACAACATTCTGCATAAATCAGTTTTAATTGTAAAAAGAATGTAATACATGAAGGATGAATAGCCGAACATGTGAAAGTAGTGTTCATGATCTGAATATTTTATATTATCCCAGACTTTGCGAAAGGCGTCGGACTGGCAGACTTGTCCGATAGATTGTGTGTCGGTCCATAAAGAATCTTATCTCATCAGACCAGCTGTCTGGCGACATATTTACCTGATGTATACACATTTATACTTATTTACTTTTTTCGGTCTGACAGATTTCCTTTTGGTCCGACAGAATTTTCAAGCTTGTCAGACCGAATGTCTGGCACATTTTTTTGCCTTTCACAAAGTCTAATTATCCTGTATAGTTTGATAGTATAAATAACTCACGGTAACATTGTTGGCGAGAGATGAAGAGTGGACTAGGGAAAGAACTCTTACACATTCGGACAAACATTTGGTGAAAACTTCAACAGACTTATCAAATGGATTCTGAAATACAAATAAACAGAGATTAAATTATCACTACCTGAGTGTCGGAAATGTGTAACAGAAAATCAATTCATATAAAATATGTACATTGTATAACATTAGTGAAACATTACGACTTCATTCTAAGTACTACATAGCATAATTTTCTCACTAAAAATACCAGTTTACATGCAAAGTAGCAGTGATTGTTTCATACAAGATGTCCATGGATATATAGCCATGATAAGTAAATTCTATGAGAATGTAGTATACAAAATAGTTTAAAGAAATATGGATAGCATAAAACTTCCTATTTAAATTATACACATTAATAACAAACATAGAAAACATACCCTTTCAAGGATGACTCGAAATTTGCCAGTCAATCTACGAAAGCAGCAGTCAAGTGTCTCATGTATTTCCAAGTAAAACTTCAGTTCATTACTAGGCAATACAATATACAAGGAATGTACGGCTAAACCATGAGTTCCTTTAGCAGAGAAAACATACGCAGGAACTACAACCCCTTTATGAGGCAGATTGTAGAATTTGTAGTCTATATCACAGGTAAAAGGGTCACGGCATATCTCACAGCTCAGTACTTGGCTAGTTATGTGAGACAGGAGATCAGACTTCAGTACCTCTTTTTGATGAATTCTCCACACATGACGAGTTCTAGGTCCCAGTATATTATCCCAGAATGATAATACAATACCAAGGAATGGACTATTTGATTCATCTAGATTAGGTATACAAGTTTTTGTATATTTTGAACTTGGACTCGATGGAGTCATAACTGGCTCATCTGTAAAAGTTTTACTTGTATCCACATGAATAACACCAGTTTCCATAGAATTCTTATTTGAGTGAGACATTTTGAAACAACTTGGAACATGAAGCAAGCTACAAAAGTGCTTCAATATACCTTAATCAGTGAGAAAAGTTGTGCATAAAAATAAATATTATTTATTGATATTCTATTTACGTTCAATCTATGTCCTAAATATTACATATGAAACAACGTCAAGTTAAAATCACAGTAAATTTTTGAAGTCACGTTTAGCATGAATAGTTTGTACCACGTAATCAGCAAGCACCATATTCACCATGACAAAACTAAAGGCAAGTATTGTCAATGAAGTCATCATATTCCAGGGAGGAGAAGTTGAATGTGCTAAGCAGAGAAGAAATAGCAGGCAACTTAAAACAATCAATGAGAAAAATATGTAATTAAAAAATAGAAGAATAAAACTCTCTCTATTAAAGACAAGAGTAGTCCAGTCAGCCCTCATTGAGATTGTTGATATGGATGAATCCCTTTGAGTCTTAAGTAGAATATCGCAGGATCATTGTAACTTGTTCTGACAGGGATTTGCTGTTAGAAACAAATTTGTCGTGTGTTTGCATGTGCTTGGAGTCTGAAAAAAAAGTATTGAGGTAAAGCACTTTAAAAAATCAATTATCAAAAAAGTCAATAATCAAAACTGGACAATCGGTAACAGTGTCCATTACCAGATTCAATCATTGAAACTTGACACTATGTTATAGAATAATAAACAGATAGCAATGTACTGTATCCGAAATAGCTGTCCGAAATGAGTGACCGATACAGTTTCTAAATTACACAGACTAGCGGCGCATATAAATAATGTACAATCAGTAAGTAAATTAAAACAAACAGGTTGTATAACGCACTAGCATATGTTAACCGGATTGTCGAAGCTGTCACAGGTTACTTGTTGATAAATTCTTTTTTGGGTTTATTGAAAGTGCAATCACTGTACATAACCTATTACGCGAATACTTTAGACCTGCATAACTTACCGTACTAGTTTAGACTTGACTACCATGTTTTAATCTTTACAAAAATACTTATGGTATTATGAGCTACATTATATATTATTTTTATACGCAACGATATAATGACTGCTGTCTTTTGTTCACAATATAGGCGGGCAATAGAATAATAATTAAAAAGCGCGTCTGCAAATCACTGTGAGTTGGGTAAAATTTTAGACTGTGCCTTCACCCGTGCATCTTCCTGTCAGATGACTTTTGGTTAACTTTATGGCAAAGACTTTTACTTCCGTATTGAATGAATAAATTGTAAGTAAACTCTCTGCATTCTTATTAAATTTACTCGAATTCTTTGATGAATTAATCCGTGGTCATTCAATCATCTTACTGGTTGACACTACGTTTTTACTTATATTTGCCAATTTCGGATAGTTTAATTTCGGATGTATTGTGTGAAAGGTGTCATTAACGGTTTAGAATATATATATTCTGATAAAATTCATTTGAGTGTTTATTAAAAGGGCCTAAATAAAAAAAATATGTTTGCCATAGAACACTATCCAAGTTTGAAATTTCGGGTATGGGGTATGTAGATTTAGCGAAATCAAGGACTTATATACATACATGTATGTATGTATATAAGTCCTTGGCGAATTTAATAAAATTAGTCAACAAACATACTCTGTAAAACATATTTCTTCCATTTAACACAATGTAACAGTGCCTAGATAGATGCAGATAGCAGATAATGTGAACAATATTCTAGACCTATATGTAAAAAAAAATTGAGGTCCTGTGTCATTTTTCCGGGTTATTGCATTTGGGCAAACATATTTTTATTCTTGGGCACGCTTATTTTTCTGTCAAAACTTAGTGATTTCTGTTAGAATTCTGTGATTAAATTATTTGATTAGCTCATTAGTTCAGCAGCTCTACAAATATTGTTGAGATATGTACTCTGCAACATTTCTGTCTTGGTGTCTTCACATTGAACAGCTTCTTGTAAGTCATTCTAGGTTCCCCGCCTTCTAACAATACATGTTGATTCCTCAGTAATGCTGATTGACAGGTTTTCTGTACCACATCTGCTCTTTCATTGTTTGGGGAACAGGTATTGGGTCCCTTTAATAGGGGGAAATTTGCGTCGTGAAACACTTTAAATATTAAATCAATTACTGGTAGTTATTTCACAAAACATTATGGTAAACTGTTAACAGGTGTCAAGTTGATAATTGAGATAATCCTTTTTCGTCAGAAGACACTTAAACCCCTCTGGCAGTATACAGTACACAATCAGTCAATGGTGAGAATCATGAGATATAATTATGATAGATTTTCCAGCTTAGGATCAGTGCACTATTTGTATCATGCCACTAATTAAATTTAAAGTGGCAGACCATTAATTTTCACAAATTTTTAGATTTATAATGAATATACATGTATAGATTAATTAAAATTTAATCATCTTACATTATTATTTTTATCTGAATTCTAGTCTGAGTGTGAATTAGTTTCATTTGATACTTTTTGGGGGTAAGTGGCCCTGAACATCAGTATGATATCATTGATCACTACCTATTGTTGTTTGTTGTGATAAACTGCTTTGGAGCGGAAGACATGATTTAATCAGGTGTGTGGAAATATATTTTTCTGCTTGTCACCTTACAAGTTGTCCAGAACAAAAATCAACTTGTCCAAATCTTACTATCAAATTAACAGCTGTACTGATAATCTGATTTTGAATAATATCTATAATTATCTAGATGTACATTCTACCCAGGGTTGGTTTGTTTTATTTACATTTTGTTTCTCAGATTTTGTCTTGAAACAAATCTATTATTCTTTATCAAATTTGAGTTGTTTTGTTTGGTAAGAAAGGAGATAAAATCTGTTTCACAAAATTTACAGATGGTAACTTTAATTTCTTTTGCTCTTACACCTTTGTTCTTGTTGAACTGCAAAATTATTAAGATGGGGATGATGATATTTTTATGAACTTAGAATAATAATCCAACATAAACTGAATTATGATTTTCATTAGACTGCTGTCCAAGCAAATGGAGATTTCATCATGAATGTGTGCCACATGATTAATATCAAGAATAAAATACCACAATTAGAACAGGTCACCTATAGATCCTTCACTGCTAAATCCTATTACAGTTAATACTTTACAGTTTAAAATGTGTAAGTTTGTTTCAAAAGGGACAGTCTATTTATTTGGTTATGGCATATTTTTAAGTGTATTATGCAGGATAATTTATGCGGATCATAAAATATTGAGGTGGAGCACATTGTGTAAACAAAGTCACTTATTATGACATCATTCAACTTTCTGTCAAGCTTAAGAACTATTTGCAGAAAACAGAGCAGTTATTTTTGCCTATCACCACATTGTGTACTGAAGAATGTTCCTCTTTGATTTTTATTCAATACTCCTTAAAATTGGTGCTTTTGCAATATTGAAATAATCAATTTGAAGTCAGTCAGGTTGTCAGTTCTCCAACCCTAGTTGACAAAACTGAAACTGTGATATTATAATGTATATAAGCAAAATGTTGCCTACTGTCAGCATTTCCTGGCTGTACACTTAATTGTCTGATCAGTGACTGACACATTCTCTGTTTCATATATTTTTTATTGACTGCTTTCTGGGATGTATGGTAGAATATAAAAGGTTTGCTTTGAGTCAGTGAAAATTTAATCAGTGATATATTTTGACCATGCATTGGTTATCTACTGAACAAATTTTCTGTTTAGTACTCAAGAGTGGACTTAAAATGCTTTTTTCTTATCTATTAGTTCATCAGCCTGATTAAAGCTGACAGATACTAGAGTGGTCTGGTCTCTACAAAAAGCTCTCCAGTTAATGAGTGGAAATTTTCATAGCATAGCCTAATTCTTGAGCAGGTAATAAATATCAAACCTATACAAGCTTTCTGTCATGGAATATCTGTTCACACTTTTTCTTCCTTCGTTTCTGTACTAATTATTCTACCCTGACATCTAAAATTATTCTAACTTCCTATTGTATTATTACCTTGAACTTTATTTTCATAATTATATCATGTCCACTCTTACTTTAACATATGTGTACTTAGTATCACTTTTCTAACAAGATGTTCTATAGATTGTCTATTTTGTATACTCCTATTGTTTTCTTACTAACCCATTAATTGAATCTTACCTCATTTTTCGTATGTACATGGTAGAATACCTAGCTCTAGGTCTTAAGTTTCCTGTTGAGTCTTTTTTTCAAATATATAATGAAATTTAGGTAGCTGAATGAATTTAACTGAATATTCTGTTTATTATACCATTACTTGAACAACAAACAATTAACACATGCATTTTATTCTGTTTATAATACCATTACTTGAACAACAAACAATTAACATATGCATTTTATTCTGTTTATAATACCATTACTTGAACAAGAAACATGTGCATTTTATTCTGTATATAATACCATTACTTGAACAACAAACTATTAACACATGCATTTTATTCTGTTTATAATACCATTACTTTTACAAGAAACATGTGCATTTTATTCTGTTTATAATACCATTACTTGAACAACAAACAATTAACACATGCATTTTATTCTGTTTATAATACCATTACTTTTACAAGAAACATGTGCATTTTATTCTGTTTATAATACCATTACTTGAACAACAAACAATTAACACATGCATTTTATTCTGTTTATAATACCATTACTTTTACAAGAAACATGTATTATGTTAAAAAGCAAATAGTGTTATTTGAATTTTAAAAAGGTAATTTTGTTTTTATCTAAAGTCAGAAGTACAAAACTGAAATAGGATTTTTTTTCTAAATCCAATTTAAGCAGACATGCAGTCCATGGAGTCAATGGCTGCCAATGATGAGACTCTTGGTCAGGAGAGCACTGAGCATGCCGGGTACCAGTCAGTGGACAATACACAACCACAGAATGATGCAGAGAACCAGCAGCCAAGTTCAGAATCCCTGCAACACTCGTATGAACAATCTCATCATTTGTCTAGAATTGGCAACAGAGTTCATACAGGGACTGGCAACAGGTCTCGTACGGGAACCACCCTACCAAAACCAAACATTCGGCGAGAACGTTCATTGTATACTCCATATATGGAAGATAAGTTATTGCGAAAGTTGAAATTTTTTTTCATGGGTCCTGATGAAAAAATCAAAGCAAGACGAAAATGTCCTTGGAAGTTATTGATCCAGATTACCAAAGTTATTCTTGTGACTGTTCAGGTATTTAGCATGTTTGTCTATAATGTACATGTTGTCCACTTTATCAAAAATGAAAATTCTCTGACTAGCATTTAGTTGTCATATACCAGTACTTCATATTTATATTTACCACAGCATATTATCGTAAGTGATGATCTGCTGGAAAATTATGTTGTTCATCCTTGGTACCATTGTACAGTAAAATATGGTTATACATACATGTACCGGTAGTGGAAAGGGACATACTGGTAGCGAAGAATTATTCAGCTTCACCTTTTTCAGCTTATACAGTTACGTGGAACCTTTTTTGTTACGTGACATAATAAAAATTAGAAGTTACTTTTTTCAGCTGATACAGTTTGGCTACAACAGATCTAGTTTTGTAGAGTTTGATGAGAAGAGTACTCTAGCTATGGAACATATGTATCTGAAAGATTGGGACATAAGTATGGAGACCATGCCTTACCCTCCAGCTACTGGTAGATACGCTTTGTATGAAATACATGAAATTATTGATCATATCAATCATGCATCTTGTAAGGTAGGCTATGTTGAATCTCACACAGTGCTTTGGCTAAACATTTCCCTTCTATATAAAAAGCATGTTAAAATTGAAGTTACTTTTGTCTATTTAAACAAGTCTGTAAAAAAAAAATTTATTATGAAGAAATGATGTAGCAAAAGAAAGGCATTATGTAAATATTCTTTTAGAGCATATAAAATATATTTCTTATATTTTACTATCGTTTTATTTATTACTAAATTAAAAAAGCTAATGGGCCTTTAATGTCATAGATCAAATAAAACAATGAAAAAGACCCACTGTGCATAAAGACCACAAGTCTCCATTTAATGGTCTGTGTTGTAAGGTTTGCCTGTAAATCTTACCAACAATTATTTCAGTATGACACTACAGAAACTGATGCTATTGGATCTTTGAAGTTTTATCGTGTAAATGGTACAGTGAAACCATTAAAGCTGTGTGTTAAACAGTACAACTATAGTCTGATCAATGATACAGATAATACATACATAATTGATTCACATATAAATCAAAGTAAGTACTGCTAACCATAAGTCACTTAATTTGCATGATTTTTTCCCCTTTTTTCCCCCTAAAAATCTTCATGATTAATTTATGTAATGGTGAATTCACAATGCCATAGTTTAAACCAAGCAAGCTGTTATCAGATATTCTTGATATTGTCTTAAAGACATACTTAATTCTCAGCAAAACTATGAATTCATTTGAAAAAAAGAGGATTGGTGAAAAATCAAATCCTTGTAAATTAATTGTATTTTACAGTTTAAAACTCAATGTTCAGTGAGGTTGTTTTTTTTTCATGGCTTTCTTGCATTCCTGAGGCATATCATTTCTTTTGTTTGTCAAATAAATTACAATCAAATTGGCTGATACTAGACAAAAGATACTTAAAGCATAATGTAGCCTCCACTTAGTTTATTTGATACAACTTTCAGTTTCAATCAGACTATTTTTACATATCATCAGGAAGTAAACAAAAATATGGTATACTTTATTCTGACTCCCCTTCAACATATAAGGGAATGTATTGTTTTTTGTCTGCTCTTCTTCCTCATCAGTATAGTAAAACATGGTCATAGTGAACTCAGATATAGTGAAGATTCATGTGCAGTAAAGTATTTCTTTTCCCTTAAACATGTCCTTTATTTCATTATTAGTTATTTAATAGTTATCAGAATCTGAGTGTTGGGTTTTGAAATCATTTTTGCTGCTGTCATCAAGAATTTTGGACTTAAACTGTATAGACATGTATATTGTTATAGATGTAGTGAACATTAGATATACCGGTAATGATGAAATTGTATATGTAGCTGATATGTTTTACTATGAATAAGAATAAACCTTGTTTCTACAGTTTATAAGATATTTTATTATTTATTTGTGTAGATTGTTATGACCTTGTTAAGTGGAACACATCTGCTGCTGGCTGTGATGGTTATAATGTGACGGAATATTTGAAACATCATTACAATGTTACCATGGATACTGTGTTCTTTGACAAGTAGGTATCATCTATGTATGGGTACCAACCATGACTGACTATGATAAATTGTTTGCATCTTCTGTGAGAGGCTGATATTAAAACTTGCTTTAACCTAACAGAAAGTTGTTAAATCCATATGGGGTAGTTTTGTGTCTGACCTTTAAATATAATGTTTGTTTTTTGTTATTTGAGTTTTACGCCCCTTTTCAATAGTCAGAGTCGTATGAGACAGTTCACCTTACCATCGTTCCTGAAAAGAACCAGTACTAGACTCCCATCCTCTGTAAGCAACTTCCTACTTTCTCACATAAAGAGACATGGTCAGTAGCTGGGCTCGAACCCATGACCCTCTATCTGTTACAGTGAATTGAAGTCCTCGACCTTAACCACTCAACCATGAGGCGGATTCTTTAACTATAATAGTTCTAGTATACAACTTTTATTGGTATATGTATAACTGGATGGTTTGATGTTAGGATCATGTTACTGAGATCTCTACGTGTGTTTGTTTCAGTCATGCTTATAGCAAGGTACATTAATTTATCTATAATTTAGTCCTTATACCAGTTTGCTCTATGTTTTGTTTATACAGTGTACTTCCTTGATGGGTTATTGACTGGTTACTTGTATAATAATTGTGATAATATTTATTGCAGATTATTGTTAGTTGAACTGAAATTTACATTGAAGTCTTTCCGTCTTGAAATGAAGCAAAGAACATTTCCACCACAGTTATTTAGGGCGGATGTAACGGTAAGCATTGAGATATGTTATATATATGTATATATATATAGAGAGAGAGAGACCTGTCTCCACAAAATCTCTGCATATTTGCCAAGTGACAGGTATACCCGTCTTCACAAATCTCTGCATACATGATGGGTATTCTTGTTTCTGAATTGATTAGATAAGCTTGCATATCTTAGAAATCCCCATGCAGTGCAGTTCACAATGTAGGCAATATGTACCTGGCAGCAAAAGGTTAAAAGACAAAATAGGACATCTGAACTTGAAGGCCAATGTAAAGTTTTATAACGGGTTATGGACAGGTTGATTTTTTTTTCACCAATTAATTTATGTTTACTTATTACATGTATATTGAACAGATAAGCTTGGATGATATGAACAAAGATGGACAAATGTTAGTTAAACTTAAAGCTGATTTACAGGAAAAAGAACTAAATGGAGAATCTGACAATAAAGGTATGTCTTGTTAATTAATGTAATTTTTTATGCCTGTCTGTCCGTATGTACTCACTGAGGGCTTGTGGGGTGCTGCCTTTGATCTTCTTTTGATCTTCTGAACCCCACAAGCAACATTTTTGCACCCCATAAGCACAAATTTTCCCCACAATGTCGGTTTGTACATACTAGAACCCCATAACGACAACTTGTACTTACCCAAGCCCTAACCCCACAATGACACCTGGGTGCGTGCAACCTTCCGTCCGTCCATACGAGGTTAAGTAGATTTTACTGTTTAGTCTAGTACCAACGTCGCTTACTAGAACACTTGAATACTTATACAGTTGTTGCCTATGACCATTCTCAATCCATCCATATCAACCAATCGTAATTTGACCTTTGTTCAAATGGACTATTTCTTGACAAGCATGCCACCGGGGCACACACTTTTATTTAATGCAGTGTCTTCTTTTTATTGTTATTTTATTTTAAAATTTTAAGATAGGTACAGAATAAGATATTGTAAATCTAGGATATTTGAATAAGAATTGCTGTTTATCACTGTCACCATAGACTTTTTGTAAGTTTTTATTATTAAGATTTTCTGATAAACAGTTGATTGATTTTAAATTGGTTTATTCTTGATGCATTTTTGCGCATAAAAAATATCTCAAGAACGTTAATAGACAGTAGGAAAAGAACTTTTTTTGATTGACCAAATTCAAGAATTTTCATGAAAGAACAATTATATAACAATAAAATATCAAACATGTCATTAAGCATGGAAAAGAGTGAAACAGCTTATATATAGATTTTTGCAGACTGTGTAAAGACAATGATAATATGAAATAAGATATAAAATAATGATTGGTAAGTGCCCCGTAGTATGAAATATTGAATTAAGAGTTATTTGAAGTTACACCATTATACCTTTCAGATGAACAAGACTCACAGAAAACAAAATTTATTGTCCTAGATAGTTTTGTTCTGTTGTTAACGGGATTGTCGATATTACTGTGTGCTAGGTCTGTCATAAGAGCTCAACAACTTAGGAGGGTATGTATGCTTGAATGTATTTATTTTTGGGTACTGGGAGATTTATCTCTGAACAAACAGAGAATTAATTTCTGTGAATCTTTGACTTTTTGTTACATGCAGGATGGTAGTTAACCATTTTTTTACCAGTTCTTACCTTGTTCCCTGCAAGCAACTGACAGCTTATCAACCTGATACTTCTGAAAGTTGAGGGTAAATAACCTTTGACTCGATGTCTTCAACCAAATTTTCACAGAGAATTATAAGGATTAGTTGCCATCCCTAATTTACAGAACAGAACAGAATATTGATTAATTGACTTAAGCGTTCAGCTCATCGTTATCATATGTACATTTTATCAACATACGATATTATACAAACGCAGTGATGTATATTTTGTCTTTCAGAAAACTAACGCATTTTTTAAGGACAGTAAAGGGAAGTCACTCTCTGTATCAGACCAGTGTGAGTTCCTCAACTTGTGGTATGTCACCATTATAATCAATGACGTTCTCACTATCTTTGGTACTGGCTACAAGATACAACTTGAAACAAGGGTTTGTAGTGCTGTTTATTACATCAAAATATTCTTGAGGTCTTTGTGAAGGTCCATAAATGCCGAGTTAAATACAGAATTTATTGGTTTGAATATATTGTCCTATACAATGCCTTTGCATTTCCTGAATTTGCAGCATAAATCATCCAAAGGTTAGGCTTACAAAACAAAATGACAGTTCCAACATTGCAGGTCTGAAATTTAGTTTACTTTGTTTATGACCCCTTATTGATAGATCTTGGGCATATTGTTTTTGGCCTGCCTGTCTGTTTGTACCAAACTTCAACCTTGTCTATAAAATCAAAACGCTTCCACCTACAATCATCAAACTTCATGTGTTGCTTTATCATGACAATCTCTACAGGACCTGTGCATTTTCGGGTCAAAGGTCACCCGGAGGGGGCATTGTGTTTTTTTTTAAAATTAGTTTAGCATTGGTTTTAGACAATTAGAGAACATTATTCTGTATATTTTTAAAACCATGAAAATCTAAATGTTTATTGGATTAGTGTTATCATGACTTGTATTTATCTTTGATTTAATTTAATACTCACAGCCAGATTCTGTAATAAGTATTTAATTGTTATTTTTCCCAATATTTATTCTATGATTGTTCAGATGAATTTGATCTTATTCATTTCTGAAGAAAATCAAGCACTGTATTAAAGATATTGTAACAAACTATTGAACCATAGCTTTTTACACTGCAGCTATTTTACTATCATTATGATTTGTTACCTTTTGTAACACGAAAAGTGATACACATGCATACTTTACCATAAGAACCATCCCTTCTTCCTTGCACAAAATATACCAATATGTTACCATATGAATGATATTATTAATTACCATAAATCTTATACAATTTTTTTAGAATTTTCTGTAGTCTTGTGGACTACTTGCATAGTTTGCTTAAAGTTTGTAACATCATTAATATAAATGCTTATTTTATTATTATAAATGTTTTAATGTTTAAGTTGTTGTTTTTGCAAATGTATGTATATAACTTATTGGATGATGAACATTGTTCAAATCCAAAAGTAAATATCATGTTCTGTTCTGTTATTTTCGCAATTCACAATTTTTTCAGAACCTGAAAAGTTCTTCTACAACATATGATTACTGTGGTTTAATGTTAGGTACTGGAAGTCTCCTTGCTTGGCTTGGAGTTTTACGATATATTGGATTCTTCCAACAATTTAATGTAAGTTGAATTGTTAAAACATGTTTTTAAATAATCACAGAAATCCCATTCAAAGACTTAAGTATATAATTGTACATCTAACTGTTAGCTGGGTGTATTGTGATTTTCTGTTCAATTATGTGACATAATTTTTGTAGAACCAGCTTGCGGTGAGCTCGACATAGTCGCCACAATGGCAGTTGCGTGTTTGTACGTTAGTTAGTTAGTTAGTCTGTCCAATCCTTGTCCGGGCTGTGTCTTCCTTATGCATTGACATTTTTTAACATAACTTGGCATAATTGTTAAACACCATGAGACGGTGTGCAGTGCGCAAGAACCAGGTCTAGCAAAAAGGTCAAGGTCACACTTAGAGGTCAAACGTCAAAAATGAGCATTATAGACCTTGTCTGGGCTGTGTCTCCCTTATGCATTGACATTTTTAAAATAACTTATTATTAAACACCATGAGACAGTGTGTCACACTTAAGACCAAGGTCAATAGCTCCAAGGCCAAGGTCACACTTGGATGTTAAAAGTCAAAGATGGGGTCTATTTTTTGTGTCTGCTTCATAACTTTGTCATTTCTTGATGGATTTTGGAATTACTTGGTAGAAATATTTACCATCATGAGACGATGTGTCATGCGCAAGACCCAGGTCTGTAGGCTAAAGTACAAGGTCACACTTAGATGTCAAATGTCAAAAAAGTATTATAGACCTTGTCCGGGCTGTATCTCCCTGATGCATTGAATTATTTGAAAATGACTTGGCATAATACAATGAGACCATGTGTCCTGGGCAACACCCAGGTCCATAGGTCAAAGGTCAAGATTACACATATATATCAAATATATATTCCTTGTCTGTGCTGTGCCTTCTGTTTGCATTTAAGGATTTTAAAATAAATTGGTATAAAAGTTTACTTCAATGAAATGATGTGTCATGAACATCACCCATACTTGTAGTTCAAAGTTCAAGGTCACAAGCTGTCTAAACAGCGGGCTCGACATGTTGCCCTTGGGCATCTACTCACTAATTTTCATATGCTTTATTTTTCATGAATTCAAAATATTTGCCCATATTAATTGATTCAAAATATCTTAGATGTCAGAAATTCATGCACATTCAAATCTGTTAGACCATAGTGAGGTAAGGAATAAAGTGGGTGTACTTGGTAATGGTCTTTAGTTAGACATTAAAATGAACTGCATATATTTGTACATGTATTAGTATTAAATCTAAAAGTGATTAGTGTTATCATACAGATTGTCTATTTCACTGACTAAATTGTAAAATGGAGACTTTAATGAGGGAGTGTTGTGTTACATTTTAATATGATATAATGTTCTCACATACTTACACTTCAATTACAGATATTAATTGTTACATTGAAGAAAGCATTCCCAAACATGCTACGGTTCCTGACATGTTGTATATTATTGTATATAGGATTTGTTATCTGTGGCTGGGTTGTTCTGGGACCTTACCATATCAAGGTAAACCTGTTTATTTATTTTCATTTTGAATCTTAGAATTATCTTGATGTCCCTTTTATCTTTTTTTTAACTTAGATGTTATTTTTTATCTGAATCAAAATTTAGCTTGGTGTTAATAGATTTCATGTACAAAACTTTATTTGATTTTTGTTTGTAGATATAAATTTCTTGTACTGTTCTTGTGAGATATTTTTATCAATCTTTCATAGCAGTATGTGTACAAGATCAGTGAGTATAAAGAATGGGTAGAATCTCATGACTTCATGAATTTTCAAATCCACCATGTTTGGAGAAGTTTTACTCAGAATTTCCTCACTTTCTGTATTTCAACCATTTTTACTACCACAATTTTTTACCCCTGTCAAATTTTTCATCTTACTTTATGAACTTTTCATGTACTATTCATGAAGTATGCAAGAATAGTTCAAGAAAAAGTCATGTTTTCATGAATTGTATTCGAAGGGGAAGTGAGATCAAGATGGTTACCACAATTGAAGATGTATGTAAATGCATCTAGATGATTTTAACCATGACTTTGTCATTTTTGGGGGAACTTTGTATTTTTTTGGCCATCAATGTTCACCATGATCTAATGTGAGCTAAATCCATGTCCAGATATCAAAGGTCAAGGTCACACATAATAGTCTCAGCATATTAACTTAGGACATTTAGTTTCAATATCTACCAGACAGCTCATTCACATAATATTTTTTGCCAAGATCTGGAGAAGATACAAATTTGTTCTTTACTAATTAAGATTCAGATTCAAGTCTTTATATAAGCTGCGGATCAGGACATGAAAGATACTCAACGTTTACCATTTAGTCAAGTTCTCATGTAAATCATATTATTACTTGCATTGATTTTGATCCAACTTTGAATTCTGTATAGATAACTCTACTATATTCTTACTGTACTACTGCTGATGTATTTGATTTCTTCATTGTTGATGTCTTAGAGCTGATATCGAACATGACAAATGTTTAATTGTGTTTATTTTTCTCCTACATAAGGTGTCAGTCTGATAAAAATGATACATTTATAAGTAAATGACAAATTATGGAAGTGTGGAATTCTTGATAATAACTTCAGATTAATGTTTTATTAGAATATAAAACACTAGTTTTCATGTACTTCATGTAACTAACAATCTCTTTCATTGAGATTATTTCCCTGTTTATTAAGAGCTGTGTTTTGTGATATATGTGTTTTGTGATAAATGTGTTGATCTGCCTTCAAAGTTACATTTTCCTGACTCTCTCTTATCTTCTGTAGTTGGCATTGTTCTCCATGTTTTATTTCAGTTTCGTGATATGAGCACCACATCTGAATGTTTATTTTCTCTCATTAACGGCGATGATATGTTTACTACATTTTCCGCCATTACTACGAGCAGTCTGATAGTCTGGACGTACAGTAGGGTGTATCTGTACTTGTTCAGCTCATTATTTATATATGCTGTCCTCAATCTCTTTATCGCTGTGATAATGGACACGTATGAGACTATAAAGGTAAAACTAATTTCATCGTGCATGCTTGTTTACGTTCAGTCACTGTAACACAAACAACTTTTATCATCTTGTTTCAGTTTCGGCAAATGAGCACAGCCTCCGAGTGTCTGTTTTCACTGATAAATGGTGACGACATGTTTGTTACATTTTCCGCCACCATGACAGACAACCTGTTGGTCTGGTATTATAGCCGGATATACCTCTATGTCTTCATCTCATTATTTATCTACGCCGTATTGAATCTATTTATAGCTGTTATTATGGACACGTACGAAACTATCAAGGTATATGGATGCCACCTGCTTTGTCCCTTCTTGTACTTTTCCTATAACCTCCT
Organism: Lutraria lutraria; assembly: GCA_964023205.1. Classification (NCBI taxonomy): domain Eukaryota; kingdom Metazoa; phylum Mollusca; class Bivalvia; order Venerida; family Mactridae; genus Lutraria; species Lutraria lutraria. The sequence continues at coordinate 41,375,930 of OZ026838.1, read as the reverse complement.
AACTCAATGATCAAAATAAGGGCTGCTGCTGTATACTGTCTGTCTGGTTTATTGAAGTACATTCCTAGAGCAGTACATAGTGCATATTACCTAGGTCTGTTGCTATGATCAAACAAAATGTTTATCAAAATGCATCAATACAAGCATAAGAAAAGCTCTAATTTGTGACAGTTTAGCTTACTTTAGATTGGAAGTATTTAATTGGTCAGTATTTGGTTAATTCTTTATGTAATTAGTATGTTCAAAAAAATATTTTTTCAATATCAATTATGATTGAATTAATTAAAGGGTTATTTGGATCTTTTGTCAACAATTTTATTGAAACAGTAACAGTTTACAGCAGTAGGTATATGACATTGTATCAGTCTGTATATGCTGTGATACTTATTGTGACGCAAGCCCTTACAAAAATAGATTAGAAACCTGTTTATGTAGACCTATTAGATTTGTACCTGTGTTGTAAAATTTATAGATTTTTTTACCTGCGGCTTATACACAGGTGCGACCTATACGCAAGTGATTTTTTTTTTATAAATGTCCTCTACTAATTATTTGACTCCTAATTGACAACTGGAGTTATTTATGGTTAGGCTTACATTGTTTTTTGCCAATTAGAGAACATTGGTCCATTTTTATAGCTATCAAAATTTATATGTTTATTGGATTAGTATTATCAAGACGTACATTTATCTTGAAATTAATTTAATACACACAGCCAGATTCTGTAATAAGTATTTGTTATTTTTCCCAATATTTATTCTATGATCGTTCAGATGGATCCAGTCAAATTAATTTCTGGAGAAAATCAAGCACAATATTGAAGATTTCATCACAAACTATTGAACCATGGCTTTTTACACTGCAGCTATTTTACTATCATTTTGGATTTTTCTTGCCTTGAAAAGTGATACACATGTATACTTAGCCATGAGAACAAACCCCTCCTTGTACAAAATATACCAGTATGTTATTTCATGGTTAATTTTATTACCATTTATATATCAATATGAATGTATCTGCATTTAACCCAACTAATGTATTAGCCAAACTGAGCTAAATTTTGTTAATAACTAAAATTAATCACTAATTAACAGTCACTACACTTATTTAATATACGATTTCCCCTGGCTACCCCTGAAATATTATTCTTATGATTTTTGTGTATGAAAATTGAAGTCAATTCTTGACATTATATTAGATTGTATCAACAGTTAATAAGACCCTGACACCCTTACATTTTTTGTAATTGTATGTAGCTTGGATGGCATCAATAATGGTAAACAAAATTTCATTAACTGGTCAAATTTTCTAAGATCTTGTATGCAAACTTTTACAATTTTGTTCCTGTATAAAATCTTTTTTCACTTGCCCTATAGTTAAGCAAATTTTTTCGAGGACAAGTTGTTTTGTACTAATTTTCTCTATTCTTATTCACCAATTTACAGGAATATTATGAGCATGGGTTTCCAAAGAGTGAATTATTTGAGTTTATAGACCAATGTCAAGAACCTGTACATTCCCCAATGTTCCGACGTGAAGATAACAGCTGTAGTCCATTAAGTCTCTGTTTGTGTTGCTGCAGGTAGGTTGAAGTACATTTATCTAGACATGTTTGTGTTGCTGCAGGTAGGTTGAAGTACATTTATCTAGACATGTATGCAATATTGCCTATTATTAAGATTCCTACTTTAAGTAACAATATGAATCTGCCCTGTCTATTCCATGTCTTACACCTGCTTTCAACCGTATTTTAGTAATATACCTTCAAGTATAAAAACAAGTATATCTAGTGATCCTTACCTAGTCCTCCGCATGTAACTAACAACTTCTCTACATTATTATACCCCCAGATATGAAATATATGGGGGCTATATTGGATTCACGCTTGACGGCCGGTCGGTCGGTCGGTCCGTGCGTCTGTAGACACAATTTGTCCGGAGAATTTCTCAGCAACTACTTACAGGATTTCAATAAAACTTCACAGAAGTGATCAGTAGTAAGCCTAGTTGTGCTAGCTTAAAGACATTGAACAGCTACTATATAAGTGACCCCCCCCCCCCCAATCCACATGTGGTCTGATCTCTTAATTGTTTTATTGCCCCTAATCAGATAAAACCAGTCTGCTCACGGTCTGTAGACTTGACACCTAGTCAAAAAGTGGGGTAATAAATTCTATTGATTTACAGTGATAATAAGTTTATGACTAAATCGCTTTTGTTTTTATAAGCATAGAGTAACAGATTATGTAAACAGGTGCTAGTCTATCAATGACCCTGTCTGTTTTATTACCCCCTACTGTGGAATTAGGGGACTTTCTGGTCCATAAGTCACATGCCTCGCATTCCTGGTTCAATGTCTTTAAAGCATTTTTCGTTCAGATTAATTTTCACTGAGTTATACCCCTTTGTTGTTTTTATTCAGTATATACAAAAGGCAAATTTTGTCCGGAGAATTTCTCAGCAATTACTCACAGGATCTCAATGAAACTTCACAGAAGTGATCAGTAGTAAGCCTAGTTGTGCATGCTTAAAGCCATTTTCGTTCGGATTAATTATCACTGAGTTATAGCCCTTTGTTGTTTTTATACAGTATATACAATAGGCAAATTTTGTCCGGACAATTTCTCAGCAACTACTCAGAGGAACTCAATGAAACTTCACAGAAGTGATCAGTAGTAAGCCTAGTTGTGCATGCATTAAGCTTGTCTTGGTTGGTTAAATTTTCACTGAGTTATGGCCCTTTGTTGTTATACAGTGTATATACAATATCTCAGTAACTACTCATAGGAATTCAATGAAACTTCACAGAAGTTATAAAAAGTAAGCCAAGTTGTGCATGCAATAACCAGGTTTTGTTTGGATTAATCTTCACTGAGTTATGGCCCTTTGTTTTATACAATTAGGTAAATTTTGTCTGTACCATTTCTCAGCAACTACATGCAGGAATTCAGTGAAACTTCTTAGAAGTGATAAGTAGTTTGCCAAGTTGTGCATGTCCACAATAGGTTTTGTCCAAGTAAATTTTAATGAGTTATGGCCCTTTGTTATTTTTTAAATAATGTATATTTAGAAACTGGTCAGGATATATCTAAGCAACAATTTGCAGGTATTAAAAAAATGAAAATGCATTATATTTTCCTCTGTAAAATGTAACAATAACTGTGTCAAGGCCGCATCCGGGGGTATTCATCACCTTTAGTGATAGTTCTAGTTTACTCAAATCTGCAGACATAATGCCTTCTACCAAACCATTTAATAGAACATATATTACAAATGTTCACCCAGGCTTAACATTGCGAACCCAAGATCCTTAGACCCCTTTGTCTTCTTATTGAATTAAGTGGACTGGGTTGATCCTTACTTATCCTTAATTTGTGTACACTAATTTGTTGATTTAAAAATGTTTTTCCTTCTCTTTACCCTTCTTTTTAAGGTATTTTTTATATTCTTAGTTTAGAATTCTTAAGCTTGAGTACAAAGATTTCTTGATGAATCAGTGCATTTCCTGCAAATCAAATTGAATTTCATGCACCATTAAAAATGAGATTCAGGAAACTAAAGTTTTTCTATAAATTTCCTCAGTCACAGGAAGTAAAATTGCTGTACAAAAAGTGTGTGAAAGTTGTAAATTTGTTTCATTAGGCACAAAACATATCACATATTGTCACAATTAAATTTGACGTAATTGATAAGTAATTAGATTATAGTAAACAAATACAAAGGACTTTGACTCATATCAGGAACTTGATGTAATCTCCCTCATTATCTCATATACAGTGCAACCTCTTCAAAGCAACATCCTTTGGGAGTAGCAAAAGTATGTAGTTGTTGAGAAGTTGTTGCTCTAGAGGGGTTAATTTGATAGTTAAATCGTGCAGTGGGAAAAAAATCTTTCTGTTGCTGAAAGGAGGTTGTTGCTCAAGAGAGGGCCACTCAGGGGAGGTTGTACTGTACATGTATAATAAATAAAAGCCATGGCTTAACTTTGTGAGTATTTATTTCTAAATATCATCATTATGTTATTGGTAAGTACAACTTCATTTTAATAATACAAAAATCTGTTTTTATTTCATTTCAGAGATAACCCAGATAAACCAAATGAATACACAAGTTTAGTGCAGTGAAGTCTGTAACACAAGGACTCTAGGCTTTCATAAAACATTAATTATCTGTCCTTGAAAGCTCTTCTTTTGGAGACTTAAGGGTGATCACTCATGAAATCGAAAAATGTTCTTGTAACAAGGATGTTTCGATTCTTATTTAATTTTGAAAAATAACATGTTGTCATTCAGTTTTTAGTATGAAAAGTATCTGTCCATGATATAACTTTTTCGTAAAATTTCTTTTTAGTGATATACCCAAAATCGGTAATTTTTCTAATAATGGTTTTGAAAAAGGGGTGTGGGTAGATAAATAACCAAATATTTCAGTAAATATTAACCAAATCACTTAAAAAATGTACTGGTTGTATCACAGCCTGAATGTAGAAGAAACTTAAAGCATTAAATGTCCACTTTATGCCAATTTCTTGACTGTGTACTATTTCAAACACTGTGTTATTTACCGAATTAAGATCTATAAAATGGCTAAAAAATAAGGGGTTATGAACAATGTTTATACATTTTTAGCTCACCAGAGCACGAATGTGCTCAGGGTGAGCTTTTGTGATCGCCCTGCGTCCATCGTGCGTCGTTCGTCGTGAAGCGGCGTCAACTTTTACTTAAAACAACATCTCCTCCTACACCACTATTCCGATTGCAACCAAACTTTGCTGAAATGATCCTTGGGTGGTCCCCTTTCAAAATTTTTCAAAAAATTAAATTTCATAAAAAACTCTGGTTGCTATGGCAACAAATAGAAAAAACTTAAAAAATCTTCTTGTCCGAAACCACAGGGCCTAGAGCTGAGATATTTGGTATGTAGCATTGTCTAATGGAACTCTACAAAGTTTGTTCAAATTATTCCCCTGGGGTCAAAATTGGCTCCGCCCCGGGGGTAACTTGATTTTACATAGACTTATATAGGAAATTTAAAAAATCTTCTTGTCAAAAACTACAATGCCTAGAGCTTTGATATTTGGTGTGTAGCATAGTCTAGTGGACCTCTACCAAGTTTGTTCAAATTATTACCCTAGGGTCAAAATTGGCCCCGCACCGGGGGTCACTTGATTTATATAGACTTATTTAGGAAAATTTAAAAAATCTTCTTCTCCGAAACCACAAGGCCTAGAGCTAAGATATTTGGTATGTAGCATTATCTAGTGTACCTCTACCAAGTTTGTTCAAATTATTGCCCTAGGGTCAAAATTGGCTTTGCCCTGGGGTTTATTCTTTTTTATATAGGAAAATTTAAAAAATCTTCTCCGAAACCACAAGGCCTAGAGCTAAGATATTTGGTATGTAGCATTGTCTAGTGGACCTTTACCAAGTTTGTTCAAATTATTGCCCTAGGGTCAAAATTGGCCCCGCCCCGGGGGTCACTTGATTTAAATAGACTTATTTAGGAAAATTTAAAAAATCTTCTCCTCCGAAACCACAAGGACTAGAGCTAAGATATTTGGTATGTAGCATTGTCTAGTGGACCTCTACCAAGTTTGTTCAAATTATTGCCCTAGGGTCAAAATTGGCCCCGCCCCGGGGGTCACTTGATTTATATAGACTTATATAGGAAAATTTAAAAAATCTTCTCCGAAACCACAAGGCCTAGAGCTAAGATATTTGGTATGTAGCATTGTCTAGTGGACCTCTACCAAGTTTGTTCAAATTATTGCCCTAGGGTCAAAATTGGCCCCGCCCCGGGGGTCACTTGATTTATATAGACTTATATAGGAAAATTTAAAAAATCTTCTCCGAAACCGCAAGGCCTAGAGCTTAGATATTTTGTATGTGGCATTATCTAGTGGACCTCTACCAAGTTTGTTCAAATTATGGCCCCGGGGTCAAAATTAGCCCTGCCCTGGGGTTTATATTATTTTATATAGGAAAATTTTTTAAAATCTTCTTCTCCGAAACCACAAGGCCTAGAGCTAAGATATTTGGTATGTAGCTTTGTCTAATGGACCTCTTTTAAATCTGTTCATATAATGGCCATGGGATAAAAAACGGCCCAGATCGGTCACTTGATCTTACTTAGACTTGTATAGAAAACTTCAACAATGTTAATCTCCAAATGACCTTTTCTCCTGGTGAGCATTTATAGGGCCATCATGGCCCTCTTGTTTTCCTATTTCTTGTAAAAAATGTTGTCTTTACCTTGACATATACCTTATAAATATTTGTAAATGGTCAGAGGCATTGTATGCTGACAAACTTGACATCTCAACACATAGTTAGTTTGGATATCAGACTAAAATAAATGTTTGTCTTTGTCTCGGGGTACCATCTTTGGAAATACTACCAAGTGGCCGAAAGAATTCTAATGGGTCCTGATTTTTGTAAGGGAGATAACCTACTTTCTGTAAAAAAGACTATGAAAATAAACATTTGTGATGAGCAGTAATAATGTGGACTGTGAGAAAGCTTGATGTCTTATTTGGATGTATTTTGTATTCAGAAGACAGTGAAAAAGTTCACTTTTAATGTTAAATGCTTCCCTTTGATAATATCACCTAATCTGTTTCCCATTGATTCTCTCTCTGTACATAGACAACAGGTATGACCTAATATATCCTGGATACTACATGGTCAATGCTCTAAACTGTCTGTTGGTATTGTTGATCTTGATGTTGCAGTCCTTTTTGGTTGAGATAAAACATCAGCTTACATGAAGTAATGCATTATATTTTATCTTTCTATATTGTGTCTCCTGTATTGATCTCATCAGGTTTGTAACAAAATTGTATGTGGAAGAGTAGCTTCCCTTGCCCTTGATTCTTATTGATATAAAACTCATTTTGTATGATAAGAGTAGTCTTAGCTTTGTGAGAAAGTTGTGTCCCATGTTCATAGATCCATATTAACACTGAACATATTTTTGTAAGAAAAGTTTTCTTTGTTTTGTGGAAGAGTTGTTCCCCTTTTACCTTATTCAGGCTGTCCAATGGACCTTGCTTTGTTTTACTTCTCCCTGCTTTTTATGCACCTGTATCAATAGATTGGGTGCAAATTGTGTTTGGTCTATTTGTTTGAACCAAAATTGAATCACAATGCTTCCATACACAATCATCAAACTTCATAATTATGTTGGTTCCTCATGACAACCTCTACTGGACCCGTGCATTTTCAGGTCTGTAGGTCAGGGTCACCCTGAGGGGGCATTGTTTTTTAAAAACATGTATTGTTCTATTTGTTTGCCAAAAAAAATTCTCGTAAAATTGCACAAATTTTTATCTTTTATCCTGTTAAATGATTATCATTGCAAACAAAGTGTGTTATTGTCTTTACTTGGAATTAAATCTTTCATGAAGAATATTGTTGATCCCTGTATGTGCCAGACACCAGTAATTAAAGGGTCATTACTGTGTAAAACAGGGTTGACTTCTTATCTTCCTTTCAGAGGTAAATGATATCCCTGTATTCCCTGCCTTTTGAACTTAAACACTTAAATGTCTGTTTTGGCACTATTTATGCCCTACTTGTTTAAGGAAGGTGGCTGGACAGTATTCTTGGCTTTATGTAAGCGTTGTTTCCCTTATTGATGTATATATGTTTGCAGGATAATTTTGCATTTTTTGTGATGTTACGAGTAAGAAGGAAAGAATGCCATTTGGCTTTTATATCTGTGATATTATTTATGTCTGGAGATTATATGTTTATTTTGCCGTAGAATCATGCTATATGTACAATTATTGTATAAATAATTACATCTTTATTTTTTCACCAGATTTCTTTGAATTCAAGTTATAATAGATTATACAAACATACATTTCATTGATACATCGCTTTATTGTATCTCACATAGCAATCTTTCTTTGGCATTCAACTTTTAGCCATATATGAACAACATACTTGTCATTAAATAAAATACAGTAAAACTTTGTTATCTTGAGGAGTCATTTAAACAGGAATAATGCTGGACATAAATCGAATGCTTCAAAAAAGGTGTATTAGAAATAATCATTCCTGGTAACATTCTCATTAAAATAGGGGAGGCAGGTTTATTCATGAAAACATGTGGAAATGGTAAAATGTGGGACAGTCTTTGGTCATTATAAAAATGTTAGGGTAGCATGAAAAGTAGGTCAGGGAACATCGTCGCATACCTGCGGTTGCTGATTCCACTCTGCTAGATACATCACCCATGGGAATTTTTATCACTGATTATAACAAAGTTTTACTGTATATTATTAACTGTTCATTCATTGAACAAAACCACCTGTTTATCTTTGTAATATCCATTATATAAATATCTTGTTTTATAAGATATAAGTTGTTGAGAGCTCTCTATATTTCTGTATGACTTACTACTTCAAAATAACAATTTTATTATACCCCCAGATATGAAATATATGGGGGCTATATTGGATTCACGCTTGACGGTCGGTCGGTCGGTCGGTCCGTGCGTCTGTAGACACAATTTTGTCCAGACAATTTCTCAGCAACTACTTACAGGATTTTAATGAAACTTCACAGAAGTGATCAGTAGTAGGTCTAGTTGTGCATGATGAAATAAATTTTCATTCGGATTTATTTTCACTGAGTTATTGCCCTTTGTTTTTTTATACAGTATATACAATAGGCAAATTTTGTCCGGACAATTTCTCAGCAACTACTGACTGGATTTCAATGAATCTTCACAGAGGTGATCAGTAGTAGGTCTAGTTGAGCATACTTAAATAATTTTTCATTTGGATTAATTTTCACTGAGTTATGGCCCTTTGTTTTTTTTATACAGTATATACAATAGGCAAATTTTGTCCGGACTATTTCTCATTATCTACCTACTGGAATTCAATGAAACTTCACAGAAGTGATAAGTAGTTAGCCTTGTTGTGCATGCATTAAGCTTGTCTTGTTTGGTTAAATTTTCACCGAGTTATGGCCCTTTGTTGTATTTTATACAGTGTATATACAATATCTCAGCAACTACTCATAGGAATTCAATGAAACTTCACAGAAGCAGATTTTGTTTGGATTAATTTTCACTGAGTTATTGCCCATTGTTTTATAAAAAAGGTTAATTTTGTCCAAACTTTTTCTCAGCAACTACATGCAGGAATTCAGTGAAACTTCTTAGAAGTGATAAGTAGTTTGCCAAGTTGTGCATGTCTACAATAGGTTTTGTCCAAGTAAATTTTAATGAATTATGGCCCTTTATTATTTTTTTAGCTCACATGTCACAAAGTGAGCTATTAGGATCACTCTCCGTCCGGCATCCGGCGTCGTGCGGTGTGCGTCGTCAAACTTTATGTTGTGACCACACTAGGGGCCACATTTTTAGCTCAATTTTAGCAAAACTAGGTCAGAACGTTAATATCAACAAAATCTCGGACGAGTTCGATATTGGGCCATTTTGGGTAAAAAACTAGGTCACCAGGGCCAAATAAGGGAAAACCTTGTGAACACTTTAGAAATCACTGTTTTGACTGGATCTTCATGAAACTTTGTTAGAATGTTTATTTTAATAATATGTAGGTCAAGTTTGATAATGGGTCATTTCTTGTGAAAAACTAGGTCACTAGGGCAAATTGCTGGAAAACCTTGTGAACACTCTAGAAGTCACTGTTTTGATTGGATGATCATGAAACCTTGTCAGAATGTTTGTCTTCATAATATCTTGGACGAGTTCGAACATGGGTCATCTTGGGTCAAAAACTAGGTCGCTAGGTCAAATCTTATGAAATACCATGTTAACACTGTAGATTTCACAGTTATTATTGGATCTTCACCTAACTTTGTCAAATCGTTTGTTTTAATGATATAACGGTCAAGTATAAATATGGGTCATCTGGGGTCAATAACTAGGTCACCAGGTCAAATCTTAGGAAAACTTTGTTAACACTGTAGATGTCACAGTTTTAATTGGATCAGAATGTTTGCCTCAATGATATGTGGGTCAAGGTTGAACATGGGTCAGCCGGGGTCAAAAACTGGGTCACCAGGTCAAATCTTAGGTAAAAATCTTGTAAAAGCTCTAAATGTCATGGTTTTGATTGGATCTTGGCCAAATCTTTTCAGATTGTTTGTCTTAATGATATTAAGGACAAGTTCAAATATGGGTCACCTAGGGTCAAAAACCAGGTCACAAGGTCAAATCTTAGGAAAACCTTATTAACACTGTATATGTCAAATTTTGATCGTATCTTCACCAAACCTAGTCAGAATGTTTGTCTTAATGATATGTAAGACAAATTCGAACATAGGTCGTCTGGGTTCAAAAACTAGGTCACGAGGTCAAATCTTAGGAAAACCTTGTCTATGCTGTAGTTTTCATGGTTTTGATTGGATCTTCACCAAATTTTGTCAGAATGTTTGTCTTATTTATATGTAGGACAAGTTTTAACATGGGTCATCTGGGGTCAAAAACTAGGTCACTGGTTCAAAACAATGTTTTAATGAGTGAACAGTGATTGTCATGTGAGCGATATAGGGCCATCTTGGCCCTCTTGTTTATACAATGTATATTTAGAAATTGGTCAGGATATTTCTTAGCAACAATTTGCAGGTATTAAAAAAATGAAAATGTGTTTTATTTCCCTTAGTAAAATGTAACAATGACTTTGTCAAAGCGACATCTGGGGGTATTCATCACCTTTAGTGATAGTTCTAGTTATACTTGTAAATTTTCATTTATAAAACATCATGTACTGTGTCACTGATGTTATTGTACAAAATGTGTAGTATGTTATAATATCCACTTGCCATTACTTGCTAGTATTTTAATGTAATTTTCAGTTTACTCAAATCATATTTTTTTAAACTGAAATGTTGTTGAAAATGAGGCATTGAACCCACTGAAAATTGATAGGGTGTTTTCTTCAAGATTACAATATTAATACACACTTTTTACTCAATTTTGGTTAAATAAATTTTTTTTTTTTTAAATTACCAGTATGAAGTGTAGCTCACGTAAAATTTGTTTGCATTAAATGTACTTCATATTATTTTTATTGCTATGTATGTATGTAATTGCAATTGGTGGTTCCATAGACTTAATTACCATGATAATCAAAATATTTAATTTATTTTGAAATGAATTGTGCCAAAACTGTTTGTGTAATAGACTTATTGACTCATATTGTTCAATGCTTCCCTGTGTGTCTGAAAAACTGTCATTTCTAACATCAGCAATTAGTATGTTTAAAATAGTCTCTGTTATACATGCATTGTCTTTTATGCCTCACATTTTTATTTGACTATTTGTTATTTTGAACTTAGATTTTATAAAGATTTGACTTTTTGAGAGATAAGTGTGAATACAGCTTGTTAAAAAACGTTCATACATGTATTAAAATAATTGACATGTCTTTGTATGTTGTGTTACTTAATACTAGTGATGGCAATAATCATTGATTTTTCTCCCTTATTCATTACATGGCCTTAGAGTTTTCTTGTAAACTATTCAAATCCATGAACCAAATAAGAATACAAATACATGAATCAGATTCATTTAATACAAGATCTACATAATATACACTTTAACAAATAAATCATAAATACAAAACAAATCTATATATACAAAACTGAAGATTAGATTTTCATTCAATAAATGTGGTCAGCCCTTTACAACAGTAGAATTCTAACAGTAAAATAATTTAACACAATTGCTGTTAGAAAAAACAAACCCACCTTTCTAAAGTAACTAAAATAAGTCATGAGTGAATTCTTAATATTGTTATAAAATAATGTTTTATTTTTTCTCTAAAGAGGGTGGGCATAATTAGGGGGAGGAGCATTTATCAGGGAATATTCCATAGCAGTAATATAGACAAGGATTTAATGATTCCTTCTGGAACCATGAAAACAGCAAAATTATAAGAAAAATAAATCTTAATCATAAAATTCGATGTTTTTACAAAAGTAAATTTGTAATAACAGAATAATGCATCTATTTTTAAGCACTATAGCAAAGAACAAATTGTTATCTAAGACAAATACTTATTTGTTATAATTCAAACTTTACACTATTCACAGCCATACTTTGGGAATTAAAGCAAAATATATAAAATCTGATGAAAATTTGTACAAAAAATAGACATTTATTATTGTAATGTCTACATTCGATCAACCATCTAAATAAAGCAAGAATTAATGAGCATTCAAAAATTATAATAATGAAATAACAATTTCATGAAACACAAAAAAATCTTCATGCTATGAATAATTCTAAAATGTAAAAAAAAACATGTTTGTAGCTGAAGACTTGACATATTTATTTAGATGTTTCCATGAATCTTAACATAAACACAATGTCACAATACGCCATGAGAGGCTGCAAGTTTATACAATCAACTGCCCACTCCAAGACATTTTCCATTACGTAGATTTTATGCTTAGATTAACAATACAATGACCGCCAGAGTACTGTGAGCTTTGATCTGAAAATTCTATAAGCACATAATTCAGAAAACAGCTGATTATCTTGTTAAACAAAATTTAATATCAGCCAACTCCTGTGAGTCTTCAGTTCGTGGAGGAAACCCAGTGAGAAGTCAGTCACACAACTTATCTACATGTCCCTGTGTACCGGTCTGTTGTTTTCTATGTATTAACTAGAACTCAAAATTAAGTAACATTCAGAATATCCTATTTCAGTTGATTTCAGCACCCTGTGGGTCTTGCGTAATTCCTAACTATATCAGCCTGTCCTGTGTATCTAAAGGTATATTCTACGTAGATCTGAAGGGGAAGTAATCATGTTACACTGCGGACATAACTTCTTAGCTCCCTGAAATAATTACATATAGAACATAATATTTATGACTCTGTCAAGATCAATGCAATCTCAAACTTTAAAACAAGGTCAAAGCCATGTTAAGATAGTTGTACCCGGTATACAAGTAAATTACTTTGAGAAGGATAAATGTGTAAATCACCAAACAAATTATACTGAAAATAAAAAATAAAACTACTGACACATTAGTAACATAAGTCTTCAGAGTGAACCATTTATCTGCTTGTAGCTAAGATATCTAACCAATTAACAATACAGTGCAAATTCTCCAAATCACCCTTTGGGAGTAGCAAAGTTATTTATTGTTGAGAGGTTGTTACTCTAGAGAGGTTGAATTAAGTTATATTGTGCAGTGGGAATCATGCTGTTCTTGCAGGGAGGTTGTTGCTCAAGAGAGGGCTGCTCTGGAGAGGTTGTACTGTATATATTTTTTTAATGTTTAAATCTGCCTATGATATGCAACTAACAAAAATAAAAACAAGAAGATTACAAAGTTTAACCACTTACCAAAGTTCTAAGCCAGCATTCTTCACAATGTACATGCCAACACTGAGTGGATGTTACTGGTTTATTAAAAGATTCCTGTATAGAATAAAGAAAACATTATTACATTAATACGAACATTTAGCAATACTTCCATATTGTCTAAGTAATAAAACAAATATAGAACAAACACTGTGCAGCCTAAACAACTTTAAAGAAACAACATTTTAACAAATCCCGCAGAAGTAAGACACACATTTCTTTGAAAACTTAATTTATAAAGTTTGTCAAATGTCTGTCACAAAATACTAATACACTAATACATGAAGCAAGCAGTAGCCTCACTTAGTTTGTCCTAATTTCTTGTCCAATAAACATCTGCATTTCATTTAAAATTTGGAAAATATATCACATAAGATGAGCCAAGAACCTTGTATAAGGAAATCAAGTCACTTATTTTTTCAGTATGAACAAAAATTACGACAGACTGTAAATCAGTTATGGTTCTATTTTTGAGTTCTATTCAACATATCACTGTGCTCCATTAAGCATCACTTGTGATATATTGCATAAAATACAAAATATTAACTTTAACTGATACCTACCATACAGATTAAAAGTTTCAAATAAACATTTTAGTTCTTCACTTACCATACAAATTAAACATTTTGGTTGTGTTTGGTGTTTATCTTTCTCTTTCAAACGACATCTGAGAGCAGTAATTATCATTCCTGCTGAACCTCCGACACAATCCTGATCCTTATCATCCATTGGTTCATGTTTTACACGAGACAAACCATTGTCTTCTGGATTATGTGCCCCTTCTATTTCTGAAATACCCAGAATGTTGATTATAAGTACTCCATGTTGGTAATACATACCACAAGAACAGATTTTCTTCTGAAGGATTCCAAGAGTTTACCTTACTTTGTTTTATCAAAACAGTGGAAATCATTTTGACCATTTAAACAAGTCAGAAGTGTCACCATAAAAATAAAAGGATGGCTCTCTTTTGCCAACTGAATTATAAAGAAATTGGCCAGAATAAGTCTAAATTCTTATACATGTACATACTTCAACAAAACTAGTAGAACTTCATCAAAATGTACAAATTTACTGTTCAGATATTGAAGAAATAAAATTGCATTTCTTCATGAGATTTTGACTTAAGTTTTGTCAGTTTTCATTAGTTTTTAGCTCACATGTCACAAAGTGACAAAGTGAGCTATTAGGATCACTCTCCGTCCGGCGTCGTGCGTCGTCAAACTTTTTGTTGTAACCACACTAGGGGCCACATTTTTGGCTCAATTTTAGCAAAACTGGGTCAGAACGTTAATATCAACAAAATCTCGGACGAGTTCGATATTGGGCCATTTGGGGTCAAAAACTAGGTCACCAGGGCCAAATAAGGGAAAACCTTGTTAACACTTTAGAAATCACTGTTTTGAATTTATCTTCATGAAACTTTGTCAGAATGTTTATTTTAATAATATGTAGGTCAAGTTTGAAAATGGGTAATTTCTGTAGTAAAATTAGGTCACTAGGGCAAATTGCTGGAAAACCTTGTGAACACTCTAGAAGTCACTGTTTTGATTGGATGATCATGAAACCTTGTCAGAATGTTTGTCTTCATAATATCTTGGACGAGTTCGAACATGGGTCATCTTGGGTCAAAAACTAGGTCGCTAGGTCAAATCTTATGAAAAACCATGTTAACACTGTAGATTTCACAGTTATTATTGGATCTTCACCAAACTTTGTCAAATCGTTTGTTTTAATGATATAACGGTCAAGTATAAATATGGGTCATCTGGGGTCAATAACTAGGTCACCAGGTCAAATCTTAGGAAAACTTTGTTAACACTGTAGATGTCACAGTTTTAATTGGATCTTCACCAAACCTTGTCAAAATGTTTGCCTCAATGATATGTGGGTCAAGGATGAACATGGGTCAGCAGGGTTCAAAAACTGGGTCACAAGGTCAAATCTTAGGTAAAAATCTTGTAAAAGCTCTAAATGTCAAATTTTGATCGTATCTTCACCAAACCTAGTCAGACTGTTTGTCTTAATGATATGTAAGACAAATTCGAACATAGGTCGTCTGGGGTCAAAAACTAGGTCACCGGTTCAAAACAATGTTTTAATGAGTGAACAGTGATTGTCATGTGAGCGATATAGGGCCATCTTGGCCCTCTTGTTTAATACTTTTTTCTGATTTCACACCTGTTTAAAGAGTATTCCAGTTATATACCAGCAGGCAATTATCTGATGTTCCTGGATTCAGTAATCAACTTTACCACATAATTCACTTTAATCAGTAGTCAAGGATGAACAACTCTTTTCATGACATAATCAAAGAATTACACCCAGAGTTTCCATCTAATCATCAGACATAGCGTCTTTCCTCAGCCATCAGAAGAATAAAACAGACAAAATGCAAAGAACTGATCATAAGGACAAGATGGATAGAGATTTGAGGAAGTAACACATTAACAATACTTTAACAACTTGACATAAAACATGACCTACCTGTATCCACTAATCTACTATGAGATGTTAAACTTGTTGGTGCATCAGCAGTGCTGTAATATACAGAATAAGATTATTTATATCTAGTCAACATTTGTTTCTTGCCACACCCACACAACACCAGGAGCTTTACAAGATGTGAAAATGGAAAAGGACCTCATGGCACTCAGTGTTCACCTTTTGGTCCCACAATTTG
This sequence comes from Lutraria lutraria, assembly GCA_964023205.1. Classification (NCBI taxonomy): domain Eukaryota; kingdom Metazoa; phylum Mollusca; class Bivalvia; order Venerida; family Mactridae; genus Lutraria; species Lutraria lutraria. The sequence goes on along the minus strand of OZ026838.1, from coordinate 41,359,892 downwards.
ACTAATCTCTTTGGATTGCTTATTTTGTGGAAACCTGATCCCAATTTTTTTATGCTACGGCAGTTAAAAATTATCAATTTGATCTAAATAGCACATTTTTTACAGGGTACCACAAACCAGATATTGTGATGCCCTTGTGAATCATTTACCAATTCTGCATTAATAAATCATTTCTATAATGAGTTAATGACATACCGGTAATGAAAATCAAACACAAATTATGGTACCCAAAACTCAAACTTAGGCTCACTTAGTTAAAGTACCTGTTCATATAAAATAATAATATCAAACCACACACCAATATGAACACACGATTGAATATGTTATTCAAAGAATGGGTTTAGGACTGATTAAAAAAGACCAAGTTTGTTGGATTGCTAGATATATATCTACCTTAAATAAGCTCCTCTCAGAGCCTCTCTCTCCCTGTCTTCCCCTGGTTCATCAGATGCACACGGTACAATGTCTACTTCACTATATCTACACACAGTGGTTAAGGTAAATCATGAGGTAATGTTTAACAATTCCAACTACTTATAAATGTTTTCATTTAAACAAGAAAGCCATGATGGCCCTGTATCGCTCACCTGAGTATCGTAACACTATGGGATAATTTAATCAAGGGAAGTTACTTGTCATGGTAAAAAGTTATCTACCTCAACTGTCAAGTAGTCGTTGAAATCAACTGACCCCCTGGGCAGGGCCAATATTGACCCTGGGGCCATGATTTGCACAAACTTGGTAGAAGTCTACAAGACAATGCTACATACACAATATCTAAGCTCTAGGCCTTGTGGTTTTGGACAAGAAGATTTTTTCAATTTTCTTATATAGGCCTATATAAATCAAGTGACCCCCAGTGCTGGGCCAATTTTGACCCCGGGGCCATAATTTGAACAAGGTAGATATCCACTAGACAATGCTACATACCAAATATCTTAGCTCTAAGCCTTGTGGTTTTGATCAAGAAGATTTGTTAGTTTTCCAATATAAAATAGAGTAAACCCCGGGGCGGGGCCAATTTTGACCCTGGGGCCATAATTTTAACAAACTTGGTAGAGGTCCACAAGACAATGCTACATACAAAATATCTTAGCTCTAGGCCTTGTAGTTTTGGAGAAGATTTTTTAAATTTTCCTATATAAGCCTATGTAAATTAAGTGACCCCTGGGGCGGGGCCTATTTTGACCCTAGGGCAATCATTTGAACAAACTTGGTAGAGGTCCACTAGACAATGCTACGCACTAAATATCTAAGATCTAGGTCCTCTGGTTTTTGAGAAGAAGATTTTTTAAGATTTAAAAAAAAATCCTTCTGCATGGAATAGAATTCTTTGAACAACTTTGGTAGAGCTTCAAGCAAGGAACACACCTGTGAAGTTTGGTTGAAATTTACCAAGTGGTTTAGGAGATGTTGTTTAAAGAAATTGTTGACGACGGACGGACGACGACGGACATAGCTCGATCCTAAAAACTCACCTTGGCACTCTGTGCCAGGTAAGCTAAACAAGAGGGCCACATTGGCCCTTTATCGCTCACCTGATAACAAAGGCCAATAATTAATGACCAGCGCTAGAGTGTCCGATTTTGCCCATAATCGAACTTAGCCGAGACATTGTGGCCATATACATTGTGAGCAAGTTTAATCATGATTTGTTAAGAGCTGCAGTTGCTAGAGTGTAAACAAACTAATTGTGGACATAAGACGGACGACGGACATTCAACGTTCCTAAAAGCTCACCTGATGAATCAGGTGAGCTAAAAAGAAAGAGAACTTCCAGTCGGAAATACATTGAATTAAAGCAATCATTTCAGGATAATTACGTCCTTATACAATGCCACAAGCATACATTTTAAGTGTAAATAACATTATTTTTCTTTCAAGTACTCACAGCTTAACTTGACTGAAGTGAAACTTTGGTTACTAATAGAACAGACAAATAAACTAGTTTGTCACAGAGGTGACTAATACTCTCGCTGCCGCTTTGTCACTAAGAATGCAATAGTACACTATACTGCTAAGTTCAAGGGCACATAACTCTGGAATGAGTGGATCACTGGGTATGAAAATTGGGTCTTGCACATCTACATTTTATATTGATAATATATTTTAAGTTTCAATTCAATCCCTTGAAAAATGTGGAAGTAGTTTGCTCCACAAACATTCATGAGCTAAGAATGCCATTGAATATTATATGGCCAAGTTCAAGGGCACATAACTCTGGAATTAGTAAATTGCTGAGCATGAAAATTGTGTCTTGCACATCTACACTTCATTGTGATAAGTTTCATTGCAATCCCTTAAAGAATGTGGAAGAAGTTTGCTCCACAAACTTGTGATATTGTATGTGGACGAACCAACAGAGTGACTCCAATATACTCCTTCTCAAACTTTGTTTGCGGGGTAATAACAAGTTGCTAGTTCATTGTATTGAATCAATGATCAACAAGGATGTATGGTCACATAAACTGGTGATCCTGTATTATCAACCTACTCTCCAGTAATTCCGTAAGCAACAGCCTTCTTCTGCATTGGGAATCATGTGAAATACATGTCAGGAAAAATACTTTATTTAACCCCTAAATCAAGATATATTTAGTGAACAGCTGTTGTTTTAGATTTTCTGTATTTTCCAACTGACATTTTAACTAATACAAATGCCTCAAAATAGTTTAAAACTTCTAGTGTGACTTCTCTAACAGATGTGACTTCTCTAACAGACTACATGTAGAACATCAAGTTCGAGATGTAATCAAAGGTCAAGTGATATGTATCATCTCTGACCAAAGCTTCATCAGTTTGGATAAAGGGAAGCTAGTGATGCTTCATGCTGTGATAGTAAAACCATGGTAAATGAAAGGATACTGAGGTATGCCATATTTATCTGAGTCATCATCATCAACATTGAGATCACAGTCATCATCTTGGACCTGATTACTGCTGCTGGCCACCTGAAAACCTGACCCTGTAATGTAACAACAGCCACATACAGTAGGTATGGATGAGTTTTGAAAAACATGGAAATTTATGCTTGGTGCCCCTGAAACAGCATGTGAGCCAAAAAACATGACAATGTGAGCCAAGAAACATGAAATGTGAGCCAAGAAACATGACAATGTGAGCCAAGAACATGACAATGTGAGCCAAGAAACATGACAATGTGAGCCAAGAAACATGACAATGTGAGCCAAGAAACATGACAATGTGAGCCAAGTGATGAAGAAGTAGCAGGACATCATGAAACCCAAAGAAATCACAACATCACAAAACATGTGAACCTGAGTCTTGTTTGTTTCATTGGGTTTTATGCCATTTTCAACATTATTTCAGTCATAGCGTGGCGGGCAGTTATCCTAACCAGCTTCCCTGAACTACATTTAAGCCTTAACTAGTACTAACCACATTCTATCCGTAAGCTTCTGCCAAGCGAGGACAATTTAACATAGGATGTAATATTTTCAGTCAAATTTGTCACTGACAGTGTGAGCCTCACCCGGGGTTCAAACTCACAACCTCTCGATCAGTAGACAAATGCTCTAACCACTGAGCTAACCGGGCGGGCTGAACCTAAGTTTTGAGAATTCCTTTTTCTTAGAAATTTCATTTTATTGATTTTCTGTTATGTTCCTTTCATTACTTGGCCAATCAAGGATTAAGTGTTTGTATAGATCTTTTTAAAGTTTTACAAGAGCTTAAGTAATTTTGGCAATGATTATGAAATATATCAGACAATCTCAAACATTTTACATCTAGATAAATACTAACCTGCATATCCGCCATCTAACATAGAGGAAACTCTTATACGAGTCTGTCCGGCCCATGTGTACTCTTCATATTGTTCTGAAGTGTCATCTGCTTCAACATCAACTGGTTCTAACTCATCATCTCTCTAAATAAATACACCAAGACCATTTCAAATATCTTAGTAACTGTGGAACCTCAATTTAACATCAAGAATCATATGATATGCTTGATAATAGACTGTGTTTGTCAAGATCTTGAAAATACAACAAAATGAAGCAGACAGATAAAAAAAGTAGGAGCACCTGTCTAGTAAAATTTCTTATGTAAACTAATACTGTTGAATTTCTTCAAATGTATGAATAACAAGAGGGCCAAGATGGCCCTATATCGCTCACATGACAATCACTGTTCACTCATTAAAACATTGTTTTGAACCGGTGACCTAGTTTTTGACCCCAGACGACCTATGTTCGAATTTGTCTTACATATCATTAAGTCAAACAGTCTGACTAGGTTTGGTGAAGATACGATCAAAATTTGACATCTACAGTGTTAATAAGGTTTTCCTAAGATTTGACCTTGTGACCTGGTTTTTTACCCTAGGTGACCCATATTTGAACTTGTCCTTAATATCATTAAGACAAACAATCTGACAAGGTTTGGCCAAGATCCAATCAAAACCATGACATTTAGAGCTTTTACAAGAATTTTACCTAAGATTTGACCTTGTGACCCAGTTTTTGAACCCGGCTGACCCATGTTCATCCTTGACCCACATATCATTCAGGCAAACATTTTGACAAGGTTTGGTGAAGATCCAATTAAAACTGTGACATCTACAGTGTTAACAAAGTTTTCCTAAGATTTGACCTGGTAACCTAGTTATTGACCCCAGATGACCCATATTTATACTTGACTGTTATATTATTAAAACAAACGATTTGACAAAGTTTGGTGAAGATCCAATAATAACTGTGAAATCTACAGTGTTAACATGGTTTTTCATAAGATTTGACCTAGCGACCTAGTTTTTGACCCAAGATGACCCATGTTCAAACTCATCCAAGATATTATGAAGACGAACATTCTGACAAAGTTTCATGATCATCCAATCAAAACAGTGACTTCTAGAGTGTTCACAAGGTTTTCCAGCAATTTGCCCTAGTGACCTAATTCTGCTACAGAAATTACCCATTTTCAAACTTGACCTACATATTATTAAAATAAACATTCTGACAAAGATTCATGAAGATGCAGTCAAAACAGTGATTTCTAAAGTGTTCACAAGGTTTTCCCTTATTTGGCCCTGGTGACCTAGTTTTTTACCCCAAATGGCCCAATATTGAAGTCGTCCGAGATTTTGTTGATATTAACGTTCTGACCCAGTTTTGCTAAAATTGGGCTAAAAATGTGGCCCCTAGTGTGGTCACAACATAAAGTTTGACGACGCACGACGCACGACGGAGAGTGATCCTAATAGCTCACTTTGTCACTTTGTGACATGTGAGCTAAAAATAGGTACACATTAGATGCCTCACCTTTTTCAGACATAATTCCACGTGTTCATTAAGTTCCTCTGGTGTTCCTGACACTTTTTTATTGCACACTGGACATACTGTCTCTTCTAATTTCTTCTTTCTTGTACGACTTCGAACTGTTCAATAAAATGGATCTTTTTTAATTACACAAACAATTGATGTAAGCAATAGGTCGCTAATATGTAATAGTATTTGCTTCATTGGAAGAAAAAAGTTGAAATATCCTTGAACAGTAATAAAACATTTACAATAATACTAAATTAAGCAATTCAACAACTCAGATGAATTTTATAATAATTTGTTGTTTGTGGGATAATAAATATTAACATCAATGTCAATGTTTGTACACTGTTATATTTTGTACATGGGCTGGTGGCCTTATATACCACAATAAAATAAAGTTAAAATTAAACATCAGAAATGGGAGTCTGTTTTTTCCTTCTTTGAATCAGTAAAAAAAATGTTATTTGGGGGGAAAATCAAATATTTATCATTATTAAGTTATTTATCACTTGATATATCTGACATTGATGGTTTCTGTTTTAATCTGATTTAATCATAAAAAATAATTACAACATATTCCTTGAAATGGATAACTTTTCAAATAAAATTCAAAAATTTAATTGAATACCAGGTAGGTATAACTGGCTATTTTTACTTCATACAATTTATATACAGCTAAAAGCATGAAATTAAAGAACTTGTACACTTACCACCAAGTCGTGCTTGTCGATTTGTTTGTACACGCATATAATTCTGAAATATACGTAAATGGAGAACAATTAAATTTTCAGATTTTTTAAATAAAATTAAAATGAGACATCAATGCACATCATAAAATTTCAACTTTTCTCTTACAAAATCATTTAAAGTCATTAAGAATCTTTTAAAGCGACATTTTAAAATAAAAATTGCATGGTTTGATTTCATTTGAATATCTTTGTTCATAACGATCTAGGAGTACTTCATATATCAATTAAGGTGTTTTTTTCCAAAATTGCAGAAATTCAAACAATATTAATTTCAAGTCCTCAAACTAAGATAGATGTGGCAGGTACTTGTTAACTAGTGTATGCTGACTTCTTCATTACAAAATCTTTTCACTTCAAAAAACAACTTGAAGTGTATTTCAAATTTCTATAAAAAAGGTTGATTTACAATTTTGCCTCCAACTTAGAAGTCGATACCAATGACTTCAAGTGCAAACAATGACATTCATCATTAATCCTGCGTTATTTTACCTTGACGCCTTTTCAGACTTACTTATGAATTTTCCGAAGTATCCCCAATGTAATGACACCATTGAAACACTGGCGAACATTCAGATTGGGGAACTTTCAATTCTACATTTTACTCCCTTTATTAGCTGTTTTTAACAATTTCAAACGAAATATTTGAACAAATGAGTAATTAATACATGACAACTATGCAGATATACTGGAGATAGGGATTTCTTGATGTCTTTATCTATCCAAAACTTGAACAAGTTTCCTACTTTATCAAATGCATAACAAAAGATTTTATTCCCGACATCAAACAGTTAAAGTTTCATCTTCAAAACGTGATACTCACATAAAAACAGAAAGTTAAAATTAATTGAATAATACGTCTTTGAAAGTTAAGCAGATTACACATGCTCAAAAGCACCAAACGTTTTGATTTTTTTATATCATTATTGACAGGCAGAAAAGTCCATGGGATTTTCTTCTCTTTTTTCAAATTTGAAATAAAAGTAAATGCATCTAAGTGCACACGATCAAATAAGATTTATCCATCATACGACTGAAAATGGTGAATTATGGGGAGTTCTTTAAACAGTGTTAACTTTCATATTGACAAATTTGATAAAATCTTACCATCTAAGTACAGTATCAAATTTCTGCACCCGAGGTCCTGTGACCTCAATATAAGCTTTCACTAATCCAAAATCATTGGTACGGGGAGGAATAACGCTGGCCACTTAGTGACAAATATAGCGTAACAAACCACTACAATCTCAACCTTTAGTTGATAGCGAGTTATAAATTTAATTTTGATGATGACCAAACACCTTTAAGACTCTGATTAGTTTTAAACATGCAACTCTTCAATCAGGATGAGAGAAAGTTGAATAAGAGACGGGACTTCTACTTGGTATTAAGAAAAGTAAAAAGATTCATTTGGGTGGTAAAAGTAAACAAACAGTACACAGTGAATTGAAGTGCGAGGTACAGGAAATGTGTCATATGTCAAATTTCTATTTATTATCCCTAATTTTGCATTCTCGACAATTGACACCAGTAAACATGTAGCCGCAATAAAATCAAACAATATTTGGCTCAACAAAAAAATCTTAAGCAGGATATGAACATATAGTTTTTTCATAAGAGGCAAATAAACATCGTGAAATTTCTTTACAAACTTAATTATGAAGTATACTGCTACTCTTGAAGTACAAAAAAGTACTAAATAAAATGAAAAAAAATGGAAAAAATACAACAGGGGTGTCTAATATCAAGCATTTTATAGGCCCTGACATTAAACGTCTTTACAACAGGCATTTTTCAAACATTTTGTCAATTGGTACCAAGGTACAATAAAATGAAAATTCAACATTTTACGTCCAATGACAGACATAGCCAGTAAATTTCTCATCTCAGGCGTCCTATAATTTATAACTTTAAACATAGCAACGTGATTCTAAAATCCTTCAAAAAATTGTGAACCAAATGCTGCTTAACAGTAAATGGCATCTTAAATGAGTTTAATAAGTGAGTTTTCTTACGTTAAAGTTGATAAAAATGGGACAAAGACGTCTAGAAAGACGAAACAGTGATAAATCTTACCAATAATTACACTATCAACGATGTAAATAAAATACCTCAAGCAGCATTTGCAGTCGATTAAATTGTAATCTAAATTCACATAAGACACATTTGAAGAGCTACCATCGAAACGTGATAATGTTGAGGGACAACGGGATCTTTTCTAACTCGGGGGACCGACAATATGTTTCCTCGTGATTTGCCGTCCGTCCTGTCACTTTTCATTGTCAAAGCCAAGACAAATGGCAAGTATTTGGTGGGTATTTTATCGTCTGTATTTCGGTCTATGACATCATTCTGCCTAAAACTATTAGCAATACAAACACAAGATTGCTTTGTAGCTACGAGCATGGAGGACTTTCAGCTCACTAATTGGTCAGGTAGATTACCTTTGATGTATGCCTTACAGGCGATACCCAGCGTTACCGCACCACCATGACAGATTTAACACGTCACTCATCAAGCGGCGATTTTAAACGAGACACAGAACTCAAAACTCTATACATTCCAGTGACATCTTTTGTACATAATTAAATTTCAACTCTTGAGAAACTCTATGACATAGCCATTAAATACCAATTACAAGATAATCACAGAGATAAACAGTCACATAAAATAGACTTTTTCAAACATTTGTGTCTTCTCCCATCACAAATCCACTTGAATACCAAATATGGCATATTTTAGGTAGCATAATGGACAGTATTTCTGTTAACTTGCTATTTCAGACATTTTATCAACTATGCAATTATAGCAATTTATACAATAAAGGCATCAACATTTAGTGTAAGCATTGCTTATTACATAATTTACAGGCAAATGTGGAGGACAGGGTTGTTCTAAATGTGCAACAAAAAATAAAGCATGTTATTATCTTTTGTCATCATTTATTCTACTTTCACATTAACTTAAGGTATGAAATAAAGAGTTAAACTTAAAGTCAAAGTTTTATTATTTAAAGGAGATATTGACAAAGTAAACATTAATTAGAAATATTAAACTATTTGTTACAAAGCTAATGACAAAACATTACATTGGTCTTATCCAAAGTATCAGCAGTTGAAAACAATGTCCAAATTTTCTGAGAAAATACATCAAGAGGGTTTAAAATAAATGCTACCTAATTTTTGGTTAGCTGTAGAAGCTAGGCTCTATAAATAATATTTCAGCTGACAGACTTTTAAAAAAAACATGATTGTAAGTCAGCTATTTCATAATCAGTTACTTGATTCGTTAACTGACTGTACGATCTCTCAGATACAAACTCACTAATATTCAAACATTAAAGAATTCATCATCCTCTGGAGGAATACCTTTAGAGTTAAAATTGTAACATTTTTACGGTCGACCTAACCCAAATCACCAAACATGTCCTTTTTGATACACAGTGAATCGTGAGGAGACATTGAGCACCTTTGTGAGAATTTCAAGCCAATTAAAACATCAACTCCAAATGATTTACAGTCAGCTGTTAATATCAGTCTTCTGAAAAATGTATATTCACAGTTCAAACATTAAGCGCTTATTGAGAAGAAAACGCTAATGGGATTTTGATAAGCTACTTCTTCAATAGACCTAAATCCCTACTAAAATGTGGATTAGACTTCATCTTTGAAGTAAACTTTGTAGTGAATTGTCATCGGAGACAGCCGACTGTTCCTGTTTGATCTCCCTTCATCCGTCAACTCTTCATCATGTCAATTCTTGAATGCAATATCTTAATCATAAAAAGATTACCTCTAACTTACTACAGTACAATGCACCCAATTCACACCTTATCCATCCCCTAATCCCAGCAAATGGTCCTTTCTAGTTGACAATACCGAGTTATTTACATAATGAATAATTAGTGACGTACTCTTGTATTGAAGATACATACTTAATCATATCAATAAACAGTTCACTGAATATTTATCTTCCTTAAAGACTGACCACAATATTAATATAACAAAGAAAAGTATTCAGAGATTCCTAAAGATGCTTTTACACCGATCAACATAAGCATTCAACTGTTCTTAAGGCGTTTTTACACCGATCTGTTAATTATCACATAAATAATGAGTCAGATTATCAGATAACTGGAGATGAATTGAAGTCCTGAAATCCATAAATAAACAATTTGAATATACATCAATCCGATGATGCAATATCATTCCAAACCCTTCCCATAATACATTGTTATCTAAACCTAATCCCAGAATTCAGATGGGTTAAAGCAAGCTAAGAATCATTATTGGATAATAAGATTTGGAGAAAAGGATCTCTAATTACCTGTCACTTAGCCACCTTTAGTGGACTACGAACTTAAATTATCAATTTGGAATTAACTCCAGTAGGGTTAGTCACATGACCGGTTCTCTGAACAACGTCTTTCTTCATCAAACAGTTTGTCGGTTATAAATTGATTAAGACCAAATTATACTAACAATACTTCAACAAAGATGGAAATTTTCACGCAGATGCACTAATTAATGGGACAAAATAAAACAAACAGCACTATGGTTGTCACCGCAGAAAATGATTTATTACAATTTGATTGGATACACAGACATAGATTTATCCAATCAGATCATCTCAATAGCATTTGCCCAGATGAAGCACTTAATCGTCAAGTGGAACAAATAATTTAATAAAGACTGTGATACTAGAATATTTTCTCCTCGGCCTGGTTTTCTCATTTTGGTATTATGTCAACACAGTCTAGGCAGCTAACAAGAGATGATTACTCGTAACCAGTCCATTGACAGGTGATTTGATAAAAAAGTTAAAAAATAAAAGCGCAGAACAAACACATCAACAAATATCACCACTGATTAAACTAAATATGGCATTTTATATGCAATACTCTATAATTATTAATTAACATTGTACAGGAAATGAAAAAGCTTATCAGGGAATAAAGAGTTAATCATTAATTGAAAAAATAAATGACAGCACCACAAATGAAATATTGAAATCAATTGTTTCGTAATGTAAATATTTTAAATCATAACTGCAGGTTCTGGCTTTCTAGTTGAAATTGCATTGATTAAACAGACGACACTAATAATTCAGGCAAACGAAGCCAGAACTAACCACATACATGTTCTTTCCATCCACCAATACTATTTTCTAATTGTTATGTATAAATAACAATATTTAATACAGGACTTTACCAAAAACTAACTATAAAATTCACTATTTAATTAAAAATTAAAATCCAGGCCAGGTATTTTAAATCAATTTTTAAGGAATTTAACGTACTTAAATAAATTAAACCTTACAATGACCAGACATAACCACTAACACCATTATGTCTATAAAACTGACGTAATTATACATACAAGTAAACCTAACTAACTCGATCATTTTAGGGGATGGCAAGGCTTTAAAGTTAAAACTGTATAAATGAAAAGTTAAATAATTCAGGGGCAACAAGAATTAAATATAAAATGTTCTTACATCATATCTGGCTTGAGAGGCGGCACCAACTCCTGGTGATTCTTTCCCTCTGCAACCAGACGGTGATGGTAACGTCTGAAAAACACAAGACGAAACAGGGTTCTCACTAAACATCATAAGTTGAGAGTCAAATATGACCTTCTGCTGATAATTATTTAAAGGGTCAACAAAAAAATCACAAACAACTATTGTATTATGAAGATACTTTGGGAAGAATTGTACCTCAAAGTATGACAGTCACAGATAAGAAAAATATCCCAACCTATCTTGTCTATTTGTCTCAATACCAAAACCACAACTATTTTATTTGTGGCCTTATATACCCTCGACTTCCAACAACTAGGGCTATAGACAGACTCAGCATTTTATGTCCATCCAAGTTTGATATAACCTTAAAGTCAACTAAGCATTGTTTAAATCATTCCACCAAATTATTAAAATAATCTACATACATAAAGAGTTATACTAAATCTCAATTTGACACACAGGGTTGTCACTATCAGGATATTATTTACTATCTTGTCAATTCATAAGCCAAGTTCAACTGGACACAAAACAAACAAATTGGAATGCCTTACCCAGGTGTGGTGAGCAGTTTGTTAAGCAGATCATATAAGGTAAACTAAGGACAAAAATGATACCTTGAAAAAATGTAGTTTTAAAGCTAAGCCAATTGAAGCATGGTTTGAAGATCGGGATATATTTGTTATTAACTAAGCTATCTTTTTTCTTTGATTAATACGATAGTGGATCAAAAACTGTCCAAGGGCCATCAAAAAGGGATACAAGGAAAATCTAGACATAAGCTGTCGCTGGAAGGGAATAAGCGAAAACTAACAATGGATGACAATATACTTAGTTCATGTCACAATCCACAATGCTTGTGTACTTAAAGGCGTGCTTTTTTCTTGAACAAAATATTATTAATTACAACTGAAAATTTGTTATCCGTGAAATAATTCCATTTAAATCCATACTGAAAATAACCACGAAAATAAAAGTAAGTCGTAGTTTGACTTTAACGATTTCTAGCAGATTAGGAAAATAAAGTAACCAGTGAACAGTATGTAGTTTCTGTTGGGATTACGAAATAGAAAGTAGATATACCATTTACCATTATATCAAATATTGTTCTGACATAAAAGTGCTTGATCCCTTAGTAATACGGCCAGAGAAACTAAGTTAAAGATTTTCTGTTACAGTCAATTTCAGGGGGTTTTTTTGCCGAAATTCGGTCATATTCCCAATGGAAAAAAGTATTTTTGTCCCAATTCACAGACAAACTGCCAATTGAAGCTAAAAAAACATGAAAACCAGGAAATATGTGTGACTGCAATTTTGCAATGTTTGAATAAACACACACAATCACTGTCCATAATGGGAACTTTCAATCCTTACATGTCTATTACAGTGAAAGATCTCTTATTTTCAGAGAGTTTAGTTTTTTTTGGTTTGGAAGTTTCAATTGGGAATTTTTGTTTGTGAATTGGGAAAAAAGACACTACAAGTATTTTCAATTGGGAATTTGACCGAATATCAGCTATAAAATTAGCCCAAAAAATCCTGAGAATTATAGAAAACACGTCCAAAATTTAGTAGATGTTACAATGAGGCATTCTTAATATTGAGGAAGTTACTAAGTGAGGTACAGTCAAACTTGTGTAAATGGCCAACTCTGAATAAAGGCAACCCTGTGAATACAGGTCATTCTTTTAAAAACTGTCACTGATTATTTTGAACAAAACGACCTCCAAATAAGGTCACCTGTCAATTACAGCCAGATTATGTACAGTATTTTCCAAGGGTGGTTTTTGTTCACAGGTTTGACTGTATTACATTATTTTGTCCTAATTTTTCAATCACAAATCTCATGCATGGCCGAGTTTTACTTTTTGTTAAGATGTAGTTTTCATAGAAAATGTTAATAGATTTTTTTAAGTGTCACATTCAGTGACATAAAAACAGATAAAAAACATTAAACAAGGATTAAGGTCTTTGAAGAAAAAGTTTTTAAAAAGATGATGAAAAAAGGGACTGCCTGTAAAATAAGTAAATTCAAAATAACAAAAAAATGTGTTCTTTTCAGATTACCATTATGCTGATATATATCTGACAGAATTCTTTAATTAAACACTAGGATGAGGTAATTAAAGTTGAGTGAGGTGCAGTTTGCATGCTTGGTGTCAATATACTTCATAACTTTCACCATGAATCGTTTAGAATTACCGACCAAAATCATTGTAACATTAGAACACGGTTTGCTTAAAATACATCAGATAAGTGAAAATAAAGTGATATCTTAATAATGCATTGAACAAGATGACAATTAATCAAATAATTAAAAACTTCTGACAGTGATTTAGTGAACAAGTATGTCTAAAGATGACAATAGTGGAGATATAATTCATTTAACAACATATGGTATTGTGTACGGGTGTGAATTGCTAAGATCTTATCACCGATTTTGCACTTAAAATTTTGTCAGGTCTATAAATTTTGAAAATTTTGGAAAAAAATTCAATAGTATTACGTTTCTATGGCAATATTAATAGCAATTTCAACCAGTCGACTAATATTATATATTCATAACTAAGTTAAATAAACCTTTAATGCGGTATGTCGGTACAGATGGTATTTATATATATAAACATTTATTTGTCTCAGTTTTTACATTCTTTTCAAAACATACATTATTTCAAATAGTTATATTAAGATTGTGCATTTTTAGTACTTGCTTTTTGTGGATTATGCTATTTATCAAAAACATAATCATAAATATCTAGCATACACTTTATTAAGTTCCTAATTTTTTTATCAAATCATTAAGATCTCAAAAATTAAAGAAAAAACACATCTTTTAATTCTCTTTGATAATAAAATGTTTAAATATATATCCCATTTATTCATCCCAAGTGTAAGACAGGTGACTAAAAATGACCATTAAATTAACATAACACTGAGAATTTTATAAATACATACTTTCCGTCCTTGTGGCGTATTTTCCCTTGATTTTCTGGTATTTCTACAAGAGAGAAAAACACAAAATAAATAATTTTGACAACCTAAAAACAGACACAGAATTGATGGGTCCCAAAATTGTCCATGCCCTAAAATTTACAGAAAACATTTTGCTATCATCTTGAAAACAAATTTGGTGCTAGTCAGACAAACAGTTATAAAAGGGGAAACATACAAATTTGGTGCTAGTCAGACAAACAGTTATAAAAGGGGAAACATACAAATTTGGTGCTAGTCAGACAAACAGTTATAAAAGGGGAAACATACAAATTGGGACAAACTAAAAATTTTGGGGATAAGTTACTTTATGCCTCATGAGTCCTTTAAATCAGTATTTTGGATAAAAATGTAGAAATAACAATGGAAATAAATAAATGCATTCGTGATAATGTCAAAATGCTTCCTTCTTGTTGTCATTAGCAAACATCTTACATTAAGCAGACACTATAAACTGTCATGCAGTCAAATCTCAGATGATCTATTTAACAAAATCACCACATGACAAATGAACATTAACAAAAAATATTTCATCAAACACAATCCTATACCAAGTATCGCTTGTCGCCAACTTGATTAAAAATGTCTCCCAAGTTTTGTTAATTATGACAAATCAGTGTACAATAACATCTTTTCTGGACCATTTCCCAGCATAACCAAATCAAGTAATCTCCCTTAACTATAATCTACAGTCCCTCGGAATCCCTATCTGTCAGTCTAGGTCAATAAAGAGTCTTTTTAGCTCAATCCCCAGCACCAGATGTGTCAACAAAGATATTCCTCACCAGATCATTCTATTTTCATCGATTGTTGATTTCTGGTCTCAATTATCTGCCCAGATCCCTTTATCTTGCACACACTCTTTCAACAACCAAACAATACTTGCGGTAACTCAAATAGTCCACAAATGTGTACAAATTAAACCTGTCTTGCCGCAAAGACAATAAATCTCATGTTATTCTAACAAATCAAAGTCGTCTTGACGTGACAAAATTTGAATACCAAACTGGAATAACAGTCCACAATTCTCTCCAAGACAATCTTCTATTCAAGTTGACGTACAGTCGGCATGTGTCTGCACATCATTTTTTTAAACAGACAATATCATTCACTCAATAAGATCAGTCCCCTATTTTCAGGATTTCATGCAGATCATGAATAACAATGCTCCCTTCTAAGCATGTACACAATAAACAAACAATAGACCTAGTTCATAGAAGGACGTTCATGATTGCTTGCTTTTTTTCATGAAAAGCACAGATCCTAAAATCACATTCTTAATAATCCAAGTTTTATATGGTTGCCATGGAAACAATACACCATATTCATGTAGAATCATTAGGGTCCCAGCTCATCATATATGAGGTCAAACAATATCAAAATGGAATCAACAGAAGGTCATATGACAGTAAATATTTCATTGTCACTTCATGTAGAAGATTATATAAAACAACTTTAAAGTATACTATAACCAAAAGGCTTTAGGAAGCAAGTAAAATACTCTTTCTGCTCCATTTTTTTCTCTGATGGTGAATTTTGCACTAACAGTTAAGTTTTTTAGGAACTTTCCTAGCCTTATATGATCATCTAAGACCCAGCACCTGGTTAGAACTACTGTCCCACCCGACGGCTTCCTCGTATGTGCAATTTGTCAAGCTTGTTAAATCACAACCATTCCACCACATAAGGCCCGTTTTTTTCAGTCCATGTAAAAGCTTTAATTAAAGCTAGGAAATTCTTGAAACTCCCCCCCCCCCCCCCCCTATATTTACCAGATGAATCAGACACATAAATCCAGAATTCTTGCAAATTACTTACATGGTAAAATAAGAATGTGTTTGAACAAAATAACTCACCTCGCAGACAACTTATCAAGCTTCTCAAGTTCAACTTGTAAGTGACCTTCAACTTCACCAGGACGTAAGGTCAAACCACATATAGGACAATATGGAGTCTGACCATCTAGTATCAGCTTCTTACGTTGCTCTGAAATTGTAAAGATTTTGAGATTTTATAATTTCAAACCATTTCATTTGCTGATAGTTCAAAACTTCCTCAGACCTGTCACGAAACATAAAACAATAAATGATTCAAGTAATTAATATATACGAAGTCTTATTACAATATATTTATATGAAGACAGAAATATGATGCATGCAAAGCCAAATTAATTAAACGAGGAACTCATGGATCTTTTTAGGTAATCATTTTGGATGATGGTAAAAGGCAAATGTATTATACTACTGACATAAACTTCAAAACTTGGAAATAAAAGATGCAGCTGAATTAAAACATAATTATAGGAGTTAAATTTGAACATATTTAATATTAAGTGCAAGGTATCAGATGGAAACAATTGTATCCTGAAAACTTCAAATGTAATACAAGTTTCAAACTAAGAACAATAAATCTAAAACATGTTAACAACACAACTATAAGAATTCAGTAAAAAAAAAATTGGTCTAAAATGGTGATCATGTCACTACAAGTGACCGCTCATAAAATAGCCGACAGCGACATTAGCATGAACTTGTTTAAAAATGTGAAAGTGAAGCCAGTTCGCAGTAAGATGAACTTAACTATCTCCCTAACTGGGGTCTATACTGATCCAGTGTGGTAGAAGTAATCCCACGTAAGCCCGAAAACATGGCTCTTTTACTCTAGCCCACTTTATCATCATCCAGGTAAATCCTAGTGAATTACCCGATAGCACAATATTTTACTTAAAAATAATTTGTGGAGATCTCTTGACATCCTGATAGGTACCCATTCGTACATTTGTCAAAAAATTGAATCTAAACCAGACTTAATCACGACTTTCTATTTTGCGACTTGGCAGGTTTATGTCGTAAAACATGAAAATCAGTCGACGAGATTGTAAGGTACTGTTTAATGTGGCATTAAGAACATTTACATAAGGACATTGATTTGGGAAAAATTACTATGAGGTGGATATCATAAAGTTTGTGCATTTCTACGATATCAGATAAGGACTGGTAATTCACCAGCGGATCAAAGACAACGGATCATAATTGAAAAGTACTCGCACGAAACAGGTGTGTGACACTGATAACATAAAAACAGACTACCGGGTAATCCTTGATTTTAGTGACACCAACATTTCGAATCTAGTCAATTGCTAACAACGCCACATGTAAGCATTTGCTGGAAATACTGTCCAGTACAATAAATCTAAGTCAATTCAACAGGTTTGAAAAGTCTTAGATTTCTGTAAAGATTTCTTTGCACAATCCAGAGTATTATAATAGAATGTTTCACAAATTACTAACAAGAAATAGCTTTTTTTTCAAGTACCTGAAAAAAAACCTCCCTTATTCCATGATTATATTGTAGAAATACATTTCTCTAATGACAGTATATGGACAGAGAGAAATCTAAAAAAATCAAGGTACAGGTACCACTTAGGTATCCTATAAGTCAAATTCATTTTCCATTTCCAATTAAATACTGAGTATTCAAAGTCACCTAAAGTCGCAATCAAACAATGTAAATAATTATCTAATTTTAGACACTTGAAAGATAATATTTCTTTTTCCATCGCTTATCTCCAAAAGCAATTCATAAAAATAGACAGTCTATACAAAAACAAGTGCTTCGACTTTGATTGAATATTTGAGCATGTTTATGGTGCATTTAGAGTCGCCACTTGTTGACAGAGAGATAATGGACAAAATATAAATGAAATTGGAATTGTGCTTGTAAAATATGGTACTTGAAATCATCCAGTTTTGTCAAACAATCATGATAAATGAAAAATTAGAAAAATAATAAACCTACAAAAAATAAGACCAATCGTAAATTTAAACATTGCAAAGGTAAACGCAACCTGCCAATTCAATTGCAACATAATCATTTTCAGCCAATCAAGAAATTTCATCTGGCTTTCTTTGTTTCATGCTGGACAAAGTTTTCCCAGTTGAAATAATCAAATTGGAGATCCTTCGGAATATGTTCTTGACCAAGATGAAATTAGCAATTCAAATAAGTCTTCCAAGATTAACCAATCAGAAAACAGAATACTAAAGAAGCAACTTCATAATCACCGAAAATAACATCTAATCTGAACATTTCAACAGAGTATTACAACTTGCACTACAAACAAACCCAAAGAAATATGGAATTTTCTTTTCCATTTATTTTTGGCTTTGTATTAATTTATTCCCGACAAGGAGAAACCACATATTCATATTTTATTGGCATTTTCCTTCATAGTTCTTCAATTTGACGAGAACTCTGTCAGCGAAGTTCATATGAAGCCAAATCCCCTATTCATGTGTTTATGCATAGAGTAATTTCCACCTGGTTTATAAATCCCATACAATGGTTAACTATGACTTTTCCAATATGACAGTTTGATTAAGATAAATGAGCATTTTCAGAGGGAGTACAAGAAAACACAGAGTGACTGAAGACGCTGCACTTTGAGGAACCTTGTGATGGTAACAATACGATGGATTTTAATACTCTGGTTCCCACAAAATACTTTTTTCATTTCAAGTGGCTAAACTCAATCCAATAATTTTTTAACAGAGTAAAAAGGCACGGAGGACCTTAGATCGTAACAATAAGGGTGTGTAATAAAGCGTCAAGAAAACATCGACATAATGAAATTGTTGGTAGCATCTTCAGGGTTACCCGGGATGAGCAGAACCTTTGAGGGAGTAAATCAAACTTTAATGACGGACAATACTTCAACATCTGTCGAACACTCAAGCCAATTACAGAAGTCACAACAATATATATGCAAAATGGCCTCAGGAAACTTTGATGAACAAGAACCCCTGAAATCTCATAATACAAAAACATGTGAAAACAAGACAAGAAAAGATCTTATGCATTATTTACGTTACTATTAATTTCTCAATTCAATTTTTAATTTAATACATCATTCAAAATTCCCTAAGAGAATTAGACAAAATTTATTCAACAGTCGACAACAAAAATTAACAGATTTATACAAAACAATGATAAGTAAATTCATACCAGGTTCTCGTTTTTACTATTTTTGCGTAAATAATACCCTCGGTCGCACACAAGGGATTTATTGTATGAGTGTGTATCATTATCTGTCACATATGAAATAAAGAGATGTTTAATAACTATTCATTTCAAACTGAAATTTTAGAAACCGACAGTCATTTTGTGAGATAACAATTAAAACAAATTTTGAAATTTATTGGATGTATCAAAATGAAGTACATACAATTGGCAACAGCTTATAAAATATTTAACAATTATATGGTATATTGTTTATGATTAATGAGCAGGATGGTTCAAGCTGCACATTTTTCAATGTAACTAACTTCCAGATTCAATATCTCAACTTACCAAATCAATATTTTACTGGGAAGTTAATGAGTTACAATGAGAACATACAATGTAGCTATGGAGGACCTTTTATTTTAGGGGGCAGTACCAAACATCTACTTGCTATGGATGAATAAGAGGTCAGATTGAAAATGATGGCAATGAAATTGAATAAGAATTAGAAAACATTCATGTCATGAATAAAAAAATATATAAGCTTCCTAAATGTTCATGTTCTCTTTAAGCGGGGCTTTCTTTGACCCTTAAAATAATGTTTTGATTGACTCTTGAAATTACTCAAATAAAGCTTCTGACACGTGAGAATTTGTACCAAACTGAAAGGGTCAAATTTGTAAAGACAATAGTAAGAAATATTGCTAATTCTTTCAATTATAATCAGCCAAGGGTCATATTTGG
The DNA here is from genome assembly GCA_964023205.1 of Lutraria lutraria. Classification (NCBI taxonomy): domain Eukaryota; kingdom Metazoa; phylum Mollusca; class Bivalvia; order Venerida; family Mactridae; genus Lutraria; species Lutraria lutraria. Next base: position 41,339,605 of record OZ026838.1, on the reverse strand, counting down.
CCCTCAACTTTTGATGTCTAATGAGAACCCGGTCTTCGAGTCTTTTGACCATAAAATTATCTAAAATTGAAAAATCTAGTTGTTGCTCTCAAGTCAGCAGGTTAACTTTTCTTACTCCATTTCAGAGAACATCCACCAATCAAGCGTGAAACACTAAAGAAATAACACTTATCAATATCGCAGGAAAGAACATTTCTCCACTTACAGACAGAAGTTTATTTCGTAAAGTCATTGTTGCGGCCATAATGTGTACATTGTCCTCGTAACTTCATATTTGGATATCATTTCAATTGTACATTAATTGTAACATAATTCTGACAAGCAGAGGGTCTTACGTAAGTGTGAAGAAGTTTTATATCCCAAAATAATTGTGACACCCATTCAGTTTAACATAAAGATAAATTGAAATGACACTTTTTATGGTCTCCAATACTGAAGAGCTGCAATTGAGCAAACAGGGGAAATAATTATGTAGACAGTTGGTCAGTAAAAGAGATGATAAAATTATTTTCACACTTTACTTTCTATCAATGACTTTAACTGCCCAGTGGTCAAGACAGATTATCACCTGCCTGCCGGTCAACAAATGAACCAGGGCAATAAATATTTTATACTGAAGTGCAGATATATGTCAATAAAAACATTTTATAATGTATTATAAATCAGATTAGCCATTAAATGCATAGAAATACAAAATAATTTGGTTAACTGTAAGAAAAAATAATTTACCTCAATTGATCAAAGTTTGTCAAGAACAAAGCTGAAATTTGATATATCAATACAACCCAATTTTCAAAAACAATTATACAGTAGTTTTTCTTGTTTATATGGTATATAAAATAATTTCTATCTTTAATAACTCATATATTTGGTACATTTATATTTTAAGTAAAAAAATCTAAACATTTTGTATGACTGAAATAAATATCAAGATTATCATTGTTTAATGCTTAAATCTATAATTGGTATCAATTTTTTATCAATATTTCAAATTCTGGCAGGATTAAAATATTTATAAAACAAAGAAAAAACACATAATTACGACTTCTCCATTTGAATTCTAACACTAAGCAAATGAATTTAATGTTAACAGTAATTCAATATCATACTGATTTTCAAAAGCTGTTATCTAAAATGTTCAACAATGGAATCATATAGCAAATAACCTTTTCATACAAATAACCAACAGAAATTAACATCTTCATACAAATTATCTGTAGGATTCAACATTTTCATACAAACTAACTTCAAAATGAAGAGCATTTTGGAAATTCAAAACTTGGAATGGCGATGCTGTCTTCGAAGACTTAAGATTTGGCATAATGTAAGGTTATACTTTATTGCAACAATCTGATAATTATGGCAGCACACTCATACTAGAGAAATAGCAAGCAAATAGTTTTGAAACACAAGCAATTTATTTCAAGAGTACATACTAAATATAGACACACTGTGTCTACCATTTATAATTGAAAATACAAAAGATTAGATGCAAGTGGACAATGTTACAGTTTCATCAGACTGGAAGCTCCCGTCAACATGAACAATAATTTACTAATAACTTCTGTCACAACTTGGCTATTGTATTAGACATATGGTGATACTAAAGTCACTGTTGTATAATAATCAACATAAATTAAGGTAACAGCAGTCACAACTAAGTCCATCGGAAGATTTTGGGGTTCACATGTTACACAACTCGCACATCAAAATTCAGCATCTCAGTCAAACATGGGAATAAATTTTGCAGTCAGCCATTTACACACGGACACAACTGAACAAGACCATTATTATTTTATAATTAGGAGACTGGTCATACACCTGAGTGAGGTACTGTACAGTTAGGGTACATTGGAAGAAAAAACATGAATCCCGGTCCAGGTATAAAATACTGTCATTACAGTTAAGTATGTGTACTTATATGAAGTCAGCATTTTACACAATGTTTATAAAATAATTACAGTCTAACCTGTGAACAAAGGCCACCCATGGGAAAGACAAAATGTGGCCTATAATGACAAGTGACCTCAATTTGGAGGCAATTTTGTACAAAATAAGTACTGTTTTTAAAAGAATGGTCATTATTCATAGAGTGCCCTTTATTCAGAGGTGATTGCCAGCATTAGAATTAAGACTTTAAGTTTCATTTTATACAAGACTGCTGTTTTAAAAATTATGAATTTAATAAATTAATCAATTAGCTGATAATGAAATCTATAAATGGCCTAAAACTGGAACAATTCTATGGATGCACTGACAATATATTGATAAACATTACTTTCACCATCTTCATATTGTCTAATCAATTTACTGCATTCAATTTTTTAAAAAATAAGTACCACCTTCCATCAAAAGTAAATACTGTGTTCGTGTCAGTGTGTTTATACTTCCTTTGATATTAAAGACTTGCTTTGTTTCTTCCGTGCAGTAAACACAGCATTATAACGATACATTGTAATAAGTATCTAATTTTTATTCAAATCAAGTATTTGTTTTAAGGAATACACGAAAACTGTTCAAATTGCATATATTTACACAACCAAGTAGAGTATTTCTTTTGTACATAATTACAGGTAATAATAAATGAAGTTCACCAACATGACACCTTATGAATACAATATAGGACCAGACAATATATGAGTTTACTGGTTAAGCCAATTTAAAAAAAGTCAAGCAGCAATTATAGAAAAGTTCGTGTAGCTTGGAGTTGGTAAAATATGAGACCGTTATATATGAACAAACTTATAATAAATGATTAATTTCAATTAATATATTTCAATAGCCGTTTACTGCCAATTATTTTATGTCAACAATACAACTTTCAATTGAGTGTAGCACCAAAGTGCCAGCATGAATGAGTTCACAACTCAGGAAATATCAGTCCATTGTGAACCGTACAATAAGAGAGAAAAAACACAGACTAAAAATTCATTTAAGTAAACTACAAGTTGAATTGAGTTGGTCATGAATAATATCAATAAAACGGCGTAATTAAGTAAATACTTTGAATAAATGGTTCAAATTTTGAACAATAGTAGAAGGGTTTGTGACGAGCGTAATCTAATTATATTTTAATTGTACTTCAGTCACCTGATGGGAAATACCAGTTTCTTACATTTTTGTTACAGATTTTAAAATGGCTTGAATTGAATCAATTGACTGAAAGCTGTACAATCTTTTATACGATGTAAAAGGGACATCTTTCTATAACAAAACTACCGTACGAAATGTCAACATTTGTATTGAATAGGTAGGTGCAAGAAGTCACTCCATTGACACGATTAAAAAGTGGAAAGTGAAGAATTTACCGCCTCAAAGAATTGAAATTCTTAACAAAGAGATTGTATTAATCACTAATATGATATTTGTGAATACGAAAAAAATCCTTTTTCTATAGAAAACCTTGATTTCTTTTCTTCATCAATTCACTAATCTTTAACAAAACGAATTTAAAAGAAGATAACAGTTTCACATGCAACATTTTGTCGCATAAATCTAATAGGAATTTCTCCGATTTGCTTGTCATCTATTCACACAACTGAATCCTGGGATTTTTTATTCTTCATTTGTACATTGTGGACAAATTTCTACACAGGTGTCCAATTGTTAACTTTAATATTTTAAAAGGCAATATTTTATGAAGTAAATAAAAGAACATTGTGGAAAACACAGAACTGTGATGAATAGATTCATAGCAAAACCTACACAGCAGGTAATGGCAACTTTATAAAGTTCTCTTTTTATGAATGAAAACATCAGATAATCTAAAGAGTAAGTCATGATCATTCTAAATTGTAACAAAAAAAATTCAAGCAACTATCCGATAACCAGCATACCAGAAACTTAGACCAAGCTAGAACAATTTCAGGCAAGTTTAAATTGATAAAATAGTTACTTTATTCTTAGGTTATTCATTAATTCTAATAGTCATCATATACTCATACAATAAGTTCATACAATATTTCCACACATATTTCAATCAATTTGAAGTCTACAGCTCTGGTGAATACCACTTCCTCTGAGCAGTGACTGTCAATGTGAAAGACTTTTAGACCTCAGTCCTCTGACTAACTTTTTTAACCGGTCAGGTAAAAAACCACAGTCCCTCCCCAGTCCCCGTCATGTCCAGTTAAATTCCTTCAATGAATAATAATTTAAGCATTTTTCTAATGCCTGACTAACACTTTTAATCTTGTTCTACACATCTGAGTTTATGGTAAATTTACACAACATTCAAATCCTTGATACTCAATGAATTTACTTCTCTTTCAACAAGAAAAAAATCCCAGCTTTTGAAAAATAAATCTTAAATCTAGAGACTTGTTCTTTAATGTCTAAACTGTCTTGCTTATATGAATTTATTTGTAGCAGGGGTTTGTATCTAGATATTACTTAATGTCAAATAGTAAATGCGGGGCCTGCCAAAAGATTTTTGGGGATTCAAGAATACGTAGTGATGGCACAGTACCCAATAATCGATTATAATTCATCCCAAATTATAGCAATATATGAATTATCAAAGAGTCAAATCTTACAAGCTCAATCAATTTTCATTATTCAACTAAGTTTGAAAACATCCTCAATGCAAATTTTAGAATAAATATATATCATTCTGAATCAAGGCAATAAATTTCCAAAACAAATTAAACCAATAAAACTTACTTAAGTCTAAAACCTAAAGAAAGTGACTTTCGAAGCAACAGACAATGGGCAAACAATCTTATATTTGATCAGGTAATTACAGTTTTATATAAAATCACTTTGATATTAAGGTCAATACCAGTTTGACATCAATTATCTAAAGGAAGAATGTATTTTGGCGACTAAAACATTAGCCAAAATTATTTTAGAAGACTTTGGACAATTATGTATCAATAGGTGCTCAGCCTAAAGTTGATTTTATACATTTTTATTATATACATGTATACAGAATCAACATTGGTCTGTAGATGGATAGGACAAAAAAATCAACTCCTCTTAAAGATCAGTTTGGACAATAAGAACATTTTTTATATTGACCATCAAACATTTGACAGTTCATTGCACTGTACAATACATAATTCATCCATATATGATATACCTCATATCCAATTAGCAGCCAATTAATTCATCAAAAATTATCATGTGACAAAATCAAATTTTGCATAGAAACTGAAGGTTTATTAATACTTAAGGGTTGTTGAGAGCGATAAAATTAGTCCTAAAGACTATTACTTAATAACCATTAAATTTGACTTTATACTTAAATTATACTTACTTCTCAAGCTTCTGCCCTCCGAGTCTGGTGTCTGTCTGTCTGCATCACCAAGATCCGAGTGAGACTCTGAGTTAGTGTCATAGTTCACAGAGCTCAAACTTGAAGGTCTATCATCTTTACCCATATCCCTCGCAATAATTTCATCATGGTTATGACTGTCGCTTGCATCTCCAGAGTAATGTTTTGTTGACAGATCCTCTGGTTTGGGCCGTTTTGCTGGAGAAAACGCTGAGTGATATTGCTCAGGGTTTTCTGTGGCCACTGGTCTAAATGCGCTACTTCCTGCAGGATGCATGAGTCGAACTCCTGACCTGTCTGTGGCTGACCTAACAAACGGATGAATGGGAGCATAAATAGGAGCAGGAAAATGTTCACCTGGTCGATACATAGAATAATTTGTGGTACTAAATTGTGGATTAGGATCTTTTCCTTCTGTATTGTTGAACCTCGGACCCCCATTCAACCTTCCTCCCTCGTGGTTTTCTGCGGTGGACGCAAGCACCATTAAAGCGGGTGCCCCCAGCGGGTTCGGTATAAAAGAAGTGTTCTCCATCCCTTGTGGAAATGGCTGATGAGCAGCTGGAGGGGACAAAAAAGGTTTATGCCAAAAATTAAAACGAAACATGGCTAAGTCGTGTAAATTCTGCATTTTTGTAAGTATACAATCCTGTTTTTCACAGAAAAAACTTTTCCAAATAAATATCCAATAAATAATTTACACTATAACAAAAACAAATAAAGAATTATTTGTATCAATGTTCATTCATAGTAATATTATAAGTTAATATATTATAGTTATTCTGTACACTTTGTTTACATAAACATCTTCAAAGAGTTATCAAATGATTAAAATAAATTAATAAATAGAATGTTTAATATTCCACAACTGAACATCACACTTTTCAGTTTATCATTTTGATTTCGTGTAAATTTCTACATTATGATCAGTTTTCTTTCAACATGACAGTAACTAAAACCCTGCCCACTTCAGATTATGAATGGCCCATCGATATCTGGCTCCGCCCACTTTCCTTAACTGGGGATACCCCTCACCTAATATGGAAGTGGTAATTAGTATTTGATTAAATAACGACAAAATCAGATATAAGTTCTGTTTTGACTGGGCATTGATGAATCATATCAATTCGAAGGATAACTAGACAGTGTATGTAATAAAATAGTATCCAAAAGGAACGGTAAAGGGACGAGTAGCACTACTATTACCGATGTAAACAAACTGACGAATGGCGGAGTAACCGCTCGACAACTACAAATTTCATCCGAAGTGATCGCCATTCGTCGAGATTGTCGCAAGAAAATAAATATGCAAACTTGTAATTAAAACAATAATTTTACTAACAATGTCCTTAGTTTTTACATTAAATGTAGGATGAAGAGCTGAAGAGGCGGATTAAATCGCTTTACCTGCAGTAATACTTCCACTTCCAATCTGTTTTCCAGTCTCGTTTCGATAAGGGAATCTCCGCTATCTATTTTTACTCTACGGCTAAAAATAGACTAGCGGGCGATCACACTTTTTAGCGCGCAATTTAAAATTGATGTTGTTTTTATTTTATTTACTTCTACGCATAAATCATTAACATATTGGTTACTAGATCGTTTTCAGTTTATATCCATTTTTTTTCGATGCTTAAAAATAATTGTAACGTGTCATTTGCATGTAGTTTAATCAAAGACTTATATACATATATTATGTATATATAAGTCATATTGGTTTAATGTATTAATTGTTTTGAATATCACATGTAAAGACAGCTGCCTACACGACAATTGTTAGTTACCATCGGGTACCTAAGTTTTCTCCTCCTATTACAATACTAACGTGCAAGTACCTATAGATAATATTACGTACAAACTGATGTATCTAGTTGTCGTTCACTTACACACATCTCTGCCAAGTTCTCAGCTTTTACACTGAGACGAAGACAATAATTAAATGAAAGGCACAGTTCACAACTTCGTGAAATAACTAAAGATAAAGATTGCATCATACGTTGAAATGCTGAATAATCATATGTATTGATGTATGTATTATATAATCCACTATTTTGCGACAATTATATTATTGAACAGAACCGTGTTTATTTCTATATAAGCTGAAGCAGGGTCTTTCAATTGAATGGTCTGGACTCGTGCTCTTCAGGTGCTTAATTATCTCTGTATAAACATCAAGTTGTGCTGTGGATACTGATCGGAGAGCTTTTTTCCCCGAGTGTATAGATAACACACACATTTTCAATTTCAATTTAATCAAAAATAAGAAATCGAAAATTTAAAATAAAATCATGAATTAACGGAGTATTGATCTTTCTAAAATGTGTAGCAAGCATTCAGCGATAGATGATTGTTAAAGACGGGATCACTTACCAAAAACTAGTAAAAGCCATTACAACTGGTCAAACTCAAATGGCGACTTCGTCAAAAATGCCCAAATTAATGTATTATTATTTCTTAGCATCGGAAACAATATGAAAAAGTAACCGCATGATTTAATTCAACAACCTTTAAAAGACATGAGTTAATCCCGACTACATCACTCTATAACTTAAAAGGGTTATATTTACTTACGAAAAGTACACGCTTTGCGACAACAATCTAGATCTGGCTTAAAACGAGTTTTCGTCCATTATGTACCGTCGGGTTTCAACATAAATAAATGGATTTTATCCTAAGAAATTGGTCAAATTAGAAGGGGATACTTAGGATCTAACTTTTCGTGGAGCTCTACACCAATAATGTTTGTAATTTGTGAATTTTTTGGTATCTATTTCAATGCGTTCTTCACCGTTTCACAATGACGGCCATCTTGCGCGCGATCACGTGATCGCTACCCAACGCTTTAATTTACGGAGTCCAGACCCTTCTATTTGAGTGACCCTGGCTGAAGCGAGATTAACATTTTAATCCTTGTTTATAATGATTTAGACAGACTTACGACACTGATCGTGTTAAGTAACACAGGCACGTGTAGATTTTTTTGTAGTCAAGCTCATTCATAATGAATGAAAATCGAACAGTGGCCTGTTTTAAAAACGGTCAATCTGAATTACAAAATCAACCATACAGCAAAGTGATCCGTTCTTAACAAATTGAGCAGCCAAGTGTTAAATGACATGGATTATGATTATGTAAATATGATGAACGAAATTAATTTTACATACAGTACAACCTGTCCAGAGCGTCCCTCTATAGAGCAACAACCTCTCTATAACAACACCTTCAAAATTTCCCAAAGCTGAAATTTACTATAAATGTAACCTCTGTAGTGCAACAACCTCTAAACAACGGCCAGTATTTGCAGCTCCCACAGGGTGTTGCACAACAGGGGTTGTACTGTATATAAAATAATGTACCCGATACAGGGCTCGAACCCGCAACCTCCGGCCTTTTTATATCGAGTTTTACGCATAAGGCTGACGTACAGTTCATCTTACCATCGTTCCTGTAAAAGACTAGCACTAGAATCCCATCCTCCGTAAGCAACTGCCTACTTTCTCACATAAAGAGACATGGTCGGTTGTGAAGCTTGAACCCACGACCCTCAATAGGTGAGAGGTTACAGTGATTTGAAGTCAGCGACATTAACCCATCGACCACGGAGGCGGAAATCGTGTTCGGAGTTTGATATGGACGTACCTATGTCAAACATGCCGATCGCTCTTTCACACTTCTTGGGAGTCAGTCAAGTTGGCGAGTTAAATTGCTACAATTGCCCCCAAAAAGTATTTCTCTTTCCGAATTTCAAAGCCTTTTCTTTCTAATGACAACACTGTGTGCAAGAATGGTGAATAATTATAGTTGAATATTTCACGGATCTTGTTGAATTGTGCAAGCACGTGCAAATCGAGTTTCACGTTGCCAATAAATGCGCGTATATAAATACTAAAATCGTTCAATATTACAACCCGTGCCAAGACAGAAACTATTAGTATTTAATTAATTTTATTACATGACGACAATTTAACACGATTCATACCGTGTGTACAAATCAGTAGTTTCTTTTTTGGGGGGTCAATACTCGTATGATATGTCCGTCCTTACGGGAGAATATTTCAGTGCACACATGTATAAAACTTCTTGCAAATAAATATCATCTGTGGCTAACCATTTCCCGTGGATTAAACGACCCTCATTTCGGAATTAACATTGTAAACATGTTATTTTGAAGTCTTATTACTATGATACTGAAATAATGAACATCTTCAGGGTCACCCATTCAATTGAAAGACCCTGACATCTTTGAACACAGACCACTTTATATGACCTATTTATATGTGTCATTTGTTCACAGGTTTGTCGCTACATGGTCAAGTATGTTACCCGACATCGTCGTCATTGATAATTACTTGGTACTGTATGCGTGTATATTCTGACTTAATTAAGAATATGTGTTTTACATGTATGTACTCTTAGGAAAGCACAGTCCATTTCTGATAAAACAACAAGGTTTATGTACATTTGGTATTTAACAAACCAGCTTTCTTTAATTGGTGACAACGTATGCACAACACGTGAATTCTTTTTCAAATAAATAAAAAGTGCATGTTGAAGTCTTGCTTTTTTGATGCAAAATTGAAATTTCAAGACAAAATGTTCCAGCGCCTGAAAAATGTATCTTTTAAGCAAACCAATGAAGCTGTTGTCTTAAATACAGAAGAAAATAAATAAAAAAATACAGGAATAAAAAACAAAAAGACAATTTTTTTACCTTTACGGTAAAAAATGAAGAATGACGTACTAATTCATTAAGTAAATGGCCATTCTTCAAATAAAACACACAAATATGTGATGTATATGGTAATAATAATTAATGCTGGAATTTGGCTTGAACTAAACATATGATTATATTGTATTTTAAAATTAATACATAATTTGACATCAATAATTTTAAAAAATCATGTACATTATTTTTATGCTAAAAAGACTTATACATGTATAATATGTAGTTATAAATACGTTACAATGTATTCCATTTTTTGGTTTATGATATTATTTAGCTGTCAACATAAAGTAACTTAGATATGATCTGATGTAATGGATACTTTCGTTGGTCTACACATTATCAAAAATCAGATAAGCTTTTATTAATATAAATTTTACTTAATAATTTCACGATTATATTTGCACATAGCTTTTCAGGATATGTTTATAGGACTGAACAGGAAACACTTTATAAAAATAGTCCTAAGATTCCGAATGTTTATGACGTCATAGACACGATTGCATATACATGAAGACAATGACTTATGTATGTATATAAGTCCTTGATGAAGAGTATGTCTCTGAAAGTCTTTGCCCTATTGTTGTCATTGGAAATGGCTGCCGATGCGGCACAACTCTGTCCTAGTCGGTACACTGAACTTTTCGTTTTCGGAAAGACCTGAGTTTGTATGCCCATTGTTATCATAGTTCCACTTCATCCGATTGGGAATGGGGCGGGGTTTCTACGCGCACTGTATAAAAGTAACTTGATTTTCTTTTTATTAAGAGTTGAGGATTGCAATCATCCGGGTACTCTACAGAATGAGTTGACTCTGCACTACTTCCGTTATCTTCGTATGAACAATATGAGGAATTTTGGGAAATATCAGAAGAACTTCCGTTTTGAATAAATTCAATTTCACTTTCTGTTCCAGAAAAATCACCGTTCGCTGAGGAATTAGATCGTCTGCTGTCAATGCTTGAGCGTCTTGAACTTCGCGCGCTTGATGTCCTGTGCTGATAATCTCCATCAAATACAGACGAATACTGACTTGAAACGCTTGATCGTCTCGAATCACTTTTGTCCAAGAAATTTGGTCGGAAAGTAGAGAGCTGGTTGAGAAGTTTCATATTCAAATGCCGGTCATAAGTTTTGTGTCTAGGGTATGTCACCTTGGGTATAGAATGAGGTAAGTTGTAACCTTCTGGTAGATACCTCAAATGATGTGGCTTTTTCTTCTTCACTACAACATTAAAATATTGATTCGATCTTACAATATCTTCTTTTATGCGAGTAGCCTCCCTGTCCATTTTACAAAGGTCGGATTTCATTGACTGCAGCATATTCACCAAACGTTCTTGGTTTTGAACAAGTTCTCGTGCAGATTTTGCGTTAGTTTCTCGTTTGTCAATATTCACTTCTATCTGAACTACAGATCCATTTCTACTGCCCCTTTCTTCACTGTCGTTTTTGTTGTTGTCGAGGGCACCAGTGCCGTCTGTTTCCATTTCTGACATTTTTCTGTCAATCATCATAATGAAAAATATAAATATTTATATAAATATACACGTAATATATTATATATATACACATGTATTGCAGTTCTTCTGAATAACAAATGTTGACAAAAAGTAGAACAAATTACATGTATGACCAATTCAGTAAAAAGATATTCGCTTGAAACTTGTGAAGTTCATTAAATCAGTCGTGACGATGAGCTAGTCATCTTTACAACTATAAAATAATAAAAGAAACTGTACCTTTACAACTATAAAAGAATAAAAGAAATTGTACCTTTACAAATATAAAAGAATAAAAGAAATTGTACCTTTACAAATATAAAAGAATAAAAAAAACTATATATACCTTTACAAATATAAAATAATAAAAGAAACTGTACATTTACAAATATAAAAGAATAAAAGAAACTGTACATTTACAAATATAAAAGAATAAAAGAAACTGTACATTTACAAATATAAAATAATAAAAGAAACTGTATATTTACAAATATAAAAGAATAAAAGAAACTGTACATTTACAAATATAAAAGAATAAAAGAAACTGTACATTTACAAATATAAAAGAATAAAAGAAACTGTACATTTACAAATATAAAAGAATAAAAGAAACTGTACATTTACAAATATAAAAGAATAAAAGAAACTGTACATTTACAAATATAAAAGATTAAAAGAAATTGTACCTTTACAAATATTTGATTTTTCTTAATATCTTCAATAAGAGCTAAAATACAGAAATTATTTTAGGTTCTTAAACGGAAGAGGCGATCTAAATCATTATCATGTCCAAAGAAGAAATATATATATATATAAGAAAGGAATTTATTCATAGCTTACCTCACAACCTGCTGACCGAAATAAATAAATGTGTGGATGGTTCACTCGATTGATTGGAGAATGACGAGACTGATATAACAGTTTGTGGCTTTAGAAGGATTAACGAATGTGGTTGACCTGGATTGATTCTTACATACCTCTAAAATATAACAATGACTGTTTAAGGGGCGATTATGGTTATTCCAGTTATTAAGCTCATTTATTTGGCAACATTACTGATGTCTGCATAACATGACTTAGTTGTACTGGTTTTGATAAATACTTGTTTTGTCATTTTGAAGTAAGTCGAACTTATAGTATCTAGATTTCAACCTGTGATCCATAGAACGCAATATACTTGAAAAACACATGACAGCAGCAGCATTTGCGTTAAACATACATCATTACCAATAGCAGATTTTCATTTTTAAACACAAGCATACTTATGTGATTACCAATAGCAAATTTCATTGTTAAACATAAGCATACTTACGTCATTACCAATAGCAAATTTCATTGTTAAACATAAGCATACTTACGTCATTACCAATAGCAGATTTCATTGTTAAATATAAGCATACTTACGTCATTACCAATAGCAAATTGCATTGTTAAACATAAGCATACTTACGTCATTACCAATAGCAAATTGCATTGTTAAACATAAGCATACTTACGTCATTACCAATAGCAAATTGCATTGTTAAACATAAGCATACTTACGTCATTACCCATAGAAGATTGCATTGTTAAACATAAGCATACTTACGTCATTACCAATAGCAGATTTCATTGTTAAATATAAGCATACTTACGTCATTACCAATAGCAAATTGCATTGTTAAACATAAGCATACTTACGTCATTACCCATAGAAGATTGCATTGTTAAACATAAGCATACTTACGTCATTACCAATAGCAGATTTCATTGTTAAATATAAGCATACTTACGTCATTACCAATAGCAAATTGCATTGTTAAACATAAGCATACTTACGTCATTACCAATAGCAAATTGCATTGTTAACCATAAGCATACTTACGTCATTACCAATAGCAGATTTTCATTGTTAATCATAAGTATACTTACGTCATTACCAACAGCAGACTTGCATTGTTAAACATAAGCATACTTATGTGATTACCAATAGCAGACTTGCATTGTTAAACACAAGCATACTTATGTGATTACCAATAGCAGACTTGCATTGTTAAACACAAGCATACTTACGTCATTACCAATAGCAGATTTTCATTGTTAAACATAAGTGTACTTACGTCATTACCAATAGCAGATTTTCATTGTTAAACATAAGTATACTTACGTCATTACCAATAGCAAATTTCATTGTTAAACATAAGCATACTTACGTCATTACCAATAGCAGATTTCATTGTTAAATATAAGCATACTTACGTCATTACCAATAGCAAATTGCATTGTTAAACATAAGCATACTTACGTCATTACCAATAGCAAATTGCATTGTTAAACATAAGCATACTTACGTCATTACCAATAGCAAATTGCATTGTTAAACATAAGCATACTTACGTCATTACCCATAGAAGATTGCATTGTTAAACATAAGCATACTTACGTCATTACCAATAGCAGATTTCATTGTTAAATATAAGCATACTTACGTCATTACCAATAGCAAATTGCATTGTTAAACATAAGCATACTTACGTCATTACCCATAGAAGATTGCATTGTTAAACATAAGCATACTTACGTCATTACCAATAGCAGATTTCATTGTTAAATATAAGCATACTTACGTCATTACCAATAGCAAATTGCATTGTTAAACATAAGCATACTTACGTCATTACCAATAGCAAATTGCATTGTTAACCATAAGCATACTTACGTCATTACCAATAGCAGATTTTCATTGTTAATCATAAGTATACTTACGTCATTACCAACAGCAGTTTTCATTGTTAAACATAAGCATACTTACGTCATTACCCATAGCAGATTGCATTGTTAAACATAAGCATACTTACGTCATTACCAATAGCAGATTTTCATTGTTAATCATAAGTATACTTACGTCATTACCAACAGCAGATTTTCATTGTTAATCATAAGTATACTTACGTCATTACCAACAGCAGATTTTCATTGTTAATCATAAGTATACTAACGTCATTACCAACAGCAGATTTTCATTGTTAATCATAAGTATACTTACGTCATTACCAATAGCAGATTTTCATTGTTAATCATAAGTATACTTACGTCATTACCAACAGCAGATTTTCATTGTTAATCATAAGTATACTTACGTCATTACCAACAGCAGATTTTCATTGTTAATCATAAGTATACTTACGTCATTACCAACAGCAGATTTTCATTGTTAATCATAAGTATACTTACGTCATTACCAACAGCAGATTTTCATTGTTAATCATAAGTATACTTACGTCATTACCAATAGCAGATTTTCATTGTTAATCATAAGTATACTTACGTCATTACCAATAGCAGATTTTCATTGTTAATCATAAGTATACTTACGTCATTACCAATAGCAGATTTTCATTGTTAATCATAAGTATACTTACGTCATTACCAACAGCAGATTTTCATTGTTAATCATAAGTATACTTACGTCATTACCAACAGCAGATTTTCATTGTTAGATATAATAAAAAATTAGGTGTTCTGTGTGAAAAGCTGAGAGCTGCAGACTGGTTTCGTAACATTAATTCCAACGATTCGTGAATCACCACAATGGAGAACATCGCACTTATATGATATAAGTTATTCTTATATATCTATGGTCAACCAATAATGCCAAATTCTGTTTCAGTAACTTTAATTGGCTAGCCATCCGTTTCAAATTAATGTTGCTTTTGTGTTTGCAACGATTAGAATTGCAACTATCAGCAGTGACACAGAAAGGTATGATCACATACATTGAATCCCGGGCTTAGGCCTACTGTACATTTTTTATTCTTATTACTGCTGTTTGTATGCTCTTTATCCTATATCATGTTATGTGGTTAGAGGTTTGAGTCTCGCCGATTGCTTTTGATGTTTTGTTTGTTTATTTGAGGTGTACGTCCCTTTTCGACAGTCAGAGTCATATGATTCGGACAGTTTACCTAACCATCATTGAATGTGAAGAACCAGTACTATACTCCCATCCTCCCTAAGCAACTGCCAACTTTCTCACATAAGAGACATGGTCGGTAGCGGGGCTCGAACCCACAACCCTCTATCAGTGAATATTACTTTTGAAGCTGCATTGTTTGGGATATATGTACATGTTCATGTATATGATTAGGGTGAATGTAAGTCATATTGCTGGGTTTGTACATTTGTGATAATTTTGTTTATAGACAGTTATGAGTACATGTATGTATGGTCAGGTGGATTTATTCAAGCATGTTGCATTTACTGTAAATACTGGAACATGTATAATAGCATAACAAACAAAATGTGTCGTGTTTAGGAGAATGTTATTTCTGTCAGAACGATCAAAAAGCTGTAATTGTAACAATACATGTACATGTTGTTTTATGTAAGTAAAACAAAACGTTCAAGTGACGCGTCGCAACTTTTTTGGGCGGCGAGCAGACCGGCTGACTAGCCTCGTTTCAGAACTGCTGACGTAGACACTTTCGTCGTTCTCGTCTTCAATATCCGCGTTCCGCTTTCTTTTTCCTAGAGTGACATTGGTTTCGCTGATTGACATCCTTGGCTCTGTATTTCTAACAAGTCGAACTGGTTCGTATGGATCTTTAGTTGCGAATCCAATCAGCTCCTTCTCGGGATGATCTGTGCAATGGTTTAACCAGCGTGTCACATGCTGCTCGTCACTTTCCTCTCGTTCACCAGGGCAGTAAAAGTGTGGCTGCAGCAGTAGCTTGTCAATCAATGCTTTTGTTTGGCGTTTTATTTGTGGAGCATGGTTGAGAGCCGCTGTAAACGAAACATGGTTAATTATATCAGGACTAAGCACTTATAAGTCAAGGAAGTACAAATATGTGTATATCATACTCTTATATGGTTGATCTGAAGGAAAAGTTTGTAAGAAGAAAGTCTTCTTTTACGCTGCACCTATCAATTGTTATTCCGAAGAGACCGATTTTATTAAGAAAACAAAACCGTACTCACGTTCATAGTAGAAATCGTAGGTTTCCTTTAGATATTTATCGGTGTGTCTGATCATGTCAAAGTCTGCTTCAGCAAGTTCAATATACCTCGCTCTTTCAGCAGCTGTAAATAATATAGTCATATGATGTACGAATATATATGCATGTAGCTCGATAAGTGTATGAATAATGAATAGTAAAAGTATAGGCACCATGGGGCAAAATGTATACATAGGCTAAATAAGATATTATTTGGCTTGACTTTATTCAGTTTACCTACATGTGTCCTAACGTTTCATTTCGATCCTGTCTCTCCATGTACTGTGTGTAATACAGAACACGGGGCTCCAGATAAATATTTGGGCAAAATGTATTTTACCCCCTGCTTTGTATAAGCCTGGATTATTTCATCCCTTATTTTTTGTGGGGTATTTCACCCCTTAGTTTTTTGTGGGGTATTTCAAATGTTTAAAGGGTAATGACAGTGACGGGAACAAGACTCTTAAGGGTATTCACACTAAAGCCTTATTTTCTAAATGTATTAAGTTGTATTGTGTTCTTGTATATTCAATGTGCACATCATGTTCATAAACTTATTTTGCATCCATTGAATGTAGCTTATATGCAATGACTTTGTATTATTCAATATGTTTCACAGTTACGGAATTTTAAGTGCGTATCGGTACGCTCTAGAAATATTTTCATGCGTATTTCGGGAAAACTAATGCCTATTTACGCAAATAATGTACGTCATTTATCTGGAGCCCTGACTGAACATATACAATTACATGCATGAATAAACAACATTTCACAGACATAAAATATAGATGTCGACTTGAGTGATTATTTTTTCAAACTTGAAAATCGAGCCACCCCTAGGTTGTCTTAGAAATTATAGTAATAGAATACTAGACCAATTATATTTAGAAATTAGAAGAAACAGGTGGGGGAAATAGCTTTATCCGATTTCCCCCATCTTAGTTCATGATAACCGTGTTATACCGTATTATGATGTTGCTATTGTTATGGGGTTGTTAAGGCATTAAGAAAAAATCTTTGAAAGTTGATTTTTTTTTCAGAAAACCGGACTTACTGTTGATAATTATATATACATGGCGCGGCGATATAAGTTTTCCAGTGAATACATGCAATGAACAGACAAAGTAGAAAACGTACCATCTACAAAATTACAAGCTTTTTCCTTCCTTTTCTCTTCAAAAACATCAGAAAGTCTCCCCAAATCAAGTACATCCACTTTGTCAGTCTGGTTCTCATCGCTTTCACTGATATATGAAGAAGACCAAGAAACAAACGTATACCCGTCTGATTCGTCTGCTCCAGAGTCGTCTGAAAACATATGTACATGACTACATGTACACAACGCTGTTTGTTTTTAAATGTACATTGCAACCTGTCAAAAGCAACACCCTTTTGGAGCAGCAAAATTACGTTGATGTTGAGAGGTTGTTGCTATAGAAGGGTTAAATTGATTGTTAAATCGTGGAGTGGGAAATATCATGATGTTGTTGGAGGGGGGTTGTAGTTCAAGAGATGGCCCCTCTGGACAGGTTGTACTGTACTGCATGTATTAACTATAACATGAAGACATTTCACAGGCTGTTGGTGGAGTTCAAAATGACCAAGCCTCCGTTTCGATATTTCAGTATACATGTGTAGTATGTAGGTGTACTTTCAACGACAAATGTAATGTACATTGTACTTCTACAAAAGGTGAAAAAATTGTACAAAATAAAACATTGATTAGAGCACACATAATTATAGTAATACATGTACATGTATCTTCCGTTGTGTCCAGTAGTGATGCATTCCTAAATTGTTTCATAATTATTCCGTCCACATTGATTCTACAACTGTACATACTATTTAATTATGTTTATTTGTTCTTTGACATTTTATGCTTTGACGATGTTCATTGGGCGGTTTGTCCATACGGGAGTCAATCCAAATCGTTTATTTTTTGGGTTATCTTACGGAAGAGAAAAAAATACATGTTTACACGTTAAGTTTTCCCATCGTTTTTTTAATGCAGCATAATCTTCTGACTGTCATCTAAGCTAATCGGTCCTATGTTTGACTCCCAAAGAG
This sequence comes from Lutraria lutraria, assembly GCA_964023205.1. NCBI lineage: Eukaryota > Metazoa > Mollusca > Bivalvia > Venerida > Mactridae > Lutraria > Lutraria lutraria. The sequence continues at coordinate 41,321,062 of OZ026838.1, read as the reverse complement.
GTAATTGGTTCCCTGCCCTGTATCAGTAAATTCAATATTGTTTAAGGCCCATTAGCTTTTTGAATTAAGAAACGCAGAACAATAGATATATTGATATAATATAATGATAGTGAAATTTAGAAATATATTTTATTTGCTCTAAAACAATATTTACATAATATATACATATACAGTGTATGTGTATACATGTATATAATTAAGTTCTTGATAATATACATTTTCGAACATTATAAGAAGTTGTTTAGGCTTATGCTATCTACCAGATCAACTTATCTGCCTATGAGTAGATGTCCTAAAACGAGTCAATGCTACTTTAATTACATTTATTTCATCCACGTAATGCTGATACTCAAAACTACAAAATAATCTGAAAGTTGTCGCGCGTAGTATTCCATTTTTGTATAAAAATTATCATAAAATCTGTCTTTATTATTTTTTTAAACGAATTGACATTTTCGACTCCCTGATTAAACAAATACATAGTAAATCCCACACGTTCCAGTAACAATTTTGCCCAGGAAAATCTTGTAGGTTGAGGTCATCACTTATCGTTCGAGGGTTTTCCCATAATCCCCCTCAAACAATTCAGAGCGACAACTCGCAGACGATGTTTCAGACGATAATAATACATCATTACAATGACTAATATGGTTCCCTGCAATAGTCTGAGTTGAGAACCAGCTATTTCATACGCATCTATTAAATGTATAAACCGGATTTGATTGACAATTTAGATGTCAAATGAATTGCCGATTTTCTCTACACATTTTGGTAAGTTTGTTGTTTAACAAGTCCCAAAATACCAATGTCAAATACATTTCAGTAAATTGGCTAACCCCACAGAGAACATCGCTCAATCAAACATCAATCAATCACACTGGGAAATATCTGGGACAAATCCCAATATGTCACTTCACTAATCTCATTGTTCCAGACGAGATTTCGAAACAAAATTATTTCGCGCGCATGAATACAAGGACTATTTTGAACCGAAGGAACACTTGCAAGTCTAGACACATGTCCGAGTTAATTTCTGGATGTCGCAGAAGTTAATTAGCGAGTAGATTTTAATATCGTTTTAAAAAAGTTTTTTATTATTATGTACAAACTCAAGGGTCAAGTGTTGAAGTGTTCAAAACGTATTTTTGGAAGGGATGGGAGAGCAGAAAGTAGTTCTTTGTGGGGATGCGGGTGGGGTTATAGTAACTATTTACAAATAATGACCGAGCGACATTTTTTCTACATTTTGTTTACGACACTATGATGCCTAACCAACATAAATTGTCTCCCTTGAAAAATAAAAAATAGCGTACAACAAGATTAATTGCTACACAGTGTATTTGACAAATTTGAGTAGATTCTGACTGTGGACATTAATGAGACAAGCACACATGCAAAATCATCCTACTTCATTTTTATCAAGCATAAAACGGTAACTGTTGTTGGACACAACAAGTCTATTCTGAATACGTAACGTAGGTAAAAAAAAAATTTTCATATTACATTGGTCTGAATAATCAGCTGCTTAATGAATATCTCGCAACGATGTCTCAAATATCATATATTTCCACGCGGCTTATTTCATGAGTAGGTCACGTGCGAGTGATGGTCAATCAACCTGATGGTTAAGAATAATTAAAACTGATGCAGCAGCCTTCATGTCTCCGTTCATGCTTACAATGAACAGAGTATAACACGCTAATGTCTTATCAATATGCCGCCGAAATAAGTTCAAAATTCTTACATGTAAATGTTGAAATAATTGAACCGATTATCAAGAAACTAGAAGGATAAGAATGGGCTGTTAAAAAGGGTAATATATTACAACAGATCTCACAATAGCATATGTTAAAGATCATTTACACCCGTACCTGTCCCGCCCATTTTCAGACTTAAATGAGATACACGGTATTTTAGATCTAAGCTTTAATGCGTGTTTTCCCACCATTATTAGCAAATTTATTATAAATTCTTCCGCCTCATTACGAATGCTGATTCGAAAATCAACAAACATAGTGAATTTGCCGAAACAACTCGAGCGATTGTAGTATTAATTGTCGTTCGGCAAAATGCGTTCGCTTGAAGTCCCGCGCCACCATTTATTTAAGTTTGGTATCCTAGCAATACCTTTGCCATTACAAGAATGTCGTTTGTCTTTATAAAACAGTAATAAATCACTACAGCAAAATCAGTTTCAAATCTGCTGGTTATCTCTCTCAAATTGAGTTTGCCAAACTTCTGAATAAAGTATTTGCGTATTCTAATGAACTTTGTCGAATGGAAGTCAGAATTCTGAAGTGACTCTGAAAATACGGCAATGAAAGGGCGCTCAAGTGTCGGCTGATTCAAAACGCAGACGATGAAGTTGGTAACTAACGGGTTTTCAAGGAAAAGAACACATCGGATAGGAATAATTCAATGATCAGATGTAAATTTGTTTATTAAAACGTCTGAACCCACGTTAATTACCATAATTAGGAGGTTGAATGTTTGTTTATATTATAACATACATGTACTACGGTAGGGAAATTGACCTCTATAGTTCAATTTTTTGGTCAGCAATGTTATTGTATACATGGACGATCTCATTTATACATGTTTAGGTAACACGAATACTGTTGTAATTTGATATAGACCAATTTATGAATCTTTATAACCACTGTCCTCTGTGGCGCAATTGGTAAAGCACAAAGTTAGTGAATCTTGAGCACTGCCTCTGACGCTAGACATCATTTTTTATTTTCTTTTTTTCATTTTTAATAAAAGTTAACTTTATATACATCGATAAGAAATTATTGTTTCATAGTTTTTTATAATTTAATTGTTCGTTAAATTAACAAAAATATAATTGTGCTCACATGGGTAATTAGGATTTGTATATTTCAATTGTGGAGTAATAACATGATAAGTAGAAATCGTTCAGGTATTTAGTACGTTGACATAGTACATTGTATTTGAAATTACATTTGTATTCGCGATTTTGTCCAATAACATGTATACAAGAAATAAAAAAAGTGGAATACACCAGAGAACAAATGCATTTCTTCTTTCCTTTTTTCTCTTTTGAAAATTGATAAAAAGGTGCTATTCAGCGTGTATACATACATGTAACAAGAACAAACATAGTTCAATAAATAATTTATAAAAATAAATGGATATAATAATTTAAAAAGAAAGTGCCATTGACTGAGTTCGAACCATTCACATCTGCTTCATTTTGTAAAACTGTTATGTATGTACAATTAATGTACATGCCACCTTATCCAATACACCATAACCCTGGTTCAAAGACCTGTAATGTATAGATCTTTGCCTGGTTCAAGTGAATTACTCTTTACTATGGATTTAAAATGATTCGGGCAATCAATTTACAGTGATTACCTTTACAATGGTATCGTCCAATATTCGACCTTGACTATAAGAAAATTGACCTCTATGACCTGTGGGTATGTTTACAGTCCAGTCCGTGCTAAGTATTACACTTGAAGAAACACCACGTGTCATTGTCTTAAATAATCAGCGACTGTTTGTGATCTTTAACAACTGTTACAGTATCATCATACAGGTGTCTGTATACAATCACCTCGTACCAAAAGGTCTTTTCAGATGGAACAAACTATAGCATGTTACGTGCTATATATCGCCTATATATAGGTCAGTTTAGGTTGTATCTTTCCAAATAATGTTGTAAATAATGATACATGTATATGCAATGAGGTTGATACAAGTATACAGATCTTGTCTTAAGACTATGAAACTTGAGATCCTTCTCCGAGCTCAAATCTCAGAAAAGTGTTTAAGGGTGATCACTCATGAGCTTTTGTAATACAAAGCAGTCTAGCTAAATGTCGTAAAATTTCAAGTTGAAATTATTGTATTTTTTATCATCTAATGCAGTCAACAATGTAATTTAAATGCATAAAAAATTTCAAAGTGGAATTTTCTTCATCGCGAATTTTTACTGCTTTTACGACATGCGACCAGATTACGGCAGTCAATTTTGTTCGTCTGTATATATACAACAACAATATGCCGTTCAGTATTTATCAGTTAAAGGTTTGTATGAATACATTCATATAACCTAGTTTGCAAATATATTGTTTCATCAAAGTTCTTAAAAATTGTAAAAACATTGTTTTTGTTCTTTTTAATACTTATATTAAATTAGTTACTGTTGTAAAACGGTGGGTGGGGTAAATTTTCATCAAGTTTAGCATTATGAACACATATCCGTTGAAAATTGTTCATCCAAAATTAATAAAAGTCCATCAAATATTGTTTCTGATTATGCATATGCGGTTATTTATGCAACATGCAGTGGGTTTGCCTTGAAAGAGGTCATTAACTAAGAAATATCCGGTTTTTGCTGAAAAGAAAAGCTAAGAGACCTAACATTTCACATGATAACTTTCTTATATGAACATGGACATGTACTTTTCATGTCATATTTTTAATTGGTGTTTAACCTTCTTCAGCATAATCAATGTCATTTAAAATCCTTGTTACTCCTTCAATGTGTAAAAAATGTATAAACTTTATTCATAACCCCTTATTTTTTAGCCATTTTATAGATCTTAATTTGGTAAATAATACGGTGTTTGAAATAGTACACAGTCAAGAAATTGGCATAAAGTGGACATTTAATGCTTTACGTTTCTTCTACATTCAGACTGTGATACAACCAGTACATCTTTTAAGTGATTTGGTTAATATTTACTGAAATATTTGGTTATTTATCTACCCACACCCCTTTTTCAAAACCATTATCAGGAAAATTACCGATTTTGGGTATATCACTAAAAAATAATTTTACGAAAAAGTTAAATCATGGACATATACTTTTCACACTAAAAACTGAATGACAACATGTTATTCTTCAAAAGTAAATAAGAATCGAAACATCCTTGTTACAATGAAATTTTTCGATCTCACGAGTGATCACCCTTAAGTCGAAAAGAATTTAAATACAAATTATGCTGACGGATATATAATTATAGGGTTAGTACTATCATAGTTTCATCATATAAAATAACTTAGAAAAATGAAAGACTAACTATGAGATCAGAACTTGGAGACCGATCTCAAGTTATGTATATGTGGAGTTTATTAATATTAAGAACTTATAGAGGAGAGGGGTCTGTTGGGGTTAAATATTTAGCGATATGATAACTTGTGTATGTAAAAGGACCCATAAAGTCAATCGAACATAAAACTATTTTGATGAATCTAAAAACAAGGTACACGATTGTTCCACTCATAAGACCACACCGCTATTAAGAAATCTTTACACAAGAACGATAGATGATCGATATAGCGGGATTTTACTGTACATGTTTCATACATTTTTATGATTTTTGAATATGTGTTGAAAATTGAATGCTTGTATGAAATGTTGATTGCGTAACTTTTTGTGTAAAATTGAAGAAATCCATTGCGAACACCGCCTTCATAAAAAACTTGAGACCTGTAAAGCTCATGCATCATTTTTGTTTTAAATTTAAATCAAACCGTTATGTGTGTGCGCAATAAGCATTTGTTAAAAACTTAATAAATTGACTTGTTTATAGAATTTCTGTCAGAAAAGTTATAAATTAATTTTATCATAATTAAGTTTTAAATGTTCTCTCAAAGTTCATCTAATGAAAGAACTCCATAATGTATTGGGATAAGTATACTGTATTTGTGCCTGTGATGTGTACCTAATTATGTCATATGTTTTTATGTTCTTTAAGATGTTTTAATCAAACCAATTTTAATTATTAATATTTTCATTTTTCTATAAATTGAAAATAAGTCCCAGTACTTAATGGGTTATCCATTGTTTCAGTACATTATTGTATTTTTTGTAAAGTTGCTCTTATTCATAACATGCTCAACATGGATTATTTTGTGAACAAATTTCTTTATCGTGACTTTATTGTGTATATAACTGAAAGGTTTTACGTTGGAATATTTGAGTAGAAAGAACTTTTGAAAAAGTGATTGTATACGTTATTTTGAACTCGAAGTATATGGATTTCACTTGGAGAACCGAAAAATACCCATTTTGAAACACTTTTTTCATTATTGAATAGGTATTTCCTAACTAGGGTGCGCACCCTAGATAGAACTATTTTAAGACCCCTGCCAAAAATTAAACCTCGCTTTCAAAACTAGGTAAATGCACGAAAACTACATGGTATGGTGGTGGTGACTAAACATAAATAAGGCAAATATATTTTAATACTTAAGGTGGGTCGCGGATTTCCTTCCGAAAAGTGTTCAGTTTCTAGAAGTCAACGCACAAGAAAATCTGATGTATTCAAATGATATTTCCATTGAAACCGCTCAAAAAACGGCCACCTAGTGGAGCGATATGTTACATATATGTTTTATTTTTATTTTCGTGTTATTTCTTGTACTGCTCCGATAATTTTGTATATTAAGCTATGAAATTTACTGTGCACAATGCTGGATCATTTGCAAATCCGAAAAAGTTAATATAGCTTCATTTTGCCGTCATTAAATCTTAAAAGGTTTTGATCGAACTCTGTTGTGGTGGCAATTTTTCGGGAGGAAACCCGTGACCCAGTACCCACCTTAACTAAAACCTCGTATTGATAAGGAAGATACATGTACCTCGTATTGATAAGGAAGATTAATTAAAACACGTTTTTCTTACTGTGCACGGTCTGCCTGACATGTTTCGTTGTTTACATAATTAGAAATACAAGTCAAAATAGGAAGTACACATTTCTAAAAATAGACCGAGGATACCCTTTCGGTTTCAATACAACAACGAGTAATAAAGGTTTCCTTCCATAATTAATAGCAATATTTGCCGAAATACTTCAGCATGTGCTAGATATTGTCCAAATCAACTTTTCCGTCAGTTCTTTTCTTCACATGCATAATTTGAGAAAGGAAAGCAACCGACCCCCTTTAAGTTCTGTTTTGTAATAAATATGTACATGTACTGATTCATGGAGAATAATAAATAAACCAAGAATATATGATGAAGTTTAAGCTAAAGTGAACAAACTCAAGCTATACATAATTATATAGACAAACTAACCTTGATATTTCGGATCTCCAGTTTTATCATTCCCGTCAAATTGTTTGTGTCGTGACATGTGAAAAGTATTTTCTTTTTAGTAAACAGTGTTGTCTTAAATCTACAGCTGGCTGATCTGATAGAGCGGTCGCTTAGAGATGACGTTGTGTGACGTAACAAGAATCGAGGAAGCATTTTCTATGACGTCATAAGCATCAACGTCGCTCAAACGCTCGAAATAAGCTCATAATGATACCTTCTATTAATGGTGGCTGCGTGATCAAGCTTACAAAAGACGCATTACTATCCAATTTGGGATTTTATTCATACACGGTGGTGAACAGTAGGGGGAATAATGCCACTTAGTACTTAATTTCATTTAAAAACAAAGATCGGCTAATTCAAAATTATTACAAAGTTTATAGCCAGCTCAGTATATATGATTATTTGCACATTTGCATTACATTTTTCTGTACGTCAAAGTTTATATGGAAATGAATTGCATGACCACATGCATCGTACACACTAAAAATTTAGCCTAATTATAAGTTTACATTGATGAAAAACACAAAGAGCTACAGCTTTAGGCTTTGACAAACCTTAAAACATGTGCAAATTGATTCCATACGTTATTAAGGTAAGAAAGACAGATTTTCTTGGAATACTACTAGTACTTCGAGACCCACCTCCGTGGAGGAGTGCCAATGTCGCTGACTTCATATCACTGTAACCTCTCACAGATAGAGAGGGTCGTGGGTTCGAGCCCAGCTACCGAACATGTCTCTTTATGTGAGAAAGTAGGCAGTTGTTTACGGAGGATGGGTGTCTAGTACTGGTTCTTCTCAGGAATGGTGATTAGGTGAACTGTCCGCCTCATATGACTCTGACTGTTGAAAATGGGCGTAAAACTCGATATAAACAAACAAACAAACTTGGAATTCTTCGGTATACGTGTAATACAGATTTCAGCTTTCCCCGAAAACCTAACCTACCTTGTACACACCTTGTGCACAATATGAAGCACTGTTAAACAATAACCTGAATGACCAGATAAATAGTGCACTATATACATGAGTTGTAGATTATGGTAGTTCGTTGTTTTCCCTGCAGTTCAGAGTTTAGAAGTGCATGTGTACATGTAGTTCCTTTCCTAGCAATTTAAACGCGATGTTACACATGTAAATGTGGGACTGAGCACACGACCTTTATGTACACATTGCGTACCTGAATAGGAAGGAACATATATTAAGATAATACTTTGTAATGTAGTGGTCTTGATATATTCAGTGTTTTTACTAAGAAAATGGCACTGAGAGTGCAACGTTTTCCACTAGGAAAATAAGCTAATACATTGTAGTATATTTCCCCCCAATAAATCTACATTTTGTGTTAATTTTCCACTATTTGAATTATGAATATTCTCCAAATTTGCCTCATTTGTCCCTTTCACCAGCACTGAGTGTTTAACCGAAGGGACACAACACGTACTGTACAGTATCGATTAATAGTAGTAATGGAGTTGCCTCCCTTCAAATTTAGCAATGGCATGTCAGCAAAGACGCTGAAAAAGAATAATTTTCGTTCGATTTGTTTTTCGAAGAAAAGTTTGTTAAATGTTCGCACGATCATTTATCTTATTAATTTCTTCTATTACTGTAGAATGTACAACTTCTCAATTATTTATCAAATAAGATGGATTTTGTCATCCAGTCGGGTTTTCTACTACGTACGTGCTATTCAAGTTAAGAAATCAGAGTTCAGCATTGAATAAGTCCATAAATGTTTTGACTGAATTCATCATATTTAACATGTAACAGCTTCTCAAACTTGGTCAATCGATACAATGTCGTTGTTCTCCACCACTTTGTGGAACGATGAAAACGGATAACCTTAAGTTACTGCAACGACGAGATTCTCCATTTCGGACGTCAAATTTCAAAACATCATAAATGCCACACGCAGTAATCACATCTTTATATATCTCTTTATCAGGTGTATACAGGTATATATTTGAAAGTTAAAATTTGGTGATGTTTGCGAGGTGATTGAAGAGAGTCTGGCCTACAATGTGATGTTTCCTTTTGATGCTGACCAGTATGGAGTGTGCTGAATGTTTTGTGGACTGTATTGTTTGAGGTACAAGGTGGACGAGGCTAAACCTTCTTGGTATTCCTCTATATTGATGTAGTTGTCGACGTCTTTATAGTTGAGATAATTGTTGAGATTAGTGATTAGCCTTCAGTCACAACTACATGAATAGCATACAAGCGATTTTATTTAAGGTCATAAGAATAGCAAAACACTGAGAAGTTCACCTTGACCATATTGTGAATACCTAAGAAACACAAGAATCATTCACCAAACACTAACTAGCTTGTGGTGTAGCTGAAACCTATCGCCGTGAACAACTGTATGTACAATTTTATTCAGGCCTATTTCGGCTTTGATTAAGCACATTATATATGACTGTACATATAATTTGACATTAATTATTTTTTTATATATTTACAGAAAACATTTGTTGATGAACAGTTTTTCAAATGATTGATATATGAAAAATAGAGCTTGATCCAGACTGTAGTAATGATTAAAAACTCTTATAATGAATTATGCTTATAAGCAATTACTATTTGAGACATCGAGCCCATATATTTTATGCATGTACGAACTATAGATATTCCACATGTCTAGATGAGTGTCAAATCGATTCCCAAAAACGTATACAGTGCTGTTGCCCCTTTTTATGTTCTGCATGATTGATAAGACTTATTTTGATTGGTTGCCTACGCTTTATAATGATTGATTGTGAATTGTAGAAATGATTGGTCAATATTTTACTTTTCTATCTCATTGGTTCTAAAATTTGATCATTTGATTTGTCCGAAAAGTGTGTTAAATAACTAAATCACATGCACACATTAACGCTAGCAAAACATAAAGGATTAACATTTAGTATTTTTCATCCGAGTATAAAATTAACTTAATGGCATTTTTGCTAAGTAAACATTAGACGGTTAGTTTGAACCTTGGTATAGAACCACAAAAAGGCGAAGTTCAATTGTTGTTTCGTTCATAATTTTATTAGCAGGCAACCGACCTTGACTACATTTTTGTTGTTGCGTTAATTCCGGTTTTATTTGGCAATGTTATTTTCAGGCAGCAATGATATTCAAAATAGACACATACGCTAGAGTAAAACAGACTCTTAGAAGAAATACCTTTCCAGACATGTTTATGGTCATAAATCAACAAGCTAGTTAGTGTTTGGTGAATGATTCTTGTGTTTCTTAGGTATTCACAATATGGTCAAGGTGAACTTCTCAGTGTTTTGCTATTCTTATGACCTTAAATAAAATCGCTTGTATGCTATTCATGTAGTTGTGACTGAAGGCCGTAGCCAACATGGTAAACGTTTGAAATTATTCTACTAATTAGTAATTACAATCTGGACATTCGATGCAAGAAAAATAACTCCACTGATCTTAAATAGTTTTTATTGAGGTTGCCTCCCTTAGACAGGAAGGGGAAACCACTGCGTCAGAGAAAAGATCGCGCGCCAAAATTTTGACCTATAAATATTCGTTTTGACGCATGCGCAAAGCAACCAGATTGTATATTTTCGAACTCGTGTACGAAGAGAAAAAGAATCAAGATATATTTAATTTCCTATCACTATTGTCAAGTACGTGAATACAGAGTAATCCCTTATTACATCAAATTATTTTGTTTCGTAATATTTACACAATGAATTCGAATTTTCCGGCGGTGACAGTTGTTCAGCGACTTGTGTTGACTTCCGGTTGTAAACAAAACGAAAAAGTCTAGTTTTCTCCTCAAATTCTTATGAAAATCAATTATTATGAATGAAAACCGTAGAAAGGAAAAGAAAACCGTTGTTTTTACCAATATTTTTCCTTAAATCTGCCTGTGATATTGAACATTCCTTCGCGGACTTTTGAACGACCTGTCCGTTCATGTTCTGAGTAGTTGCCTGTGAATGACATGTAATGGCAACCTGAAAAATGTTGTGAATAACTGTGATAAATATTGGATTACAACGTGTTAGGTATGAGATATCTTTTGATGCATCTTTGGCCAAATGTGTTCCTATGGACTCTGATTTTGTCTTATTTCCTTGCAGAAATAGATTTGTTCTTATGGAAACATAAAACTTTTTTATTTTGGTCCTGTCTGTGTGTGGACATGTATTTACTCACAGCCATGTTTATGATTTTCAGACTGCTGGACATTCCAAGTTATTTTCACATTAAACTTCAGTTTTCTACATGTGGCGTCTCTTAGTAATTATATATTCTGATGTATGAATTTGATTAAGATATTTTTGTTTGTGTATATATGAAGTTTCATGTGTTTCACATTCTATGAGTATGACTGACTCAGTGACTGTCTCTTGAACTATTTCCATGATTTTAAATTCATTATCTTTGACTACCAATATTTAAGCGATTATTATGTGAAAGCAGCTGACTAAGTGTCATTTTTCCTGTAACACACCAGTGTAATAAAACAATGCAAAACAGTCCATGACTGTCACTGTGACCAGTATGTCTCTGCTGTGACACTGTCCCTCCCTCCCAGGTTTTTTCCTCCCTCCCTGTCACATCTGTGATAATTTTTGGCAGAGCACTTATTGTTGAAGTTCTGTTATCAGTTTAAATATATAAAATTGTTTAAAAAGTTTGCTCTCATGAAGTGTTTTTTCTCATGTCTATGTGTTAATTAACTTTTATGTGAACTATAATATGATGTATTCAATCCTGTGAAAAGTGTGTATAGTTTAAAATATAAAACGATCATTAGTATGATAATTGATATATATTAGACTGATGGTTTGTCATTCAACTTCCGGTCAAATAAGTGATAAACGGTTTTTTAACAGCTCTCCGTGAATCATAAAATTCTTGTTGTTCAATGTACTTTGTGGCGGATTTACTAATATCTTTTGCAAACAAGTTATGTTAAGTCAATGGATAATCTTTTTAAACTCAATTTTGTTTTGCCAGCTACTTTTAAGCCCCGTCCATTGGACCCTAATTTTATGTGTCCCAAATAATTATGGTAATGAATTAATAAATGGTTCCTAATTTATAATAATGTAAGTTTACTAACCCATAATTTAAAACAAAATAATTTTAAAAAATTGTTCTGATCAATTCCAGAACTCAAAATATACTGTACCATACCATGTATATAATTACAAACACATTCTTAGTTAGTTAGTAACAATAAATTATGGACAATGTACTCAACTAAGACAAGTGAATTACTCAATTAGTGATTAAAGACTTATCATACATGCAAGCTTTTTAAACAAGTTTTGTACGTTTTGACTGATTATCCATTTTAAGTTTTGATATGTATTTTACCTAAATATTGATATTATAAGAGTTTAATATGCAAATTTTATGCAATATTTGATTTTAATATGCATATTGCATGAGCTTATTTCATTAAATCATAAATGCCCTGAAAATCGATTAAATTCATACATCAACCACACTCCAGTAGATCTAGATCATTTGATAAATTTTATACACTGTAGATTAAAGATTTGTTCATTGAAGATTTTACTAAATTGATTTCATTTGATAAAATTCTCAGCAACTTGAATTTATTCATTCTGTGAATACATTATCTGTTGTACACAAAGTCATGTTCTTTACATTTTAACTGACTGATTTTATTCTGTAAGATTTGTGAAATTATCATGTAAAGTCTTAGACTTGCAGCTGAGGCGAACAACTGTCTAACCTCAGTCCTTCAGATTTTTTATAATGAAGTATTTTTGTCTTGACGGTGACCATGCTGTAATGTTTTCAAGTTTCTCAGATCTCTGGTCAAGTCACTCACTGTGTTTGCCAGGATTCTCAGTGACTGAGCGAGAGAAATTAATTATGAAAGTATACTAAAAGTAATACTAAATTATACTTAACTATGTATACTACATGTACTAATGTACTTATGTGTCAATTATTTCATTCTTTTGTTGTAGTGTTGAATGGCTGCAACGTCACTAAAGATTGACAGCCTTCCTGATTCAATTCGAGCAAAGTATGATAAACTACCCCTAGATTTAAACTCAGCACAAATGGCAAGAGAAGTTCCAAGACAGTATCAAAGGTAAACCATGTGTAAAATATTCATTACTGCATTGTATTGTTTATACTATAGCTATTGGTATCAATGACTATTTTTTGTGTGTTTCAATGGGTGGTACAATACAAAAAAAAGTTTTCAGATCTAGTCAGTTAAGCTAGGTATAGGTGAGGTACTTAACTGTTAACTTTCTAATATGTGTTTCTCAGCATTTATAGAATTTTTCTTATACAGGAATGCTGAAGATGTTCAGCTGTTGAAGTTTCCGAGTACAAAGAATATATTATGGGACCATACCGTCACTGGGGATCCCCAGACATTACACATTTCATATTTAAGGTAAGTCGTCACATTTCTATGTATATCGTAATACTATTATACCATATCATGGATACTGTTTCATTAAATTACACATCAGAGCAAAATGTTGTCTATGAAATGTACAGTGTATTTCATTGGCCTTACTTATTTTGAAAGGATAAGCAGGACTCGCACAACAGCATTATTTCTTTTAGAATTTTGATGCTTTGCAATCATGTTATTGTACCATTCAGTCAGTTTGAAATTTCAAAGAAGTTCAATTGAAGTGGCTTTTTCGGAAATTTTTGACAAGAACAGATTTAATTATAATTTTGTTTCACATATGTAGTAATATACTGTATGTAATAATTGCAGAAAACCAAGATTAAATGTGACAGAAAAAGTTCTTAGATTTGCTCAAAGGCATGTGGAAAGCAGTGGTCAGACATCTTGTAATTGTGTATTGGTAGGATCGTTGAACATTGATGAAGGTAAAAGCATTAGCTTAATCAATTGAGTTGCCCCATTAAGTTAATTACCTTTATACATGTATCTACTGGATTTTCTTTATCATTTTACAAGATATCGATACAAGTGTTTAGTAGTATAATTATAGTGTCTACTCAATATCTCCTAAAAAATTATCTCAATAAGTCCCTAACAGAATAGAATTACCAATTTAAACTCCAAGATAATTCCTTGTGCTATTTTATAATAATTTTAAAGTTTATTGTTTATAGTCGATATTACTTCCATGAAAATTAACCGATCAATTATGGAACTGAAAAAAATCCTTAGACATCAATAGATTATTATTAGATATCACATATATATATACTCAGTGCCTTTGATAATAGTCATGTTAATGAGACATATTCCTATAGTAATCAAGCTAATGCTGCTGATTTCTGATTTATTTAAATCTATGTACAATGTATGTGTTATATTTCAGGTGGAGAAGGTGTGTTGTTTAATGTAGAAAGATTAGACCCAACTGGAAATCCTAACAGTTCAACTAGTCATGCTGCTGGAGATATGCTTATACCATTCCATGTAAGTAAATAGATACCTGGTTTCCCTCTCTAAGTTTTATTGGTATAACCTAGGCACGCTGACCTCAAGGTTTCATGTTTAATTCCATGAAATATCTTATGGTTTTACAGCAGATAATTTTTTTTATGTATTTTGTTTTTGTATTTTTGGTCATGTTACGCTTATTTGCATAAGTATGTGAGTTGTATACTTGCGGGCAGTTAATATTATCCATGAATCTGAGGTCTTTAGACCTTACATTGTACAAACTTACAGGACAGGCTGGATTTAAGACAAGCCTGATATTTGTGTTCAAGTTTAATGATACTTCAACAACATAATTTTAAGTTAAAAGGAAGCTTCCATTGATTTGAAATTTGTTTCACTTTCAAGTTGTTTATTTTTTATGTCAGTCAGGTAGACCATAGTAAATTTATTGTTAAGTATTGTGGTGTGTGATTCTATTGTTTTACTATTTATTTATTTTTCAGATCCAGTCTGGAAGTAAGGAACGAGGAAGTACAGCTGAAGATTATTGTAATGCTTTACAGGTAGCTTAATTGAAATTGTATTCAATTGTTTCTAATGGAGATAATTTCTTACGGTTGATATTTTAGAATTTGTATAACATACCTAGTACAATGTGAGTGTAAGATCTTAATGATGCAATCATTGTCTGTTTAAATTGATCTGGAGTAAGTTCTATGTAACTGCAAGGTAATAAGTAAGGCATAGGTATTGCATTCAATTTTCACACTAACCATGATATAAAATTTGTTTCACAAACTTTTAAGTCCTCTTTATGATATTCATTATTTTGATTAAAAATAGATTTAATATTTATTTGAGATAAGCGCTAGATTAATGCAGTATAAATGGAGATGTATATTATTACTAAGTCTGAGTACCGGTTCACGTATCAAATACAGATATATAGGGTTCGGTTGATATATCGTATCGAACGTTAACGTATCGAACAAATATTGATCAAAACAAAAAAACAACATAGTTTGGACCGTGTTTTGTGAATTTTCGTCAAATAAAAAGTTGTTACACATATATAAAACCTACCTGCTGTCAACCATAAGAAGAAAATAGTTTTTTTTTGCAGTTCAGCATGAGTGTTGGGCATGCCTGCTGAATTAACGTTAGGTACCTAGTACTACCTACCCTTATTATTAGGTATATAAGTATTCTACGCAGCCAAATTTGATTTGTATCAAGTACCTGTGCCAATACAGTCAATGTTTCTCAGTATTTCTGTTTTTATTTCATATGTATAGAACATCAAATGATATATCGGATATCGATCATTCTGTTTCGATACAAATATCGTATCGATCATTTTTATCGATACTCAGCCCTAATTATTACCCCATCAAAATCATCTGCATTCACAGATATTAGAGAAATTTGTGCTATTCAAAGATGTTTTATATGAAATATTTGGTCATTCTTTCCAGCTATTACGACAAAGGTGTTGTTCTAAAGATCCTGTAGAACTAAGCAACTTTCTGCTCACAAAGGGTTGGTGCAGCTTTTATTCTTCTGGAGAAACATGTGTTCATCATCTCGAGTTTGAAGTGGTTACGTTAGGAACCGAACTCAAGGCTGTTCCTATTGGTCCGGTTCCCATTGTTCCGACAGCTCTGTCTAAAAATTTATCCGGTCCAATGAGCATAAGTCATATGCAGGGTACACCAAAAACTGGGTAAGTTGCTGCAGCTTGTGTCCTTCATGGTTTTAATCTAAATCTGATTGGTGAAAAAATGTCCAAGATGATTTCAGGAATGAGCAGCATTTATATAAGCCTAACTGTCATAGGTGTTCAGTGTAAAACTTGTTGAGAAAATCTGAATGCGGTACAGGGGAATGGACCCATTATAGTCAAATACTCATTGAAAAAATATTGATGAGAAAAGTTGCTGGTACTTGTCTGTCAAATATTCTATTTTTAGGAAACTTTCTAAATGTATTCTTGCTTTTTGAAATGTCAAGTGATAAAAAATTGCTCTGATCTGCAAGAGGGTCGTTGATTCGAGCCCAGCTACCATTCCAAAACCATGTCTCTGTGAGAAAGTAGGCAGTTGCTTACGAAGATGGGAGTCAAGTACTGGGTCTTCTTAGGAACAATGGTTAAGTGAACTGTCTGCCTCATATAAACTCAAATAAACAAACCAACAAACATCTGATCTGCAACCAGTCACAACCCTTTTGGTATTATTGAAATGATTGCTAACCTTATTATTAGAATACCACTATTTGCTTTTCAGTTAACTGTAACAGTTATTATGCAAATTTATGTTTTAAATTTCGGTTATTAGTTTTATTACACCACGCAAACAAAGTTTGAGAGGGGGATATTGGAGTGTCGGTCGGTTGTTGGTTGGTCGGTCCATCTGTCCGTCCACATAAAAATTTGTGGAGTGAACTTCTTCCACATTTTTTAAGCAATTGCAATGAAACTTGAAATATGTTATCACCATCAAGGACACAATTTTCATGCCCAGCGATTCACTCATTACAGAGTAATGTCCCCTTGAATTTAGCTGTAAAGTGTACTATTGCATTCTTAGTGTCAAAGCGGCGGCGGGGGTATTAGTCACCTCTATGACAGCTCTAGTTTGTTGTTAAATTGATACTTGTTTATAATAAGTTTTGTTAAAAAAAACAGTTGACAGACATATTTATTTATGATGTTATTTTATATCCAGGTATCTGACAATGGACCATACTCGCAAACTTTTATTGGTGCTGGAATCTGATCCCAAAGTCATTAGTCTACCTCTTGTTGGCATGTATGTATAGTTTATAATATATTCTGTCTGTTTTTATCTCTCAGTGTATAATAAAGAGGGTAGGAAAGATAAGGCTGAAGTGTAACCAGCAATTTGCATAATTGTCTCATGATGTTGTTGAGGTAATAGCCATATATTTGTATAAATATATATTTTGTTAAATCCCGTCAGTGATAAAAGCCGTCAATGATTGGATTTTGATTGGCTGAAATATGCTGCAAAGGCCCCCCCCCCCCCCAATGCTGTAGTTCAATTAATATTTTATGATATTGCAAATGTATTGAATTTCTTTTTGTTGATTTCTTCCAGATGGATCAGTGGAGTATCGTATGTTCATAGTCCGTACGTCTGGGCATGTTGCTTACGGTATCTACACAATGCTTCAATACAAGACAGGTATGTTAAACATTAATAGTTGTATTGTTACAAGTAAATTTTAAGTAAAGTATCACACTCTAAATTATGTTGCATTTACTTATTTCTTAGTAGTTAACTTATCTAAAAAATGATTGTTCATACATAGTGGGCGCCCATTTAAGATGTATTGCATTCTAAATGTCAAACATTGGATTTAGATTAGATATTCTGATGAGATTATGATAAGATGATGTAACAATTTTAATCATCCTTTGTGGAAATAAATTTTGCATGTGACAAATATTGTGTAATTATTCATCCTGTATTTATTTCTATTTCAGAGTTTGTTCGCCCCCAGATCCATTTTTATTAGTGCTATATAATCCATCCCACTCCAAACCTGAGTTTTATGAGTGTGCTACCATCACTGGGTCCAATAAAATGACCTTTGACTTCTATACTGGCTATGAAGCTCTTCAGATCAATAAGGTAAAATGTATTACAATAAGCTATGGTAATTATTTCAAAGTGATAAAGCTACTGGACTTTTAGATTCATGTGTACATGTAAAAAACAGATAAGAATTTTAGGGACCATGAAATGTTGAACAAAAACAATTTAACTACTTTTTATTTTTTGAAACTGAAAGGTAGTACAGCTTTCCATAGCCGTCACTTGCTCCGCGTGCATGAATTTTTATGCAGACCAAAGTATTACGTTTTTCTACATCGGCCATGCAAATGTTAAACTAGTTCTGTTCCATGTTGCCATGCTAGTCCAGTTTCCATGAATTCTCCCACTACCTTGATTTTACTTTCTATTGATTTGTTGGGTACATTATAAATCAAGTTATAAATATAACAATATTCTTTTTATCTTATTACAGAACAGCATGGGTAATAATGAGACAGTTGAAGTAGATTTTAACTTAATACGTGATGGACACAAGTTTGAGCTGTTTCAAGAGGCAGTTATGAGTAGTGCTAATGACAGGTAAAAGTTCTACTTAAATAACAGTTGACTAAAAAAACTGCCTGACCTCAGTCCTTAAAAAGTGTGACCCAGAATTCTTTGATTTTTTAGCAAAATTCAAGTCAACATAGTAGGCCAGTAATATTTTGTCTGGTCCAGCAATGGTTTCTGTTTTGTCAGTCCAACATTAGTTCTGTGTCTTTTGCCTACACTGGAAAAAATGAGCGAAAATCTTTTTATTTTTATTCTATTCAATATTTTTCTTAAATTGAGTCTTTAGCTATTGTTGCATAATTTTGCATCTATTCATCACTAATATTTCGTATGTCATTTGTTTAGGTATAAGTAAATCTATAATAAATTATGTTCTGAAATCTTGATAGTTAAATATTGAGAAAGTAATGAGCAAAGTCATCATTTTTATCAGTAGTTAATGATAAACATGAGTAGTGTAATACCTTACTTATATTTTAGTGGCATGGATACAAGTCAACGATCTTTGTCCCCTGATCCAGTCAGCCATGATGACATCACACCCCGTCTTAAACCAGCCCCACATAAATCTAAGGTAATATTTGTAAAACAATGTCAATAAATCATTTTAAAAAAAAGACATGAATCAAACTTAGTTCTTTTTCTGTAGAGTTAAAATTATGATGATAAATGAGGATTTACAAATCTTATTTACTGGTGATATTTTATTGTACCTATTCTCTTCTATCAAATATATATATAAACTTGTGTCCAGTTGAATTGTTTGGTTTAACGACCAGATAAAGGTTGATCTTGGCTGAGGTTGAGACCTAGGTTGAGACCTGAGTACAATCTTGCTCAGTGCTAGATTTCATCCTTAATGTATTATCTTAAGTTATGTAACCTTTAACCATGCTGTAGTACATACTGGCCAGTAGCCACAGCTCATTTCTTGCTACAATTCTCTGCGCATTTTATGTATTTAGCAAATGTATTTATTTCCTTTTCAGATGCCATTAATGCAATCCATGGTTCCTGAAGTTTCACTGTTTTTTGGGGATGAAGACACAACATTCGTTCCTAGTGTTCAAAAACCAAAGGTGGATAACCCCTTCCCCCGGCCAGGCACTGGACGCCCACAGGCATTAGCAAGTTCAACTCCTGCACAACCTCTCTCTTCTAATGGAAACATTATTACTCAATCAGTGCCAAACAGTGTAAATCCTTGCAGTCAAAGTAGACAGGCTACAACACTGGTGAATAGTTATGTTAATAGTGCACAGGGAATGAAAACATCTCAAAATTCTGCTCAGAATGTTTACAGAGGTCCTAATGTTCAGTCACATCCAAGTTCACAAGCTTCAGCCGTAAACCAGGAACCAGTTAGTCATCAGAATTATTCTTCTATGCCTTTACCTCCACAGAGCATGAATCATGCTCCCCGACCTAATTATATTCATGCTCCAAGTGGACATATGGGGCCTGGACCCGGCCCAAGACCACCATCTTTCTGTAGCTGCCCAAGTTGTATCAAACCTCCCCATATGTACGGCCGAAGTCATTCTTACGAAGGCATGAGAGGACCTGTACATCACCCTAGACCAGTCTATCCTAGTTATGGACAACATCCACCTAGATTAAATGGACCATATCCTGGCTATCCTTCTACACAGGTTTATCACCAACTCTCTCAACCTGTACCTTATAGTCAGCCATATCCACCTTACCCTCAAGAACAAACTGCAGGGTCTTCAGCACCATTCCAAAATCCAGTATCATCGAATGCAACACCTCATGTGAATGAATATCCACAAGGTCATCCAGGCATAGAGTCAACAAATTCTGTGCAAAATGGAGTGATGTCATACCCTAACACAGCACGTCCAGCAAGTTCTCAAGCACCTCAAAAATCTAATGGTAGTCACCCTCAGCCTCAGACTAGTGGTGGATTACCCATGAGAGCTGAAGAAAAGGCCACACCTAGAACTCCTGGTCAAAGTGCTGAAGGAAATGTCACTGTAAGCAATGAAGTGAGGAGATCGAATCCTGCATCTGACAGCAGTGGAAGATCCAGTGATGACAGTGGTCTTAGTTTCACACCAGAAAAACACCATTCTCCCCAGAATCCAAGTCCTAAATCCACTGCCCCCGCTGCTGATATGAAGTCATCACTGGCATCAGTTAACTGGGAAAATGTTCCACCAGAAATTTATCAACTTCTTATGCAGCAAGACAAACAACTGAAGCAAATGCAAGTTCAGATTGAAATCCTATCAGCTCAGTCACTTAACAATACAGCTGAGAGTGCTCATATCAAGGCAATGTCTGCAGCTGAGAAATGTTCTATAGGGACCAATACCTCCATGGGTATTAGTGAATCAAAGACTCAGGTGTCAGCCTGCATGCAGACAAGCCAGCAAGAGGAGGACTATTCTCATGGCTCAAATAAGTATCAGACTCAACAAAAATTGCCAGCAGCAAGACCTGGTCTTCATCATGATATGTCTAACTCCAGCTCTAATGGAAGTGGTTGTGATACACGAACACCTGCTGAGATACGGCATCGTGGTCGTCTACCTATGAACAGTACACAGAGGGATGATGCTGATCTAGACATGTCACAAGGTGAACTTGTTGCACTGATGAACAACATGCATGATAAAACCATTGATAGTGTCCAGTCGGAGATGATTGTTGATTTACCTAGCTTCCAATCTTCACCCACAAGGTATGTTATACCAGCTGAATGTACTACCGTAATTTTAATTTTACAGCACTTTCATGAAGTGTAAAGTATTGTTGATATAAAGAAAGATCCATTTTTATTTGCTTTTGGGGATCTTGGACGAATGGCTGTATTCATTCAGCTTTGACTCAGTTTTAGTGAATATAGAAAACAATCTCTTACAATTATTGGAACTTGTAGGAAGATTTCAACATTAGCTTTATTACTTACTTCAATTGCTTGGTATGGGAATTCTTTTTCTCAGGCACTTTATATTTAAACAAAAGTGTAAGATTCTGTTGGATCAACTCTGATAATAACTAAGGTTTTAGCAGGATAGGATTCTGTAGGATAGGTTTCTCCCCTCAGGCTGTCATATCCCAGATACTGTTATGAATTTATTATTCTTCAAATCAGGTCACCAAGATCACAAGAATCCTGTAATGATTCAGCAGCATTCAACATGTCTCCTAGATCACCTATATCAGCTAGTATGTGTGAACAACAAGTGGAAACTGGTGGAAGCGAGTCTGAATATTCTGACGACGAAGGTGAAGATAACACGGCAGGAACTGATAATCCAGAGTATTATAACCGATTAATGGTATGTCCTTAATTTTTATTTTAGAATGATTTCTTCACTCACCTGAATTTGACCTGCCTCCGTGGTCGAGTGGTTAAGGTCGTTGACTTCAAATCACTGTAACCTTTCACAGATGGAGGGTCATGGTTTCGAGCCCACCTACCGACCATGTTTCTTTTGTCAGAAAATAGGCAGTTTCTTACAGAGAATGGGAGTCTAGTACTGGTTTTTTCCAGGAACGATGGTTAGGTGAACTGTCCGCCTCATATGACTGACCATTGAAAAGGGGCGTAAAACTTAAAGAAACAAACAAAACTTGCATGAATTGAGCAGTCAATCAAATTTTTTATCTGTTTAAGATAGACAAATTAAGCTGTTACCAGTAGATTGTTTGATTTTAACAATTTGACACGTTTATGTTTTTCTCAGACAACATTTTTTTCTTGATTCCTGGTAATATGATATTTTTTCTTCATTGTTCATTTTGACTATGTTCAGTTCCATTACATTAACGTCTGTACTTAACCTTGCAGGACAATATAAAGAAATTGTTAAGTCAGAATACTACAGAGAATACATTTGAAGGTGATGCTGGATATTCTGGCGACATCTCATCTGATCCCAGTACACCAGTCAAACTGGCTCAGGAAGAAATCAAACTTGGAGAACATCTTCAGTCATTCTTTAGGTAATGTTTAATTGCCCTCTCTGATATATGGGAATTAAGTGAATTCACTAGCCTGAGATTTTTGTTGATCTGGGAGACATTTTTGAGAAATGTGTAAAACATTGAGAATATTGAGGAGGTTATAAGGTAACATAAGTTGTTCTCCGTAAATGCTCATTAAGCAAAAGTTCTATCAAATTTTACTTTTAAAATGCATTCTGCTTGTATTCTGTGCAGTAACCCCCCCCCCCCCCCCCACTCTAATCAACAACCAATTACAACCCTGAAACTGAGCTCAAAATTGTCATTTATTGTTAAACCGACTGTATGTCAAGCAGTTTTGGATTTATTCCATCATATAATACTTTACCCTTCTACATTTGTAATATACTTGGTTTCCAGGTATCATTTCTCAATCCTTAACTTTGCCTATCACCCTGTTAGCTTGTCAGTTATTTACCAAGTGTGTAGACTTTTCATAATTATCTCGTAAAAAATACTTGAAATTTCATTGTCAGATTTATCTTTTATTTAATGAACTTGATATTTATCCTAATTATGATGGACTTTTATTATCAGTGTTTAAATATGTTAACAGGTTTGATCAGAACTCAACTATGAAAGGTCCAGTGGATACTACATTCATTCCAAAGATTAACTATGTCTCAATGCTATTGGATTCTGATACCGACACATCAATGGAGATTAATGCGATGGCGATGAAGTATTTGAAAGATGAACAACTTACACAGCTTACTAAACTTCAAGCAAAGAATAGACTAATGCAAGGTTCTAAGAAAACTTCAGAGAAAACTGCTCTGTTGCAGAAAATTTTAAAAATGGAGGATGACAGCACACCGAATGTAACCAATGTTGGTATATCCCCTAATGATTTAACATTTGCTACCAAAAGATATCTTGAAAAGCATGGACTACTCGGTGATAAAGTTACGGGTGATGGTGGTTCTACTTCCGCCAGTGATAACACTCAAAATGATAGTTACAGACTAAGGACTAACTATAGTACAATGACAAGTGGTTCCGACGATGGTCCCGCGCAAGTTACTCAAGAAGTGTTAGGTACTCCTAGAAGAAGAAGTGGACAACATGAGTCATGTACTCCTTCAGGTTTACAGCTGGGAACATACAGTAATGCTACTACGCCTATGAATGATAACTCTAGAACTCCATTCAATGATTCCAGTCAGAGTGTTGGTTTTAACAGGACTCCTAAACCTAATCACATACAAAGCCGTCTGGAGGATCACAGGAGGCTTACACCAAGTAGTTACAACACTGGCCATGATAGCTCAGTTCCCTCGTCTCATAAACCCTCACCGCTCGGGCAAAACCCATTCCCATACCCACAGGATTCGGCAGTGAAAGGTATTGGTGCTAGCGGGCGCTATGTGAGCCCATTTATAACAAGGCCCCCAAACCATCAAAATCATTCACCCCCAGAAAGGGAAGTCCCCCGTGAACCTCATTCTACTCAAGGTGCTGGAAAAAATGATTACGACTTTAGTAGAAACAATCAGTATGCTAGACAGTTACCTGCCCAACCAAAACAAGCAGCTGCTTTTAATAACGAAGGTGTTCCAAATTATTACGATTCTCGGTTACGTCGAGAAGACCGAGCTGATGATGATAGAATATTAGATATCACACGGCTTAAACAACTTCCAAAACTCCTCTAGTCTAGATAGCTTGTTTTAACTTAGTATTAAATTTAAAATAGAACAATTTTATGTTATATTTATTTTTAGCTGAAAGCAATTATACATTATTTTTAATCTTACAGAGTATAGCCCTCAAATAAATGGCTAATGTTAATTACACTGTATAAAGATTATGACACTAGAGTTTTTATATTTATCTAAATTCCTGCCATTATTTTACAAGAGTCTGTGATATCTTATATTCTATTGTCTCTCCTCATTAATGTGATTTTTATTCTGTTACTCATACAATATGTCAGGTTTTTATTATTTATTTATTGTTTACTATTTTTACTTCAATGAATGTTGCAGCTTACTTTTGTGTGACTCCGTCCTAAATTTATCCTAATTTGCTGTATTAATCATATACAAATATGTATTCTTGAAAATTAGCACTTGTTCAATAGTATTAGTACATTTATTGTTAACTAAATACTGTCTTCTATTCAATATACATGTAGATCACATAGGTTAGTATATTCAGATGAAATAGGCGGTTGTAGTTCACTATATTTATTAGTATTTGTTGTTTTACTCGTACAGGAAGAGGTATTTGGCCAGTGAAGATATGTGTACAATTAACTATGATACATGATCATTTATTTTGCAATCCAGGAGTTATTTTTTAAAGGTTCCCATTCTAGATTTTTTTTGTGCAGTAGGAAATTAAATTTTAGTTGATGTGTTTGCTTTTAGTCTTTAAAATGGATTTGTATACAGCACATGGTAGAAGGTAGAAAAGAGGTATTTTCTGCTGTAATAAAGTACTCTTTATGATATATTATTGCTGTCTGTAAACCTTCAGAGAATTCAGTTTTACCTTTTTTCTTCAAATTTCAGTAACTCTTACCCTAACAAATGATTTCTACATTTTCTGAACCATGTTTGATGAAAAAAGCTATTTTCTGTCCGACAACTCATCTTAATAACATGGAAATGGAATATTACTGGGTCAAAAGCCTTAACTATTCTACCAGAGAAATTAAAAAATGATTTCTGCAGTTTAAAAGATTGAATGTAAGTGAAACTTGATAGATTTTAGGCTTTTACTGGCTTTACTTGTTATTTTTTAGTGTATGTATATATCTTAATAAATTATTTATCTTACTATTTTGTTGACTTGGTTGTTAAGGTCATAATGAAATGATCATCAAAATAAGCATCTTCAAAAATTAAATACTGGATTGTTTCTAAAAGTCTGTGATTTAAACTATTTGCCTGACATCGGGACAAGTAAAAATTCTTCAGACAAGGTTTTGGACAACCTGTAGCATAGCTTGAGGTCTTCAGCGTACCCAGTTTATACTGTGATAGGATGGGTATGCTGAAGACAATGCTGTAAGGAAAGCTTACCAATAATTGTGTCAGGATCTTGACACGCTTGTATTAGTTTATCAAGCATGCAATGTAGTAAACTGAAGTATATCCCGATAGAAAAATATATAATCTTTTTATATGAAAAGTATCGTGCAAATGCTATTTCGCAGAGAAAGAAGCAAATTTGTTGGTTGTATTGATATAAAATATATTTGTATAGGGTAAAAAGCGATAGTGAACTAATTGCTTTATCGATTTATGGCCAAGATTTATATGATAAAAGTATTTAAGCGTGGTTACAATAACGTGCGTTATTCTGGTAGGTTTCGTAACGGGTCTGATCCAAAACTTTAATGCCGCATGAAAGGCGAAAATATTAAAAGAGCGGCTTTTAAAGTTATGAATCTCAATTTTAATACATTTCAAGGGTTTATGCGAGAAAGTAAGCAGTTGCTTAATAATAATATGGCGGATGGAAGTTTAGTACATGTTCTTCCAAGGAACAATGGTTCATTGTCCGCCTCATATGACTGACTGTTGAAAACGGGTGTAAAACTCACAAACATTTCATGGTTTATAGCAACAGTGATCTAAAGGAAAAGTATACAATTTATGCAACATAAACTATCCTGTAGTAATTACTGCACCGTTTATTATCAATTGCAGACCCTGAGGTTATAATATCAGTCTCTGAGACAATAATATGATTGATACATATTGATAAGTCTGAGAGCATAATTCATCTAAATATGTATTTAAACATTAATCTGCTCTATCTTTTCATTTTCAACCATAATACTTTAAGGATGGAATTGAGATTTGAACTCTGACAGTGTTTATAAGTTTTATAACTTCACTCAGTACCAGGACTTACCATTTTGGATAGAACATAAAATAATACAAGATTCAAGTTTTATTAAGAATGTATTTTTGCTGCATGACTGTACATACAAATGTTATAGAATTGCAAAAGTTTTCAACATGAAATAAATAACATTTACATATCAACAGGCACATAAAAAGTTTTAAGTGCAAAAAAAACTACACAGTATGAATGAAATACATTCAGTCAAAAACATTAAGCACAATGAACTCCTGGTCTCAAAAACTTTATCTAGAAACGAACTCTCACATCCATGAACCCATAGTAATGCTGATCTACCAATTCCCTTGTATTGGACCAATGTTAAGATGAATATCAGACACATATAAACGACCATTTAAACACAAAACTTAGTAAAAAACAATTCATTCTTGTTATTTTGTAAAAACTCAAGCACGCATGATGGTTTTGATAAACTCCAAAGAGATGAGATCACGCAACAACAGACAGACGGACAAAACAGATATCTAAACACAAGATAAACCAAGATTCATTAAAAAAGCTTTCAGCTTATAAGCGCTCACTAAGTAGTAGATGAAAATAAAATCGGCACTTGTGCCATGAATGATGTACAAATGAGTCAATATAAAATGAGTTATCAATATGACAAAAAATAACATTTTTAAACAGCATGGGAATGTATGATGATAATGATTTACAAAAACTTTCCTCAACAAACTACAGGAACACACTTCCAGTAATTTGAACCATACAAACATACCATGTCATTGTATACAAATAACCCATTGTCATGAATGGTTAACACTTGCAATAAAAATTCTACCAAGCAGTTTATGTTTTAATTCAGCTTGTATAGAATTTGAT
Source organism: Lutraria lutraria (assembly GCA_964023205.1). Taxonomy (NCBI): domain Eukaryota; kingdom Metazoa; phylum Mollusca; class Bivalvia; order Venerida; family Mactridae; genus Lutraria; species Lutraria lutraria. Next base: position 41,293,762 of record OZ026838.1, on the reverse strand, counting down.
AATCTCTGAGCAATAAGTGTGTATCATGCTGACAAGTCTACTGAAAGTTGGTCTAGTATAAAAATATCCTTCCATATATTTCAAAAAATATTCCTGCTAATACCCCTTTCTAATCAGCAACATTTGGATGGATTTCATTACATGTTGGGTCAATATTTTACAAATAAGAAAATGAACAGGATCTGAAATATAGTGTTATCTGAACAAAATAAAACTAATGAAACTAGAGAGTAACACAATGGTCTTAATTAACAGCATCACAATAGAAGTCTGTAGTTGAAAACTTCAAGTTTCTTCTTTGAAATAAATGGATTTTTTAAAAACTCGTCTGAGATTAAGGTAACACCCTGAGTTGCCAATTTCACGACACATCAAACCAGCTCAGAAAAAGTAAATATTCCAGCTAACAACAATTCTGAAACAGTTCAAAGGAATAATGTCGAGAACTGAACTAACAAGATATATGTAGGTACCAATGGTGACTTAACAGCAACATCATCAATACTTCCAAAATATGTCAAGGAAACTTTCTGTAATAATTAACTTGTGGATAATGAAAATAGTACCAAACAATTAAACATCATAGATTTTATCATTCATTTATATATATATTTCATAGGGTGATATTTATAACAGATGAATAATATCTGAATAATGAATAAAAATGGCAAATTCAACATACATTGTATTACACAATTTGTGTTTGAACATACTTTAAGCATCTTTTGTGCTCTAACATATATTTCTGACAAAACACATACATTACAAATGCCCATTCTTAAAAAAAAAACATTACATGCAATGGAAACTAACCAACACACAATTTTATTGCTAAATATGCATAACATAAGGTCCAGATAAAATCCTAAAAGCGCAAAAAGTATGACCTAAAATTGAAACTTATCATTTTGAAGAAATAAATGGTGACAATTCAGTATTATGTTGCCAACTATTAATATCACAACTAACTTTGACACCAATCAGATAAGGATAAAATTTTCACAACAGACAAGAAATTGAACCAAACTGGAGGCAAGCATATTTGTTCAAGGACAAACTTCAAAGTTAAACTAACAGTATCAATAATAATGATAAATTTGCATAGGTTTTGGGAAACAAAAATAATGGGTCACTATTCCAGTAGACTACAAGGGCTGAGTTGAGCAAATTCAATGGCAAGTATAGAAAAGTCAAGCTCCTTGGTCTTATAACAAATGTCACTACAGGAACAAAGATTATTCAAGAGCACATATTTTTATCTTGTTTGCTATATATTTAGGCAATTAATGGATGACTTTGATTAAAGCAGACAAAAGTATTTTCAATTCTAGATGAAAATGTCTGCCTTCCACGTCCAGATGTCAGTAACTTCACACATGATGGATACATTCAAACACATTTTTATTAAATATGAAGTAATTTAAGGGCTTTGGTAAATTGGAATATCTCAATGAAAAATATATCTTTAAAAAGTAGTGCAGGATGACACGCAATAATCAAAATGATAGCAAAATGTATCCTTACAAAGGTTTTCATGGACATAGCCATTACTTTAGCAAAACTGAATGCAACACAAATACATATTATTAACAAACTTAAAAAAAGAAGATATGTTTGCTTGGCATATAAGCAAAAACAATTTAACAGTCTAAGTAACTAGTCATTTCGCAATTTCAGTGCAAATTTTTACCAAATTTAAGATAACTTGCTTTCATATATTCTCTTACATCTCAGGAGCTTGTTTTTCCATTCAGTGAAATACAAATAGAGATCAATAAAATTATCAGAGTTTTATATTTCAGATACTCTTAAATAATACATTCATAAGACCAAAATAAGTTAACATTAAGTCAGCGTGCAGGTAACACTAAGCTAGGAAGAACTTCCTAAATAGCACAAACCAATCTGCTGGTTCCTAATATATCAACCAATCTGCTGGTTCCTAATATATCAAACTACATCACATTTAAAATACTTGGTAGTAATATTTGTATAAAAATTAATCATCAATGACAACGTATGGTAATATATGCAAAAGATCTGATTTATAAGACGGTAAAGACAAAGTCTGTGACCAGTCCCGCCAACCGTCAGAGGCATCATAACAACCATTCATTCCTGGCCAATGATCGCGATGCAGCCGACTGACATCATCATCAGTAATCTCCAATGGTTCAGGCATTTCATATGTGTCATCATCAAGCATAAAATTCTCTACATCTAAAGGAGGATATTTGCTGTAGATTTCATCTAATGTCAGAGGTTTGTCTTGTTCACTTGAAGTTCCTGGCACCAGCTCAGACTTTGTGAAAGACTTCTGTTCCAAGTCGGCACCTTTTTCAGAAATCACAGATTTAGTATCAACACTAGGCGTGCTCACTCGGTCCAAGAGATGTGTATTTTTTGTTGCAAAATCCTGAGCTCCGTCAACATTGTCTTCAAAACTAGTTGAGGCACTCGGAGACTCAGTTCGAGGCAGTTCATATTTTAGAGGACTAAGATCTTCAGCTTTATGAATAACAGAACTTTCTAAGTACTTTTCAACCATTTCAGTCTTTGATACAGGGGTGCTTGGAGGCACAAGATCATTTTTAGCACCTTTCTTACGATGATGTCTTGGTTTAGCTCCATCAGGAACAATAGACAGAAGATCATCATCGGCCTCTTTTTTAATTAAATTTTCCTGAATTCGCCGAACAGTATCCTTGCCAACTGATAGGTTGTTCTTTGCTTGCAAATCCTGCATTAATTCAGCAGTACTTTTAACTTTGGGAGTAAGACTAACAGCTCTAGATGCTGAATCAAGGTCTGTGTTTAGTCCAAGTTTCACTTGTCGTTTATCACACAGTGTCTTTTTATTAGCAACAGATCCATTTTGTGGTTTTGTTTGATCACCTGGAATTAGGGGTTTTGCTTTAGGAGGTCTGCCCCGACCCCTTTTCTTTGGTGTCTCTACAACTCCATTTACTGGAGGGGCTGGTGGAGAAGTTTTATTAAAACGAATTGTAGTTTTGAGTCCTTTAGTCTCAATGGAATGAGTAGGTGTTGATATTTCAGAGCCATTATGCGGACTTTTTGACACAACCATACCATTTGGCCCAGAATTATTAGTTAATTTAGAAGACAGGTTACAAGATGATTGAACAACCCTTAATTCAGAATCTGGAGGCTTTAATGAAAAACTATCACTAGAATGACTGCGTGTTAATTTAGATGAATCTGAAGCACTAGAAATATTAGTTCTTCTATTTACATTTTGTGTTGAAGAGGATGACACTTTTTGAGGTCTCTCATTAGGTGTAACAGTGCTGGATGCCCTACTACTCTGACTACATATACTGTCCGGGGTTCCAGGCTGGGAGCCAGCAGTATTGGGTGATATGCACAATCGTTTAGCACTAGATAACAACTGCGGTGATGAGATTGACCTCTTTGCAGCCTGATGAGATGCATGTTTGTTGTTCACATTTGATAATGAGGGTGTATTCGGTTTACTTGGTATCTGCCCCTTTGAAAGACTAGAATGTACACTACTTGGAGATATAAGTCTATTTACAACACTTGTTGAGGCTGACTTGCCCATGGGATGAGCAGCTGCAGGACTTATAGGTGGATTGTGTGAAGCCTGCAGTCTACTCTGTGCTGATGGTGTTTTTGTCAACCCATCTCCATTAACTGTGGCATGTGGTTCCGATGGGACAGTACTGACCACCTTCTGCCAACTACGCACCAGTTCTTTGGCACGCTTTGCCAACTGCTTATTTGAGGTTTTCCGACGTACATCATTAACGAGACGCCCAATCCGGGTTTCCTAAAACAGAAACCATAAATAACTATTGATTGACTATCAAATCATTTCTTACAACAACAAAAACACTACAAGGTTATCAGGAAATTATTATAGACAGCAAATGAGCATCAACATACTATTAACTATGACTACCCATCTTGAAAAAATACTAGTTTGAATGATTTGTTTTCATTGTTATCGAAAGTGGAAAAGGTAGAAAATTTAGAATTTTTAACTTTGAAAACATGGTCGGAAGATTCTGAAATAGATGCTGCGTGTTCGTAATAACTCTTCAACCATGACCAGCTGGGTCATAATTTTGCGTCCAGGACATAGTGAATGACAATAGTCAAAAATTACAGATCAGGATATTTGTGCTACAGTATCATTCCCAAACAGTCACATGAATGGAGTAAACCATGCAGATCATTTGAGAACATAGTTCAAAACTTATTATTCTTCTAGAAGGTGCTGACTGTAACTAATGGATTAATTATAGATTATATATAATGAAAGAAACTATCTTTATCAGAGATAAATAAATAACTAATGTGCACACTATGGTTGAGTTTAGACAGTCACTGACTTAACAGTTGTCTAGTAAATATATGGAAAATGAGGCAGGTGAATTAACATCTATCAGTGCTGAACACTTCCCTACTAAGCGGAAAAAGGGCAGATCATATATGCAAACTATGTTCAAAGAAAATTGGGTAAAGAGAATTACGTTAATGTGTAAACAATGCAACATTCATATGTGCTCAGACTGCTTTCAGTACTAGCATAGAAAATTGATTGCATATAAACATGTTTTTACTTGGAATAAATTCTATTTATATAATTTAAACACATATGAAAAATCATACTGGGAGACAATGCTGATTACATCAATAATCTGTGTAGGAGATGGCTTATCAGTTAGCAGCATCTATAAGACAATTGCTACCAGAGGCTCAATGTGTTAACCCTTAGCTGTTGGTTCGCGTCAATGTACGATTTCCGGCCGATCATTATCAGTGCTGATCGCGTCAATTGACGAAACACATGGCCTCATTTATGACCTATTCAAAAGACTGTTCCACTTACGTCAGCATTCCGAAAATCATTATGATTTGTTTAGTTATGAATATGCTCGCTATTTTTAGCCCTGGTAGAAGCATATTTATAATTATTTGCTCACAAATGACCTATGAACTCGCACCTACACAATAAAATCCAAGATGGCGGCGTACTACGATCTGATATATACAATGAAAATTCTTATCAGTATTTCGACAATTCTATGTCTGGATTCAACTTCAAATGAGTTGAAATCAATTATTTGATTGTTAGAAGAAACATACAAGGTGCAATTGACATGAAACAGACGCAAATAGATCTGTGATTCACGAAAAATTGAGACATGCCGACACAGGTCAAGCACTCGTAAATTACGTGATCCATGGTTGAAAATAAACGTTCCCGGAAGATTCACAGGTCAAGCTGACAAACTTAGTGTTATCAAAGACTGATTATTGACACTTGATAATATATATCTATTATGTTTATTTAGTTATACATTGCTATTTTAAATATGTTTTTTTTATTGTTTTGATATTTATACTGACAATAAAGAACATAGAATTTCACCTGTGTTTACCTGTATTTTGTTGTTGAAATCAGTCAACATTTAGTTCTAACAAAGTCATTAAAGGTTGGTTCAAGCATTGGGCAACATATATAAAAGTCATAAAGAACAAAAAGTATTGACTTGGAGTAATTGCAACATTGTGAAAATGATTGCAGCACCAGTTGAAAAAAAAATACCTGTATCTTTAATTGATACATATATGACATTTTACATATAACATAATTCAAAATAAACTACATATTTGTAAAGAGCATTAAATTCTGATACATTTACATATAAGTTTTATTACTGTATCTTGAAACAGTAGTGATCTATGAAGGTAAACACCAACATACTGAAACTACAGAATTCCTGCAAAAGTATTCAGCACTGGTAGAAAGTACCATACATAGTTTCATAGCAAGTTAAGGGTTAATGAATGCTGCAATAATAAGAATGTAGTACACTGCCTAGGGCATCATAATTAATTACGATGTGATGAACTTAAAAGGGAATTTTGTACTGCTTTATGAGAAAATGTACAACTTTTTTATCATTGATGCTGACATGACTTCACTTAATTTTGTATTAATTATCAACTGCATTTACTAGATACTAAGATATACACAAGAAAAATTGTTGATCACTTCTCAATGCATCCAAGTTTATGATTTAAATGCCAGGGCAATTGAATGCAACATCAAAACTTATATAGCCTGAAATTTTACCATTATTTAGAAACCATCTATCAATTAACTTAGTTCTGATTACCAAAATTTTACAGTAATTCTAATAATTTAACATTCATGGCCAGAACTATAAGTAAGAATTTTATAGCATTTAATGAAAATAACATACCTCCAATATCTCCCTTGTAACGGGATATTCTTCCAATATGCTGATGACTTCCAACACTTTTGGCATGTCAACCACCTAAAAGATAGACATGCAGTATAAACAATAATGGTCTAAATATGGATGAGGGTACATGAGATGCATCATTTCAAAAGGATTCAATGAGAACTTTGAGGTACTATATAGCCAGAAAATGACTTATATCAACTTATATGTGTCATTCTCAATGTACTACAACTTGCCAGACAAACAATTAGAAACTAGAGTGCCAGGTTACAAAATACGACCGTCGAGGGGCATAACTCAGGAAGTGCCTGGACCGATTGGGCTGCTTATCGAACTTGACCAAGATCTCAAGGCCATAAACATTTCTATCAAGTTTGGCGAGGATCCGAATAAAACAGACCGTGCCCGTGGGTGTACCCTTTCTTCTGAACAGGCCAGAGGGATCCAGACATTTTTCCAAACTATTTCTAACCGGCCCAACTAGTTTCTAACTCTTAAGAGGCACAATCAGCCGGTGGCCGCTAAGTATTGAGAACACTGCATGAGGAGGAAAATCAACACAGTTGTCAGATTTTCATGGAAGAGTATGACTTGTCATGACGGGGAATCAAACCTGGATCACCAGTTTACAAATCAAGCGCACGGCCAGCCATTTTCTTGTGTAGCATTCAAATATGCATGAAAATAACTCAATATTATGAATATCATACATACTGGCTAAGCATAAGTACAAAATTAGTTATACAATAAAATAAATGTAAATATTACTCTCTTCAGAAATGTGGAAATGGTTCACAACAAACATGCATTATCACTGAGTCTGAATGAAAAAGTTACTGAATTAACGAGACTTACTACACATGGACATCAGATCTACAATAAGCTAACCATGATACCAAGGAACTATATTTTTAAGTAATCCCATTTCTTAAATAAATAATTTTTACTAGATTCTATTTTAATTAATCTTAAAATACTTGCGATAAAAATGAGAACAAGCAAGTAAAAATCAGTCATAAAAACTGATAGTATTAAGATGTGTCCCTATGTCTAGAGATTTCCACTAAGAATGATCATGTAATTAAAATGTCCATTGTTTCTGAAAAATACTGTGATCAGCTAAAAAACATATTTCAAGAACAATACTGCCACGAAAATATGTAAAACAAATCATAAAAACATGAATAAATTAAAATCTTTCAGTGAAGAAAGCATGTGAATACCAATAAAAGTCATCATATAATATCCTAACAGGTCTAAGCCAGCTATTATGCTATATAAGTAAATTACCATGTATTACAAACACGCTCGTTTCACAGCATTTTGAGGAGAATAATCGATCAATCACAAACCATCTGCTATAAAATAACTTAATCTACCAGTATACACACATTAAAAACGCAAGCAGTCGCTAGAAGAGGCTATTTTCCATGTTTGTGTTTTTAACAAAAAAATCCGACATGTTACCAGCCATGTCGGCCACAAGGGCCAAACAAAATGATCAACAACATCGGTAAATGTACAAGATTTAGGGCATATCTTACATTATTGTCGCTATCTATGCCCTCTAGCAATCTTCCTTTTAACTGGTAAGGACTGTACTGCATCAGTGCGACCAGGAACACCGAAATTTAGGCATATGTGCCGTTTTGGTGCCCGATCCTCTCCCACCAGTATGGCGGACATCCATAAATTGAACAATTTTGTGCTGCGCAGTGGCATCTGGGAAACCTCTCCAATAGCGTGACGTAGACTGACGAAGAGAGGCCGAATGATCGTCGCGCGCAGGCTTTTGGGCAAGGTCGGCTGCTTTTTCAAAGGGAGGTAATTCATGTAAAATTTCATTTAGTTGTACCTCCGTCAAAACTAACTTTTGCATGCAACTGGTCCAACTGTCGTTTATTTGTATGACATTCTAGTTTGAAAGTGCACTAGAGTCCTAAAAACTGGCGCGGTTACGGCATAATCGTGCATGCATATTTTGCAAATAGCCTAGACAGTGGTTCAATTGTAGGTGGCGGCACGTTGCTGCGTCGTTGATTTCTATTGGACAATCGATCGATTTATGTCGGGAATTCTCATTGGTCAATGTAACATTACACCATAAACATGGCGGACAAGTCTCAGACAGACCTCGTGTAACTTATTTCCTACGGCTGAGCACGTGTGACACGCACCAAAAATGGTATAAATTTTGAACTAGATGTCGAAGAAAACATTTTAGATAATTTGTGATGATTTCTTTGCTCTTAATCTCTGATCTCACGAGAAGACAGCGTTTATGTTTTTCCTTAAGTCGATTCGTACTCAATATCGGTCGTGTCGATACTGTGATGGTATACTTATCAGTGAAATAAGACTTTCAATATACCTTTCATAAGCGACTATGTTGGTATTTTTAATGTTAAGTATTAAATGTTCATTAATTTAAATATAATGAATTAATAACCTACTTATCAAGTCGTGTTTAATATGTGGTAGAAAAGTTTGTTCATGTATGTATTATTAGTGTTATTAGTCCAACTAATTTGTACACTACAGATGATATCGAGACATTTTTTGCGCTTGCCGATATCTATCTTCCGAGTACAACTGCGCAAAGGTCAATTCTGTGTCGGAAAACAACTACTCTTTGGCTATGTAATCCCCAACGAAATCTGTTAGGAACGATTTTACATCAAAATAAAATTTGTACCTGCTAAAAAAATTATATGGTGTAGAAGCCATCAATTTTCTGCTTTATTTGATGTATATTGCATATAAATCCATCAATGCATAAGTTCAAAACGACAATTATATTCTGATTTAAATTCACTATTCTCCATAATCGTATACATGTGTACAGGTAAATCTACCGTCACTGTACAGCAGTGATTACGCATAACGTTGCGATTAATCGAGTAAACTGGATTGATATGGTTTTCGACAATATTAATTTATCGTAGTGAAAGAAAGAAGACAATTGCGAATTTGGACGCACTTTTAGAATGGCATTGTTTTATTTGTTTCATAATTTATGTATTTGTTATTCACAAAGAAAGCAACAAGTTAAAGCTTTATATATACACAGTTTCTCGCACTTGCAAAACATTATATTCATGTATGTATTAAAGTTATTCTTCAAAGCTGATCCAGTTTTTTCGGGTATTACTGGTTCAATGATTACTTGAGTAGAGGAATAGATAACTTATGAAGGTTAATAAATAATATTTTTGTGCAATAAATATGTTATGATAAAAAATAAGTTGCGTTCTTTTCTCGACCCGACACCAATTCGGTGTTATGATTTTTACGTGTACCGCTTGCCGTACAGTAGATGAACTTCATTGCCTGCATAAAGTTTACACAAATATGACCGGATTTTAAACCCTCGCGTGTTATTTTCAAGGTTTATACTATTTATTTATAATTTTGTTATTGTTCTTTGATATATATACAATATTTATACTTTTCTATGCTTATTGACGGAAAATTGTACTTTGAACCGCTGAAAAAACAAACTTGACAAAACTCAGAAATCCGACATTGTTTTGGTCCTTCCGCAATGAGACGTAGCGGGCAATAGATGAAAAAGCAAAATCAAGAACGGATTGCTCGTACGTCTCATTAATGTAGACTATAGTGTTATTAACTATATTTAAATGAAAATTGATCAGTACAATGGTACCCCAGAATAACTGAAATTTCAACTGATTGAAAATATTTAACTCCACTATAAAACATGGTCCAACTGGTGGCAGTACTACTAGTGCTACTACTTACGAATAAATTAAACTACTGATTATGTTATTTCAGCCTGCAAGAAAGAAGAAACAATTTATTGATAAGAAGAATGCCATTACTTTCCACTTAGTCCACAGAAGTCAGAAAGATCCGTTGCTTGTCAGTGATGATGCTTCTAAACACGTTCTTGTTCCAGAAGACAAGGTAAGAGTATGATACTCTTTGTTTAACATGTACCATAATGATGAGTCTGTCGACATAGCAACAAATGATGATATTAAACTGCAAATGTCTGAACCACTGAATGGTACTTGTAGTTTGTTATAACTCAAGTGTAATAGGAGGAAAATAATGTACCCAATGCGGGGCTCGAACCCGTGACCTCCTGCTTGAAGTCAGATGCTGAGCAATGGGCTGGTGAATATCCCAGTCAATTTTATGAATACAATATACCACACCACTACATTCCTTCTTTTTTTCAAAGTAATTTATCGCGACAACCACAGGTTCTTTTGACTAACCCAGTCTTCAGTTCATCCTAGCTCTAGGATTACGATATGGGGCTTGAACCCACGACCTCCTGCTTGCCAGTCAGATGTTCTACCAACTGAGCTAATCGGGCTGGTGATTATCCCAGCCAACTTATAAATACAATATACCACACTGCTACACAAGCTAAATTCCATATTATGCGTCTAAAAAATCAGGATCTAGCATCTTAAAGTTCAATTTTCTTCATATTTGATATTTTCTAGTTAACATCAATTGATGTCAAATATAGTCTATAGATAATGATTGATATATTTTAAACACAGATATATAAATAGCTTTGTGTTACAAATTCTACTGAACTACTTCTATAGGAAAAGAGTGAGATTCGACAAGACCAGCAAAGAAAGTTTGGAGTATTTTTTGATGATGATTATGATTACATGCAACACTTGAAGGATACAGATGAGATTCGTGAAGTGGAGATGGTTGATGGACGAATTGTTCAAGAAGAAAATGATGTAAAGGTGAATATTCTTTGTTTTTTGACTGGTTGAAGTGTTTAAAGAAATATTTTACATTGATTCTGGAATTTATTGTAATTTCTTATTTTGAGGTGCCAATAGGATGAGTCTGTTTGACAAAATAACAATGTTGATATTACAACTGCAAATGTCTGAACCACTGAATGGCATTTATAAAAGTATTATTCTTCTACAAATCATTGCTATTTCTTAGTTTTACTGTTATAATTCAAGTGCCAATAGGATGAGTCTGTTCGACTAAAACATTATGTTGATAAAACAACTGCAAATGTCTGAACCACTGAATGGCGCTTATGAAATGTTAAAATTATTTTTTATTCTAATCAATGCTAGATCTTAGTTTGACTATAATTAATTCAAGTGCCAATAGGATGAGTCTGTTCGACTAAAACATAATGTTGATAAAACAACTGCAAATGTCTGAACCACTGAATGGCGCTTATGAAATGTTAAAATTATTTTTTATTCTAATCAATGCTAGATCTTAGTTTGACTATAATTAATTCAAGTGCCAATAGGATGAGTCTGTTCGACTAAAACATTATGTTGATAAAACAACTGCAAATGTCTGAACCACTGAATGGCGCTTATGAAATGTTAAAATTATTTTTTATTCTAATCAATGCTAGATCTTAGTTTGACTATAATTAATTCAAGTGCCAATAGGATGAGTCTGTTCGACTAAAAACTTGTGTTGATAAAACAACTGCAAATGTCTGAACCACTGATAGGCACTAAATTTTCAAACTTAATCACTCTAATAATCTGTAAAACATCATTTAGTACACTATTTTATCAATGAATATTTGAACTGTTGAGCTGCTGAAAACAGATCTAAACATGTTCCCACTAACATTCTTTTTGTCTGTTATTAAGTATGATTGGACAATTGAAAAAAAATTGGATCATGGTAAAATTTCTGGCCTAAGCATTAAGATACATACATTCCCGTATGAGGCAATTTGTTGTTGTACCATAATGATGAGTCTGTGAGACATAATTCATTATGTTGATAATTAACTGCAAATGTCTGAACCACTGAATGGTACTAAACAACAACGGTTTTGATATTTTGATAAAATCTATCACTCAAAAAATACTTGTTATTGCTAGTGCACTGAGAATGTGTAGTATATTTGTTACTTATCAGTAAGGTAATCCTTAAAACATCTTGGATTTGTATGCTTGTACTGGAAATGATAAGCTAGTGTGTAGAAATAAAATTGTCCTAGTTGCAAAAAGTTAGAATAGGGGGATTTTGTATGAGTTGGTCTCACATAGCTGTAAACAACCAGTTTTTAGCTCGACTTTTTGAAAAAAATGAGAGCTATACTAATCAACCCGGTGTCGGCGTCGGTTAAAATTTTGATCAAGTACAGTAACTTGAACATTATCAAATACATGCAACTCATACTTAGAATTATTCCTTATGCGGACAATGTGCATCTCTAGGACAAGTGGTATAACTCTGTCAACAGTATTTTTAGAGTTAAGCCCCTTCTTAATTTAGAAACTGTTAAAATAGGTAAAACTTGTGCAATATCTTGAAGACTTTCAAAGATATTCAACTCAAACTTTGAATACTAGTACTTCCTTATGGGGACAATGTGCATCTGTAGGACAAGCTGGAGTTATGCCCCTTTTTAACATAGATTTTTCTCATGTATCAAGCATTTTATTATACTGAAGACTTAAAAAAGTCGAGTCTGCTGTCTTCTGACAGCTCTCGTTTACAATGGCCTTATTGGTGAAATTTTTGTTGCACCATTTAATTGACTTTTTCTTCTTTAAAGCAACAAATGATGATATGTTCTGACTGACTGTTTATGCTGATATTGAAACAAATGTCTGAACCACTGAATGTTGCTTTGTGTCAATTGTTCTTTTGATGTGAAATCTTCCTTTGAGAACTTGTGTATGTTGTATATTTATGAGTAACAATGAGATTTATATCTTCAGTATGTCAAACAAATCTCCAATAAAAGAACATACATGTTTATTTTGCAATACCTAAAATACATGAACATTGACAGGTGGAATGTATGCTTGTTAAGATACATGTTCTAGTTATTTGCACAGACAAATTAAACGATAGTAAGAACAGCTAAAATATTAAGATTTATCATTACAGGGCCCCAAATTAAGACTCCCCTCCAGTGCACTGCCATCAGAGTTTGAGAAGCCAGTCGGTCTACTGAACCAAGCTGTTCCTATTAGAGGTAAAGTGCTGTTGAATAATCATTATTGATTTATTTTAAGGGATCTATAATAAATTAAGTTCCAGAAATTATCTCTTGTGCTAACTGTTCGCTGGTTAATAATGAACTGTTTTCAATTTATTCTGATTTTGGCTTATTTACATATAATCTATCTAGTATGACTGATTGTATTGGATGGAGTCTAACTGCTAACAGGTATGTTATATTTGTATAGGACCACAACCTGACTGGGATCCAGATATTGTCGCAGGACTGGATGATGACTTTGACTTTGCTAATCCTGACAACCAATTAGATGATGATTTTATGCAAGTGGCAAATCCAGAAGGTGAAACGAATGAGTGAGTAGTTTAACAAGTAGTTTAGAAGTGATGATTGAAAGCAAAGATCATTTAGAGTGAAATTGCATTATCAACTTGAAAACTCTAAAAAATAATTGAACATAATAGATAAAAAAATCATTGTATTATTTCCCTTGTTTGTATATTGTAGAGATGGGGAAAGTGATCTGGAAGAAGTCAGTGATCTAAGTTCTGATTTTGGAGGGATGTCTGACAATGATGATTTTGATGCCGACTTCAAATATGGTGATAACATGTTTATGGACGAAGAAACAAAATCTAGATTTACTAGTTACTCTATGTCATCCAGTGTGATGCGTAGAAATCAGGGTCTCTCCTTGTTGGATGACCGCTTTGAAAAGGTTTTTACCATACCATTAGTTTTTAAAGATAAGAAAATTCTCATGTATTTTGAATTTCTATTGCCTTTGATAAAATATTTAAATGAAAACATGCTTGAATTTAAATGATTGTTTATTCAAGCTTTTATTTTGGCAATAGAATCAGGAGGTAAAAAGAATAATTTGATGAATGACTGGTCTAAAGAAAACAGACAATTAACATTTATATTTGAAAGGTTTCATTAGTTGAATAACAGCATACCTTGTAGTTATATGAAGAATATGATGATGTAATATAGGTTATATATGAACATACCTTGTAGTTATATGAAGAATATGATGATGTAATATTGGTTATATATGAACATACCTTGTAGTTATATGAAGAATATGATGATGTAATATTGGTTATATATGAACATACCTTGTAGTTATATGAAGAATATGATGATGTAATATTGGTTATATATGAACATACCTTGTAGTTATATGAAGAATATGATAATGTAATATTGGTTATATATGAACATACCTTGTAGTTATATGAAGAATATGATGATGCTGAGATTGGTGCCTTAGATCAGGATGATATTGATGGATCAATTCAACAAGGAAGTAAAGTTTTAGATTCTCTCATGGATGAGTTTGAACAACAACAAAAACAGATGTAAGTTGACTGATAATTGATTTCTGAATAATTAAAACTCAGACATAATGATCTCTTGTAATGTTCTATAAAGTTAACTTCTCTAACAATTCAGTAAACTTCTATCTTGCTTAAATATGATATGAAAATGTTAGAAGTAAATTATAAAATATGACTATATGGCTTAAAGGTCAGATGAATATGTCTAAGGAACCACTGAAGTAGCTTCAAATACAAAGCAAAAAAAAACAAGATAAAATAATTACAAAATGAAATGAAAAAAATGATTTGTTCAATAGATAGTAATAATTATTTTCAAAGCAATTGAAATAATTGTAGCTGAAATATTTTTGCTGAAAAATCAGTTTTTGCTAATCTGTGGTTTACAGAACATTAGGAGAACTTGTAGATGAGAGTGAAGGTGTTGATGCTGACATTGTCAGTGATGAGGACTCTGAACCTGATGATACAGAATTGATCTGTGTAGAAGTGAAACCAGAAGAAAAGTGGGATTGTGAATCCATATTGAGTACATACTCTAACTTGTACAATCATCCTAAACTGATAAATGAACCTAAAAAGGTATGTCTACAATCTATGTCTATGAATGTTTGGTAAGTAAACCTAAAATGATCTGTCAAAGTCAGGAGAATCTTGTATTACTGAACAGGACTGATCAAAACTGAATTTGTTATTCTCTACACTCTTGAGAGCATGCAGGTTAGGTATGGGGATCACAGGTACATGAGTGAATCTTTGGTATAGCACAATGTTTTAACTTCTTGAATAATGAATTGATCTCTGGTGTGTGTGGAGTGTTTCCATGGAGTTTGATATTGAAGTGATTGACATTGTTATTCACACATGATGCATAACTAAGACGGCGAATGACTATGTCATGATGAAGCTTGTCTAAGGAACCACTGATGTGAACTAATTTGTAGGTGAATTTCATAATTTGATAGTTAATTTTATATTAATCTTATCTTGCTACCCAAATGGTAAAGCAACACATACTTTAGGGCTGTCATATGAAACACTTCACTAATTGTTCACTAAGATTTCAAGTGAGACTACATGTACTAACTTAAATCTACATTCTCCTAGAGTTGTAATGTAAAGATTCATTCAGTGGTCTGAAAGTAGATCTGAATGTTGATCCAGAGATTACAGTCCAGTATAACAATCATCATACAAATATATTAATGATACAGAAATGTCAAAAAATTGCTTGTTTATTTGTTACAGAAGTTAGTTCTTTTATATATCTGTCATTTCTGTGACAGAAGGATCAACAAAACTAATTCTTTGTTTGAATTAATTTCAGAACAATAAAGAAATCAAACTTGGCAAACATGGTCTGCCTGCTGACACTATTGCAAGTCGTGGTCTTACAATATGCGAGATAAATGAGGAAATGAATTATAAAAACAAAACAGACAAAGCCAGTACATACAGACCTAAAGGTGAAACAACTGAAGAGAGGAATGAAAGAAAGAAGGCTGTAAAGGAAGAAAGAAAGGTAAATTGTTAGTTAATGACCAACTCAGTTAATGATTGGTTTCCATTGTAATCAGTGCAGTAAGATTAAACTGGCCATGATTTCATATATTTGTGAATGGAGGCTAGGTGAAAGGTGTTCTAATCATACTGGTTTAATTAAGACACTCTCTAGATCCTTAAAAAGACATTTTGACTCTTGAAATTAGTAAAATAAAAGACCTCAGACTCTAGAAGTTGCACCTGTTTGCCGTAGATAAACATTGTGTTCACTAGTGATGCACAACTTCAGGCATTGAATGGCAAATTGTCATTATGATTTATGTCTGAGGAACCACTGATAGTGAATGATATGATTGAAATTTGAAGGAATAAGAAGTTACATTTGTAAGCTTTGAGTGCTGTAATAAAATGAATAACCCATGTGGATGAGAATTGTATCTGATATATTTACTCTGATAAATTCACAGGGAATGACACATAATGTCATATTGAGACTTGTCTTTAAAACGTTAACGTGAGTTGATAATTGTATATAAATCCAACATAATTTAAACAAAAAAGATTTTTTTTGGATTTCACTTAATTCTGAGGTAATTTTGCTAGGAAATCAGTCTCTTATGAATTATCTGCTTGGTTGTTGGGAACTTAACAAACAACTCATTCAATCTGCGATGTCTATCTGAATGCTTGTGAAATCTGATTTATAAATAAATGAAAGCTGACTGTGGTAAATAGTAACATTAAGTCATATGCATTCTTTCAATTGGCTTGTTCATGAAAATTTGTAAATATTTTTTATTGATCCACTTTGACTGAAGATCAGTGTTTTATCTTATTTCACATGTGATGCATAACTAAGACGGCGAATGATGTCAAATCGTTATGATGCTAGTCTAAGGAACCACTGATGTGAAATTATTTATTTCAGTTTACTGCCAACAAAAATAGTTCTTAGTTAAGAGGCTTCGGTAGTCAAATAGTTAATACGCTCCTCAACTAGTTTCACTCAGGATTAAGAAATTTCCCATATGAAGGATCTGTTTGATTTTATTTCACATGTGATGCATAACTAAGACGGCGAATGTTACATCATTATGATGCTAGTCTAAGGAACCACTGATGTGAATATATTTATGAATTTACTGCCAACTAAGATAGTACTTTGTTAATGTGTCGAGTGGTTATCGTCTTTGACGAGTCTCGAGAAATTTCCCTTATTTGATAGTATTTAATTTTATTTCACATGTGATGCATAACTAAGACGGCGAATGTTATATCATTATGATGCTAGTCTAAGGAACCACTGATGTGAATATATTTATGAATTTAGTACTTTACTGCCAACGAAAATAGTTCTTTAGATTTTGCCTTTGGAAACTTTAGTGTATGCTTGGTTGAAACCCTTCTTTTTTGTCTGGCCTTACTAGCTTTATAGTTATTTATGATTTGTTGTTTTTTTAGGAAAGAAGACAAGAAAAGAAGTTAAATAAGATGGCGTTCAAGAAAGAACAGATTCGACAAGAAAAAGAAGTTATTAATGTAAACCAGAACATGAAAGGACTAAAAATAATCTGATCATTCTGAGATTCAGAACAAGTAATATGTTAAAGATATATTCTGTGGTAAAGAGTCAATCCCCTGGACTCAAAACATGTTTATCAGACTCGCAAGACTTGATATATCAGAATTGATACATCAGTGTCTGCTGATTAATCTGATAATGCTTGAACTGTTCCATGTTTCTGCTGGAGGTCAATGCAGTGATATTTTGTCTGATCAGATCTGTGCTTTATGTTCTCTCTGTACATGATCTACTGATAGACAATAAACCATACCCCTTGTTGTCATACTTAACTGTTAATTTGTAAGCTCTATGTTGCTTTAGCTCTTGGAATGGGAAGATTGTTTTTGTTTCATTTTCATTGATGTTTAAATATCTGTGATAAAATTCTAATAAATGGAGTAAATAAAAAAAATGTGTTTTGATTTCCTTGTTCTGTATATAAGGTATTTGTAGAGAGAGTATTAACATTAAACATGGACATGCAGTGCAACCTCTCCAAAGCAACACCCTTCAAGAGGTTGTTACTCTAGAGGTTAATTAATATTTAAATCGTACAGTTTGGAAAAATCATGCTGTTGTTGCTCAAGAGAGGTTGCACTGTATTACAAAGGCATGTTATAAGTGGAAATATTCAGAATGAAACTTGGTGTGTGTTTAAATTGCATCACTTGATATTTTTAACGCCTGTATTTTAAATAAAATAAGACACTTGATGCTGCATGCAGTTTATTGCTGGCAAAATATAAATGCTTGACATAACAGTAAAATCATGAAAATATGAGATAATACAGAAAACAAGAATAAACTCAACAAAATATAAACACAAACAAAAATAAGAACAGAAATAAAGACAAATATCCAGTTAAAACTAATTACAGTTGAAATCTGTTAAAAGACAAATCTTGATCTTTAAGTGTATAATGATTACTTATAGTAACTGAACTAATGAAAGGGTTGGTCTATGGTATGTTGGTGTTCAGATATCAAGTAAAATGGTAATACAGAAGTAATTAACATGAATATCACCATATCCTGCTTGATTTAATACTGATATTTTTACTTCCAACAATTCAGATCCAAGCTTCAAAAGTAATCAAAACATGAATTAACAAAAAAACAACACAAACATGATTAGTACAAAACAAAGAAAAAAAACCAGCTAATAACATGTATTGCAAAATTGCTTAAATGTGAAAAATCAACTAGTAAATACACTAAATGATCTTTAAAATAACTGAAAGTATTGTTTTAGAAACTAGTCCTGAGATCAGTTAGGTATTTGATATGTCGTCATTTGGCAGTGTAACTCTTTGACATGTAAAGAAGTTAGAGATCAGATGAAAATAATGATGTCAGAATTGATATGTAGCCACCACAAAGATTATCACAACATAAAGTCTTAGCTTGTAATGGTAACGTGTATCAACTGAAACCATCTGTCATATTCAATTGAAGAATTTCCATTCACTCATTTTGATATGTTAACCACAAGTTACCGGACTATTCAAAATGAATGCAGACAATGATGTACCATGCTTATTTTTACAGTAATTAACAGATTTAAAAAGTAAATTTCTGATTCACTCATTCCTAAAGGCAGAAAATATTGTACAAGTGTTAATAAGTTCTTGTTACCAATACAGTGAGTTTTTGTTATGTATGAGAATTGAAAAATGCAATGTGAAAATTGGAGTGTATGAATATTTTGTCAGAAAAAATATAATTGAAACATGAAAAAATGATACAATGGGACAAACTGACAGAAGAAAATGCATCAACGAATGATTCATAGCGATTCAAATCAATCGTCAATATCATGACAGTCATGAACGACCCTTAATATTGTGGACAACGAGGTTGCCAGATTCAACTAAGCCTGAGAAAAACTCAGTACATTTCCTAGATGAATTAACATGCCTTATATATGCATACTGAATAGTATTTACACTAATAATTTCTAGCCAAAAAAAGCAAAACAAGTATCTGAACTTAGAATAATGAAAAAAAGGTGATTTTGGTATGAAATAAGATACAGTAATAAAAACAGAAAAGAACAGCAAACATAATCAGCTGAAAACATAAAAATAAAATTAAGACCAGAAGCACAAAGTTATATTAAGCAAAAAGCTGAAGCACACACACATGGTCCATTATATGATAGCAGCCAAAAGGGGCTGTGAGTCAACAGATCTCCTGAAACTACGAACAAAGGTTAGTCAAAAACATTTGTTAAAACAATGAATGAACATTATGAGCACTAGTATGAAATACTTTTAGTGTTATTTTCATGGAAATGTCATCTCAAACATTATATTAATAAAAACTGATCAACCTTTGTTATGTAGTTTCTATCACAGACCTTCATTGGATGTTTATGGTTTGATACAATCAGTGGGCATGTCAATGTATTCATTCCTGTCTGCTCGTTTATCTCGGACTTCATCTAATACTCGTCTTCTTACAATATCAAGATACGTCTTGGTCTGAGAACGTGATGATTTGACACAGTAAAAGGACACAAGATGATGTTCTTTTTTCTCTGGTTCACTTCCTGGAGGACATTTCCTCACAGGTTTTGTAGAGAAGCAGGTCTTCTTTACATTCTTTATTGTCACGGTTCTTACCAGAGTTTCCTCTTCTGGTTTCACTTGTTCTGAGGGAAAAACAACGAAAATATTACCATAAAGCATAATTATAATGATCTCAATAAAACATAATTATAATGATCTCAATAAAACTTAGTCATAGTGATCTCAAGATGTTGAAAAGGCAATTGTACTCATTTCCTAGACATGTCATAGTGAAGATCGCATTTTTTCAAAATGGAAAATCTTGCCACCCTTGTTTGTAAATGAATAGTAATAGATCTCTTGATTGCTTGTTCATTCAGCAATTAAAGGTAAAAATCTGTAATATATATGATTGATAAGATATTTATTAGCTATGTTATGTCTTCTGCTCTGTATAACCTGATTTCCTGCACTCTAAAGGTAAATCATATGTTCTGTTATGTACTCTCTATAGATAGATTTCAACCAGATTTCACATGCACAGACTATTTGTTGAATCATGATTCATACAATAATTGATCTTTGTCATAATCAAAAGAGAAGAAATAACACAAAAACAATTGAACAAACATTGACCACAAAGTTGGAACAAGCCATTACAAGACAGAAAAAATCCTTCAGTGTTTCATGGCATAATGTTTTGACATAACTAGTATAAAAAAAAATCATTTAATTAATTTGGTGGACTCAGTAAACAGTCTAAACATGTCTAACCAGTATCATATAGGGAGATATGGTTAAAACATACATCTGATATACAATGTACTAACTAGATTTCTTTCTGATCTCAGGAACACCGTATGATTTCTGGACAGTAGCTGGATCACAAGTTGATTCAGGTACCATATAAGTAGAGACAAAAGCGTGTGGATCTGAGTACATGATTTGTTTTGGACCACATAGTTTATCTAACCCATGCTTATCAGAGTTGCCACATACACCACAAAGCTTGTTCCTGTAGGATCTGGGAACCTTAAAAAGGAAAAACAAATGAATGGATATTATCACATAAGTATCAACCAATATACTACAGATGAAGTATGATAACTATCTGGTTCATTTAATTACGGAACTGTCCTACAATGTTTTGTGGTGATTCTGTAGAAAGCTATTTCATGGTCAATACAATCCTGTGAATAAATGCCATTCTTTTAAAAACCTTAATTGATAATTTAGAACAAAACGACCTCTGAATAAAGGTCACCTGTCAATAAAGGTCAAATTGTTTACAGATTTGACTGTGTATATAGTAATCATGAAGACCATACAGAATACAGATAAAGAAAATTATATAAAAATAATCTATTAATACCTTAATGGAAACCTTCCTTCCATCAGATTTAACCATCAAATCAATACGAGGGATTCTCACTTCAGCTGTACCTTCTTTGTATTTTACAATCACATAATGCTTCTTGGATTTATCAGAAACTCTAGTAATAAATACATGTATAGTGAATAGCACTATTAAAAGGTAACACAACATGTCTTATAGCAATACTAGTATGTTGGGTATGTAACATAACCTTAACCTTAAATCTTTCTTTCTTAATATGTGTTTTAACAGCCCACGTGACAGCTATGGTCATTTCAGGGAAAACTGGGTATTTTTTAATTTTATCAATTTCAAATAGTTCTTCCTGATTCTTTAACATGCCAGGTGTAAAGCATGTCTTCTGTGATTTTCTAGACACAGTACTTGGCCTCAAAAGTTTGAAGACATTGAAAAAGTTTCCCTTAGAAATACAGAAGGCGGAGCCGAGATTCGAACCCACATTCTTTCATTCGGACTAAATATGTTCTAGATGGAACATATCCAAATACAGTGTTATTCACATCTTCTAGTCAGCCATTGTGGCCACTGTATCAAACTCACCACCTACAGACTTGAAAAATCTAACAGAACTATAACCTCCTTAGCAACAGTGTGTCGTACCAATTATTTCAGTTAATATTGAAATTGTAAATTATATCACATTTTTCTTCAATACAGAAAGTGATGAATTTTTCACAAAAATGTATCAACACTTTTATATAATGAGGTTTATAATTTGACTGTACATATAAGCATCATTTGCATCTAGAGGAAAAAACTTACTTGACAAATTCTCCTTGCTTTGGTTCAGAAACTAAAACACCATCAACCTTCACCAATATTTGTGAAGAATCTGGAGTTATTTCAACTTTCCTCTCCTTTGTAAGAATTGTGATTACCTGTATAATAGAGGGTCTAGTTTTACATTTATTTTCAAACAGTCATTCAGATAAATATCAGTTGACAGATGGCTTAACCATTTTTCCTGGATTTTTACCAGTATTAACTTTCTCTACATGGATTTTCTGCAGTCCAGGACAAATGACATTCAGTATGCAAATCGTCACAGAGAACAATACCATACCCAAAGTTTAAACTTTACGTTCACACTTTCGTTCAAACCCAGAGTTCAAAAGCTGAGGTTCACAGACCCAACACTTCACCAATTGAGCTAAGTGAGCAGACATGAACATCTACTAAACTGAGTGGAATCATCAAAATAGGTAAAACATTAGTACAGTGAAAAAGTTATCATAAGAAGCCGAATCCATACAAAAGCTCACAATTAAATCATTATTCTAATAAATCTAGTATCTATCATGATACATGATCATATCATCCGGGGGCTTTAATTTGTATCCAAATTTAATAGAAATTACGCTGATCCACAAATATGATCAGAAAGTACATACCGGTACATGTACTTCAAATGGGCACAAATGATAAGAACACTTTAATCATTTAAAAAGTTATTTTAATATTAACAGCAATTTGCAAACTTTAATTTACCTTTTTGTCTGGATCATGTTGATAAGGTTTAGACATGACAACAAGAGAGTCCTGCACTGAACAGTCCATTGTGAGAACAGTGCTGCATGGTAAAGATTTCAAATCAACCTATGATAGAGAACAGTTGATGAAATAATATAACTTACTATACTTGTAACCTACAATATGATTGTACAAGGCTGGTAGGTAATCTGAAGTACAGAATTGAGTCAACACAGATTACATAAGGACATTTTGTACTGGATTCTAAATGAGAGGTGATCAGAGAACGAGTGGCAATGGACTACTAGTTAAACTAAAGGTTGTGGGTTTGATTCTCGGCTCTGTTTTAATTTTATAGACAAGTTAAAGTCTGGTACAAACAAACAGACAGACAAACAGGTCAAAAACAGTATGCACCCCGATCTATCGATACAAGGAAATAAAAATAAAGACAGGACAATCTAAATGAAAAATTACTTTATTAAAGTGAGTTGTCACCTGTAATCTTTTATTCTTTAATGTTTTCACTCTCTCTGGAGTTATTTCACATGTAGTTGAATGTTGAGTACCGTACATTGCCGAGGTAGACATAACTTTCATACTATCAAATAAGGATGTTTTTCTCAACAATTCTGGGGTTCTCAGATTTCTAAATTTCGTTGTTTCTGTTGGTGTTCTTATCATTATATCAGTCTGAAACAAAAGTTGATTACATTTTTAAGATTTTATTTTGTGCCAAATGCAATACTCAACTTTACTGTAGGTACTGTCTAGTTGGTAAAATAAATCATTAAGTCAGATCATTGAATAACACCAAACTCTTGTTTAATATTAACTTAACTCAGATATATACATTACATGTATGACTGTGAAAATAAACATAAATGAAGACATATACAAATACAGTCAAACTTGTGCTAGTGGCCAACACCAAATAGAGACCACCCTGTGAATATAGGTCATTTAAAAAAAACATTTAAAGCTATATGTCCTCCAAACAATGGCCACCTGCCAATAAAGGCCACATCATGTTTTTTTCCCAAGGTTGGCCTTTGTTCACAGGTTGGACTATAATGAAATCTATGAATAATAGCCATAGTGTTAAATCATTGAAATATTTACCCATCTTTCATCTGGTTTTATTTCTGAAACAACCTCCAGTTTATTCTTCATATTCCTTTCATCAGGCATTACCAATTCAACTTTGTCACTTAATCTGAGTTTCATCAATTCATGTAATTCCCACATAACTTTTCTCATCACTTTGGGAAGTCTGTCCTAATGAAACAGTAAAAGAATCTTCTAAGAAAGTTCATATCAGGGATGGGACTGGTTACCGATCAGGAAAGAGGAAATATTTTGTCACAAAGCGGAATACTACAAGACAGCATAATGAGTATAAATACAAGTGTAAGTACAAGTTCATGAGTTGAGGGTCAAATATGACCCGTGGCTGATTATAATTTAAAGAATCAGCAAAATGTCTTACTACTGTAATTACAAATCTGACTCAATGGAACAAATTCTCAAGAGTCAGATGTCTTATTTTACTAATTTCAAGAGTCAAAACATCAATTTAAGGGACAAATGAAAATCCTGCTTGAAGCAAGGAGAATATTTTTCAACAGACCTGCCAGCATCTGAAAACCTTTTTAAAGTATAAATAGTCAAAAAAGTGGAAATCTTCTGAAAGGAGGAAAACTCACGACCCTGTCATTTACAAATGAATAAAATACATGAGTATAAATGTATTTTCTCATTTTCTGTTAAATTTTTTAAAGCTTCAAGCTTCTCCATCACCACAACACAAATAAATATTAATAAATAATGATGATAAAGTTTAACATTTTTTCTTTTAATGTTTTTAAGTTAATTATGATCAGACAATACTGATATCATTTATACATCATTCTGACAGCATAATTGACCTGAATAGATATTTCTACATTAATCAGCTCTATCTTTTCAACCAAGTTTCAGGCTCAGAGACAAATTATTAGTTTTATAACTTAGGGTCCAAGCATCAGTCACTTCACAAAGTTGGTATCTAATACACCTTAAACTTCAAACAAACCTCATATGCCACAAATAGATGTAAATGTCTCAGTGAGTTCATTCTGTCTTTAATATTCTTGTATTCTCTAGCAGTGGGATCATCAGTCTCATATATATCACTGAGATAAGATTGTACCATCTTGTCTTGCTTTATGGGAATCCATTGGTCTTGTTCCCATAGCAACTGTTCTAAAGATTTCTTTACAAATAACTGAAAGAAATTTACAATAATAAGACAACAAATAGTAACTGAAATATAGGGATTTATCTTTCAATTTTATTAACTGTATGTTGCTTTTAGACCTCACTTAGACAGAGAACACTGGCTTATCAGCAATGCAGTGAGCCCTTACTGTAAAAGTGGATATATTGTATGTTGAAATGTTTGCGAATCTGTAACTCTATGCTTTTCAAATTCATAAATGTTCCTGAAATTTTGACAGAAAAATTCCTTTTCATAACAGTCATCAGATCACGTAACTAGTCTAATACATGTATATATAGTACAACCTCTCCAGAGTGGCTTTTTCTTGAGCAACCACCTCCCTTCAACAACAGCATGATTTTTCCACTGTACAATTTAACTATTAATTTAACCTCTCTAGAGAAACAACCTCTCATCAACAACATAATGTTGCTACTCCAAAAGGGTGTTGCTTTGTAGAGGTTGCACTCTACATACACTTCTGAAACCAACATAAGAAAATAAGGACTTAAATGTAAAATACTTGTATAAATATCTATCTCAGTAAAGAATATAGCAATATTTCTATCCAAACTTACTCTTATATTGATTGTCTTTGGTTCTTGATCTTCTTCATCCCCATATAAAACCTTTATTACACCTCTGATATGACTTCTCAATTCTTTGAATGGTTTTTCAACACTATGTAACTTCTCTTTTTCATCATCAAGGTGACTTTGGTGTTCTTTGGGCAAAGCTTCAGTTCTAGTTTTAAGTTCACTTAGCAGGACTTTCATTCTATGTTTCAATCTCTGAGTGCTATCTTTGATTCTTTGTACATCCTGTAGTAATATATATACCCAGTAGTGAATCAAGTTCTGCCCTCAATGCTTATAAACAGATCAGTAAATTAATCAACTACAGATGAAAGAAATGAAGTTAGGCCTTTTGTTTCTTGTTACATGCTCAGTAAAAATAGAGTAGGCAGGCAGAAGATTTTTGTTGTTCTTCTTCTTAAAAACATGTCAAAAAGGTTTAAAAAAGTGTGAAAATGGATGTACCATTCCTCGGTCCTAATAAAAAGTCTAAGGTCACAGGGAAAATTAGTGTAGGTCAGGTAAACAAAAACAAATACCCCTAATTCAAACTAGCCTCGAAAATAGTTTTTCTAACTGTAATTTCCCCTAAAAATGATGGTTACATGACAATACTGGTGAACAGGCATCCACTAGATATACTTGTCAAAACATGCATCTCTTACATCCAACAAAAAATAATTAGATTAGTAGGCAAAACAATGTATTGATTGAAGTCAGTGGTTCCCAAACATTGAAATGATAAATATATTAGTTGTTAATGAAAACTTAATTCTTTGAAGGTACTCACGATAGGTGTCTGAGTTAAAGGCAATAATTTAAAATGGAAATATAAGAACCAATAATGAGTAATAATACCCATAATCCATCTTACATCAATTTCATTTCATTACCTGTAGTGGTACATAAAGTGATTCATCCGACTTTGATTTGTCAATGATTTCTTTTTCAAGACTTTGCACACATTTCAACTGATCATCAACTTTTTCCAAGACCTCCTTAGCCATGTTTTCTAAATCATCTCTGTTTGCATCATGTTCAACTTCTTGTAGTTGTTTATAAATTCTTTCTAATTCATCCTGTTGATAGCCCAATAAAATAAAGTGGAATAAATTATTTGAGACTGTAGTTTTAGCTTTAATACTGGTATTAAGTTTAAAAGTATATTCCACAGTAACACAAAAGGCAATTTGAGACCATTTAAAGATGACCTAAGACAAGTTTTTATATTTACATTTGGATATTTTGTTTCTGTCTACAATTTACTATTTAGTGAATGACTGGCCACAAACTAAATCTATGTTTTCAATATCTGTAATTTTTCAAAATGTTACTCTTGATCTGGATTTTTAGTATGGGCAAAAATACAGAAAAAGTTAATACAGCAAAAATTACTGGCATATAGAATGTTAGCTTAAATTAAATTGAATGTTGTCTTACCTGGGAAGATTGAACCTTGTCTATATAAGTGTACAGGAGTTTTTTTCGTTCAACCATACGAGATTTCTTATCAAGAGAATGTTCATCCACCAGTTTACTTCTCATTTTATCCTTTAATTCTTTCTCTAAATCCTTTAACTGTGCATGCTTGACTTCTACCTTAAAATATACAATTATGGCAATAAATATGAGTGCACTATCTTGACTTATTCTATGGAATATCTTTACTATGATAAATCAAACACTGTAATGTAAGGAGAAACTTGGTATGTTTCAAATGAAAATTGCAACAGTTCAATATTGTATACCCAGACGTATTTCTACATATACATTAATTCATTACAAGTGAAGAATATTCCTACACAAGCAGAATGCATAATGATGAGAATTCAAGATGACAAATGAAAATCTGTTAAATACCTCATGGACTCCTTTCAGCATGTCAGTGAACTTTACATGCTTAATGTATGTTTCTGATTCAGGCATTTCATCTTTCATAAGTATTTCCAGTTTCCTCAGTTCCTTGATTGTTTCTCTCTTTAAATGTTCAGTTTTATTTCGTAATTGTTTGCATTGTTCAAGAACAGGATCACCAGCCACTGCTTTCTTGAGGATTTTATCAGCAACCAACTCTTTAATTTTGTCTAAAATTACCAATTGTTTAGAATGTGCTTTAAAAGATTCCATTAAAACTGGATGGAGAGGATATTCCTTTTCCATTTTTTCATTCTCAGGTTCAGTATCCATTATTTCTTCAATACTCTTACTGATGTCCATGACATTGTCAACAATTTCTCTGATTGACTTGTGATCTCGTTCAGTACTTTTGTCACGCATTTCTTTTTTCAAATCTTCCAGGGCATTGATTTGATCTAATTTAACTTTAAACATCATATGCATATGATCTACTTCATGTGGTAAGAGTGACAGTATTTTCTTTTTAGATTCGATCGCAAGAGCAAGTCGTTCTGCTAATTCCTCAGATTTCCTATCTAATTCTTCTTTCTTTTCAACAAGTAACCTCTTAGAGTTTTCTTTCATATCGTCGGACACTGTCTTAGGATTTTCAAGTTCATCAATCCAGGACTTCTTTTCAATTTCTCTTACATCCTTTTCAATATCAATAACAGACAATTTCTGATAAAGCATGATCTCCAAAAGTTTTACACGAAATACTCTCTCTAAACCACCCTTTTCCAACAATTTTCCATCAAGTTCTCTTTTAATATCAGTTAAATCTCTAACAATAACTTCAAGTCTCCTGTTTTTTTCATTAAAGTCTTTCCCTGATTTTTCATCCTTCTTGAGATCATTTTTCTTAACCAATAAATCAATCAACTTCCTTTCAACATCTAAAAGTGTTGAATGGAAGTCTCTATCATTAGGAGCCACTTCAATGGTTGACTTTTGAAGTTCAAGTGGTTGTTTTTTCTCGGAATGTTCAAGTTGCTTTTCTGTGCATTGCTTGATTAATTTGTCGTGTTCTTCAAGTTTTAAGCCAACCTCCTTTTGTTCTTCAAGATCTAGAAGAGGAATTAGTTTCTCTACAGTTTTCTTTAATTCTTGATGAAGCTTTTCTTGATGTAAACTTACATATAAGACCATGACTGCATCTTCAGGATTTTGTTCGCCTTTAATTGTATCGTCAAGAATATTTTGAATGTCAAGATTTATTTCTTTTGACATTTCAAGAATCCTGTCTATATTCTTCATTATTTCTTCAGCTTCTAAAACTTCATCTTTCAATGTCTTCCTAAATTTCTTGGTTTCTCTAAGTAACATTCTTTGTCTCTGGACATTTTTTTCAATCTGAACTGAATCAGTATCAGAAACTTTCTCTAAGACATAGTTAACAATGTCTTCAAATTTGTCATGAGAACTTTCTCTTGATTCCAATTCCTTCATTTTCCCAAAAGCTGTTGTAAGAACTCTAGAACCAAGATCAAGAAGTGAATCAACTGACTTGCCATTATGCCTGACAGACAGTCTTATATCTTCCATTACCATCTTCTGATACTGGCTATCAAGAAGATCAGATGGTTCCAAGTCTCGTATAGGAAGATCCAGTTTCATATCAGTCACCATCTGTAAATAAATAGTTCAAATTTACAAGTTAATATACACATAACATTAAGTAATAAAGCAGTATTGAAAACAGAAAACATTCAATTGTAAAAATCTTGCCTCTTTAAAAATACTGCTAAAAAGAGGCCATCTATTCAGTATAGTGTATACGTAAACCGTTTAGTTAAAATTACAATTCCAATAAATGATAATAATTATACTTGTTACTTATTCAAGCATTGTTAAAACAAGGTATGTTTTTTCATAGACAATAAGATGCTGAGTTAAATATATGCATAAACCCCCGGTGGCAGCTTAGCCTTGTACAGACTGACAGACAAGGCAATCACTATATGCCCTTGCATCATTTGATGCCAGCACCATGATAAATGTTTTTCTTTAGATCAGAAAATACGAACCTTCCAAACATTTCTTTCTTTCTCTGGTTTTGTTCTCATTTTCATTTCTACAGAGTAAGATGTTTTTCGGCTTGATTGATCTCTTTGGAAGAGTGTCGACCATTGTAGTTCATGTTCTGTCTCAAGTTTTGGATCAACAATGTGCACAACAAGACCACATTTATAACCCTTAGCCATCCACTCTGTGTGCTTCCTAAACTTTTCTTTGAGGTACTTCATGGACAAATCTTTTTCTTTCAAGTCAAGGAAATCTTCAGTGCTATCATCCCTGTAATCACATTATTTATATTCATTGCCAAAGAAATGACAAAAGCATCCTCTTGAATTAATATCCAAAGCAATCAACTAAACTTCTCAATAATACTATGTATTCCAATATGTCAGATAAACTTGTAGAGAAATTACCTTTCTTCAGAGTCACTGCTTGAACTGTCCTCTGACCTCTCAACAGAACTCTCGCTTGGTTCACCTGAAAACCAACTTGTGAGTTTTGTGTACCAGGAGCTATCACTGTCTTCATCCATCTCATCATTGACTTTAAAAACAACAACATAGGTTGACAGTAAAAATGACAATTATTATAAAAGAAGAAGAAAAACAGAACCAACTTAGAAATATTACAATTATAGATGATCACTGATGGTACTAATTTGTACACCAATATTAAACAAGAGCACTGCAAGTGGTGCCAATGCTGGTAGTTCACTGCCTCAGTGAGATCTATACACCTATAATGTTTCATGTTGCTAACACTTATAGTTTCTGAGTTATGAGCTACATTAAAGTTTTTGCACAACACAAAATTTTCATGTATATATGTAATACCAAAATACAATTCAAGGGCTAAAACCCCTTTATGCACAACTTCATATGCTGATAAACATTCCTGTATAACTTCATGAATCTGCCCCTAATGCATTTTGGAGATATGTGTGACACAAGTTTTCGGATAGACGGAAAAACAAACAAACAAGGACAGACCTGCATGCCCCCCATCTTTCAGAGTGTGGGAACGAAACACAGAACTATATTTTCACTTACCTTTTACATGTTGAAATTGTATATCTAGGCCATGGTTTGATAATGGTTCATACTCTATATGTATTGACTGCTTCCCACAGAAGGGTGGTAATGGTACTAGACTATCCCTACGTACACTTCTCTCACTTAAAACTTTCAGACTTCTTCCAAAAACATCTTTGCCCATCTCATACAGAGTCTAACAAGAAATACAGTTAAAAGGGTTATAATGATCTGGGATATAGTGATGTGAATTGGAACATGGAGACGTATTTGTTTATACCTTAAAAAGCATCTTTATCACATTGTTATGGATACAGAGAAGCAGCAACAAGATGAAGTGGTTATTTGAGACACAAAGAATAAGTGTGAAGTGTGAAGTTAAAATAACAATATGATCTATAGACTTGATTCTCATTTATTCAACTACAGTGCAACCTCTACAAAGCAACACCCTTTAGCAAAATTATGATATTGTTGAGAGGGTGTTGCTCTAGAGAGGTTGAATTGTGCAGTAGGAAAAATCATGCTGTTGTTTAAGGGAGGGTGTTGCTCAAGAATGGGCCACTCTGAAGAGGCTGTACTGTACATAAAAACTTTTATTTTTGAAATTTGCAGGTTTCATGCCCTCTACATAAAAGTTCAGAAGCTGATGAGATTTAATAAATGTTATGATATTAAAAGATGATAGATACACTGATATACATACAAGTTTCATGTCCGTGCCATCAATAACTGAGATCTCTTTTCTTTCAGGAGGTAATGGATATTCCTCAACTGAAGATGGAATTCTTCTGATCATGGTATAAGAATGTAAGTCTAGTTTCAATGGTCGCATTTTCTTCTGAAATAATACAAATAATCTATCTGTCATAAAAACATCACCACCCGACAGACTTGTTTTGTAAATAACAATGAATTAATTTTGTACTTATTTATACCATACTTGCTCTCAATGCAATGTTAAGTCATCAAAATTTTCATACATAGAACAACATTCTCAGATTAAATTTCACTTCATCTATTGAAATAAGTAGTAAAGACAGACTAAAAGTAAAATCAGTTACAATGACTGCAAGCAGGCTCGACAAAAATGTTAACTAATAGTTATATACTGTCCAATCTCAAAATAATTATAGATAATCATACTTTGTATTTGTGCATACACATAGTAGAAGTTTGCAGCACAGTAGAAGTTTGCAGCACTGGCAACTTTATCAATGGCTCAGATAATTTGAATTGCCATTTTTTTCACATTGAATTATATGTTTTAAAGTGGCGGAATGAACAGTTCTAAAAGTTTAAAACGAACATTGTAGTGTGAAAAAAACGTCAACATATTATCAAAGTTTACCTCATCTCTAACTTTAATAATAAGTTTGGATACTTCAGGATCTAAGTTCATAGACAATGAGACAGGTACATCCATATGTATCTTACTGTTCACAGACAGACCAGACCTGATGTGTTCCATGTCTACTTCCATTGTACATCTCAGCTCCAGTAAGGCACTTAAATACGTAATGTATCAGATACAGTAATTATTATATAAAACATGATCAAAAAAAATAATTTTTAAGCTTATGAGTTTAAATTAAACAAAGTGTTCACTTGTGAGATTGTTATACTATTGTTTAAAGAGCCATGAATGGAAGCCAAAGAAAATACTGTAAAATAAGGTAAATAAAAGCTATTTACCATTTACACTATAATTACCTTGGTCTGACTTTAATCACAGCATCAACTTTGCTGATGAGTGATTTTCTGTGAGAATCAGTATCAGGTTCAATTTTCAAGTCACCCTCCATCTTCATCAAGCCAAGAGAGTCGATCCTAAGCTTCAATGGGAGTCCAGTCTCTGTCATGAGTGTCGTATGTAACAATGGAAGCATAACTGATCTCTGGAGCTTCATGAGTTTTTTCAGTGTATCTATAAACTTAAGTTTATCACTGAGTGTTTCTAACATTGATGTTCTGGATTCAGGTTTTTCTGAAATATCAACATAATTTTTATACTATACAGGTATTAAGGTATTCATGAGTTATACAGTCATTGAGTTGCAGTGTTCTCCAGATGATTAAGACTAGCAGGCTAAATTTCAAGTAGAAGGCGATATCGCCTGCTGCCTGGGCTTCAGGAGAACACTGGTTTTATCCCAGTGGGTGTATTAGTTCACAGAAACACAAGATTTAATCAAAACACTGAAAGAACAATTGTGGTAGGCTTTGAATTGTTCAAAATTTTGCTTGCCCAAACACTAAACACAGATCACTGACATAAAAATTGTTAAGGACTGTCTTTCAAAATGCCAAAAAAGATTTAGAATAACTATCAACCACATGATTTGTGATGAACAATACATAATGCATTTTCAAGCATACTTATGACTGAGGAGATATTTAACTGGAGTCCATACCTCTTTTTGGCTCACTACCCAAACTGTCTAAGTATTCAGTGTCAATATACATCAATTCATGTCCCATGAAATGTAAGCTCAAATGACCATTGAACTCCTTTGGAACTAAAGGTTCAACTTCAAGCTGAAATTAAAGTTGTAATGAACATCAACGCATTTACTCTCAAATTAGTTCTGAAACCCTATGAGTATCTTTTTAATTAAAAATAGAAGAGTGATAAAGTTTAATAATACAGCCAATATATATTGATTAGATTGTTTAATGACTGATTGATTGGAGACTGATTGATTTATCAATGACTGACTGATTAATGACTGACTGATTAATGACTGACTGACTAATTGACAGTTTAATGACTGATTGGTTGGTGATTGATTGATTGTTTAATGACTGATTGATTGATTAATGACTTTTTTATTGTTGTCTGGCTTGACTGACTGATTGACAGACAGGTAGAACAATTAATGGCTGACTGACCAATCGACTGGTTATATCTGTCTGATTGTTGGCTTGCTTGATAGTAATAAATAATTCAATACAGGTTTTTAGAAATTATCCAGTCTAGACTCTTTATTATTTTGAATCATTAACCCTTTTGCTGCCAATGAGACCTGTCTTCACAAATCTTTGCATATTTGTCTACATGACAGGTATACCCATTTGGGAATTGGTTAAATATTGTCTGTGAAATTAAGGTTTGAAATGTGGTTGTCCGAATGAAAAACTGGTTGTCCTGGACAACCGCTAATTTCGCAGACTGTAAATAAGCTTGCATTTCTTAGAAATTCACTGGCAATACAGTGCACAATGTAGACAACATGTGTCTGGCAGTGAAATATTGAAATGAAAACAATCAGGTTTGTTGATAAGGATACAGATGTCAATGTTTCACAAAATTGCTTTTTTGAGTAGTCTGCATATTGTCTCGTGTCTATACTTAAGGCAAATTTCTTTTTAAAACATCATGCCTTGCCAGGCTGTCAATCAATATTGTTGACACCATGTTAATTACTATTGTAATTAGCAAAAATAAGGAAGCAAGTAGGAAGATCAACAATACAATATTCATCAACTAGGAAAATATGTTATCATAAAGCAGAGCATCAGATCATTAGCATCCAGGATTATAAATCTTGAGATCAGTCTCAATGTTCAAATATCATATTATGTTAACTTTTGTTATTTTCGAAGCAATATACACTCAAACCTGTGTTAGCAGCCACCCTGTAAATAAGGGCCATTTTATTGTAAAAGGTCACTGATTATCTAGAACTAACCCCCAAATAAAGGTTTACTGTCAATAAATGCCACCTTTTGTCTATTCCAAGGGTGGCCTTTGCCCACAGGTTTCACTACTTTTTTTATCTTGTATAAGTAAATATTTTGATTAATTAGTTTTTTTCTTTGTTTACCTTTGATTTGATGTCTTTTATCTTTTGCTCATTTTTGGACTCTGAACTTCTCCGAGTGCGAGGACTAAGTATAGTTTTTAAAACAGTCTCCAGACTTGTACCTGTTGAATCTTCCAATAATGTATCAAGAATGGAATCCATTCCCATACCACTGTATGTTAACTTGAAAAACAAAGTATAACTTCAAAACAATCTGTTATTTAAATGGTCATTATTTAAAAATTCAAGAAAGAAAATTTAAGAAAATGAATATATGAAATTGTCATATTGAATCTTTATTACGGAAGCCTAGTTGGACAGGCTGAAAATTGAAATGTATGACTACTAGTGACTAGACATCCTAATTCAGACAGTAGCTAATATAAACATTATATTACAGTATAACCCCGACAAACAATTCATCTCACAAGTCATTTTGACACCAGTTACAGTCAAACACAAATTCCAAAGTCTAAAGGCATGATGCAGCAATGAAATAAATGTTCTATAAGAAAAAAATCTATCCTAGACATAACAAGTTTGTTTTCACATAACACAGCCCTTAGAGTCCCCTTTTTTCTTTCTTTACAATAAGACAATGCAGAACTGTATCTGTTGCACTTAATCTACATGAAAACATAATTAATGAGGTACTGCTATAATTTAATGGGTTACAAATAGTAATATCCAGTATACCTCTAACATGTCTGTTATCTTTCCCAGTAACACAGCAGAATATGACAGCTTCAGAAGACTTGGTGTGGTTTCTTCAGGTGAGAACATGATTGTCTGCTTATATGAATGTCCCATTCTCAACTTCTCTACAATAGAACATGAATATTCATTTCAAACGTTAAAAGCAATTTTTCCATATCTTGTTCTCAGTTATAACTGTGTAAGTAAAACCATTTTCTCTGCAGTGGAACATAAAGCTTTGTTTTGAAAAATAAAGCAATAATTTTAAAGCTTGTTTTTGGTTGTATTAGTAACTTCAAGTCAGAAAAAAATGGAGCAAGACCGAAGTAAGATATATCCTGATAACATGGTAAAAATGTGTCATTTCTCATAGAAGAGAAAGATGGGGGTTTGTTATGATATAACTGAGTCCGAGGTGAGACTGGTCACTAACCAGAAGGGAGAAAACTTGTTACACCCTCAATGGATTAGAATATACATAGGAGTCACAGAAATTCACTGATTCACAGAAAAATCACACACCTCAAAAGTTACAAGTAATATTTTAAGAGGAACATTTTTGCACAAAGGAAGGCTACCTACCATAATAATCTGAGTAAACATGTACTCTGGATTTCAGGTGATCATCAGACAACATCTTAGAGGCATATCTTCTAGCAAAACTACTGTTTCTTGCCCTGCAGGATGAAGACTCAATGTAAAAAGTTAAACAAATCTTTGATGTCATATCTAAGATACTGATAAAAAATTCAAAAACAGAAATGTGCGTTATTTCAAAATGAAAACAAGAGCATCACGAGCACTGTAAACACTCATCTGTTCACCCCCTCAGAGAGATTTATCCACATATGAAATTTCATGATGCTACCTCTTATAGTTTTTGAGTTAAGAGCTACATTAAAGATTTTGCCTGACACAGATGCAGATGCCACATTGATCAAAATAGCTAGACTTTTTCTTCTTTTATGCTAAAAAATGGCAAAAGTTGAGACTATGAGTTCATGTAAGATGATATATTCTTTACAATCTATTCTGACATCAAAATTCATCTAAATATAACAAAACATCTTTCAAGTTCTTTTAGTCATATTTAGATACAATACAAAAGTTAATCAAAACCATGCAAGCTAAGAGGTTGTTAATAAAAACATCAAATATACACAACTTACAAAGATCTCATTCCATCACAGATTGCAGGTTGTTTTGATAATTCAACAAGACATGAGAAAACATAATGTCCAATGTTATCATTAGGTTTGTCTTCTAAGGTTTGAACAATCATTTCTAGAGCTGATCTGGACTTTAGACTGTGCAAGACAACATCTATAGCCTTCATCCGTACAACATCATGTTGCTTGTGATCCAAACAGAGAGGTAAGAGGATTTTCTCAATCTGAAGTATAGTTTTTGAAGGTTACACTCATTCCAGAGATGTATGAAGATTTCTAAGTCTGCAATGCAGTCCTTCAGCATGGACACTTGGGACAAAAAACTTACAACAAATCAGAAAGTACAAGCATAGGACTATCAAGTTTGGAGAAAGTTTGTGTATTCATTAGAAAGAGAAACGATATGTTACAATCAAACTGAATTAAAGATGCCATCTAATTGTGCCAAATCGTGTACATTGAATTGAAAAAAATGTTAAACTCATACATTGTTAATTACCATTTTTGAATCATTCTTCAAAACATGCCATAAACTATTAATAGTTTCTATTTTCAAGGTTTCATGGCTTTCTTCATCTTTCAACAGAGATTCAAGCATTGGTATGAATTCTTCATATCCAAGATTTCCCATCACTTTAACACCAAGAAGCTGCGAATCTTTGTCTTTCTTGGCATGCAACTTTTTAACCATCTAAAAATATAAAGGTTTGAACACAAACTGGATTGCTAACTTTTTTATGGAGAAAAAATATCCTGTCTAAGACAGCAAACACAAGAACACAGCTTACAATTTAATTTTCTCACTAAATGTTACCAACTCAGAGCAACAAAGGATAGGTTCTTTTGTCAATTTAATTGTAATCAAAATTTTATGTGAATGTTAAACACCAAAAAATGAAGCAACAAAGTAAAAATAATCCTACAGACATATTAGAAAATCTTACATCTATGATGTGTTGTTTTTCTGCAGTGTAGACTTCGCGTGTCTGTGTTTCTTTGTTCTTCATTTCTTCAAGTCGAATGTCCAACTTCCTTCTAATTTCTTTATCATTACTCTCAATACGAATCTCTTCAAGAGCTTTTTGTTCATTTTCAATATCTACAGAAGACACAATACCATGATTAGTCTGCAAAAGGCTGTCATTACTTTATAATAAAAAAATAAAACTACACTGATTTTACTGACGCCTGATTTAAAATATGAATCTTGTGTCCTTTTTAAAGTCCTTTTTACAACCACTTACCAAGTTCAATTTATCAATCTGTTGTTAAACAGCCCATTCAACAGCTATGGTTATTTCAGGGCCACCCCAGAGAGAGGAGATACAGAAGAACAAGGCATTTGTATCCCTACTCTTATTTCCAACAGTTTTTCCTGGTTGTTTATCATGCCCGCTGTAAACTGCCAATATACGCCTCACCCTTTTTACTTTTACTGTGATTTTCTAGACACAGTACTTGACTGGGCAGATGGTATTTGGGATGGGGACACTGAAAGTGTCCCTAAGAAATTTATAAGGTGGGGTCGAGATTCTAACCCTCGACCCTTCATTCTGTAACGTGTACCGAGCGTGTTGTTACTTATCACAGTTAACAACTATATAATTATATAATTTTCCTCAAGCCTACTTTGGCTTTGATTATGTATAAATAAACTATACTTAATATTCGTTCGATATTTTTCAAACGAATTAATACCAACAATCAATGTTTCAAATGATTATCATGAATAAATGAACTTTATCTCAGCTATCAATGATCAACAAACAATTGATAAAATCTAATCATGAACCATTATATAATACAATCTTACTGTTTCAAATCTATCTGAGATACAGACCTGCGACCCAGTTCTGGTCCTGTAAGTATAGTATATCCGACCCTATAGACAGCCTAGTGGTCTCATAGAGTACTGAAGGATACACCGATGTTGTTTACAGATATCTAACGATAACTTATTGCATAAATTATGTTTAACATTAACAAAAAATACCATTTAGATTTAAAATACACAAATCAATGCTCAAAGCAGACATTGAACAAAGTTACTTATGTTCAGAAACTTATCAATATTACCAACAAGATATTTTGTCATTAATTTATTAAAGGACTATTAGAACTAAGGGAGGTAATTTCATTACAATTCAGTAGTCCACTAGCCCACTGATCATCCCTGCCAAGTTCAAAGATTCATGTCATGTCATGGATGACTGATTTTGGTATAGCTTAGAGACATTTCTGTACTAATATTGACAACCAGATAAGAACTTTTTCAGTTTTGGAAAAAAGGAAAGAGTCACAGGGAGTAAGATCTAGAAAGTGTGTTGTGTACAACAGGATGGTTACCTTCTCCGACTTCAGAAATTGTTTTACAATGCCAGACTATTGCCCTTATGCACAAAAACTTGTTTGGCTATACCATCACATGCGAAGAATGACAACTACAGGCCGTTTACTGTGTTTGATAAGCCATATATTGTTTTCCTAACTCAAGTCTCATCACCAGTATTAATATTTGCAAATTGTCCAGATACAGACATGTAGTTGAAATTTGGAAACTTTTCGAGCAATCGTTTTGCCGTTTGTACGCATACCCCTTTTGACCATCTTTCAATAGAGGGGGTATCCATACGGCAGTAATTGTTTGTACTACTTTCTAAAATACGCTTCAGAATGTAATATAATCTTGATAGTGAAATGCAAACAACTTTGGCAACATTGCGAATCGTATATCTGCCATCCCTTTCAATCATTTCCCTGACTTTCTAGCCATTAGTTAAACCTGTTGCAGTCACCGGTTGTCCTGATTTTGCAGAATCTTTAATTGACTCCGTGCCAGTAACAAAACTCTTTTTCCAACTACGAACTGTCACAGAAGATACATTAAGGGACCCATAAACTTCCCCCAATTCAGTAAAGATTTGCCACAATGAATAACCAAGTTTTCCACAAAGTTTTATGTAAGCTCTAATTTCTTCAAATTTCTCAACACACATTCGAACCATTTTTTCATCAGTGGTCAACGAATGTCTTGAAATGCA
The DNA here is from genome assembly GCA_964023205.1 of Lutraria lutraria. Taxonomy (NCBI): domain Eukaryota; kingdom Metazoa; phylum Mollusca; class Bivalvia; order Venerida; family Mactridae; genus Lutraria; species Lutraria lutraria. The sequence goes on along the minus strand of OZ026838.1, from coordinate 41,254,262 downwards.
GATTTTTGTCAATTTTGTATTGAACTAAATGTATTGAATAGAGCTATCCAGACGTAACAATATTAGTGAAATCGTGCATATTGTTTTCGTGTTATAGTACATCCCTCGTAGATCCAATTTACAGACATATTGTACATAAATAGATATAGGGTTATTTTTGTGTTCGTTCAGGTCAGTTAAAACATAAATGAAGCATAAAATAGCATTTATTATAATGTGTAATGTAATTATTGTGTCACCAACTAATTGTTTTGTTACCATCATTGTCAAGTTAACACTTAAAAATTCACCATGTCTTTATTTCACAGATTTTCAAAGCAGACACTGTTCCCAATTATAGCAATATTCCATTGTCTCTGACATGAAGACCTAATTAACAAAAAACATAAGTGACACAAATTAATTTCTTAATGAAAAAAAAGTCATTGGATGTTTTTCTAATGAAATGCCAGTGTCATCAAATTGTCAATCAAAATACAATTAAGGTACACACAGAGCTTCTTTTTTTAACAGCAAAGACTATATAAATACACAGACTAGACACCAGTATACCATTCACAACAAAGCAAAGCACAAAGAAAGATGATGCGTATATGCCTGATAGTGTTTGTGAGCGGAGCTCTTGTTGCTTTGTCACATTGTTCTCAAAAGAGAGGATTCTCCCATGTGTCTAAGAAATTTATATGCAGGGACTTTAACTTGTTCAACAACCTGACCTGGTGGTAAGTACCAATTTATAACAGTCATGGCATGATAAGTTGATTGATTTTTTTTTTATGTATGTAAAGATTTTGTTTTGTGACTTTTTATCATTTTGAAATGAGTGATTACGTATATCAATGTAAAAGATAATGAAACTCAAAAAGAGTGCTGCAAATGGTACCAACACTCGTCAGTTCACCGCCTCATTGAGATCTATCCATCTTCATGTTCAAAATTCATGTTGCTACCTGTTATAATTTATGAGTTATGAGCTTCTTAAAGTTTTTGCATGACGCAAACACCGCAGTGATCACAATAGCTTGACTTTTTCTTTGAAAACAGACGAGCTAATAACCGATGTTGTGAAATGTCACAGCAACTGATTTCAATGTGTACTTTATATAATACATTTATAACAATTATTAGTTTGTATTTTCATCATATAAATTTTTTACATCTCATTTTTACTACTTTTAGATGACTGAATGCAAAATATTAATCTCTTATAGTAAACTCAATGTGGCAGTGTTATAATTGAATGAACAGTGCTATTGAAATTTAATTACAGTAACATTTAACTTGAGAACACAAAGAAAAGTTTATGTCTAATGGTAAGACCAAGGTCCAAGGTTATAAATCTTGTGATTGTGATTGGTCTCTAAGTCAAAATTTCAATTTTGTGTTAATGATATTCTGACAGTCTTCGAATTTAGCCCTGGGCCAAGTCCACCAAAATGGCCATCTTTCAGGTAAATTTGAAAAGGTAAGAGGTCCCACAGTCCAATTAATTTTTCAGAGACAATCTAATCATACTTCAGAACAAAAAATAAAATATTTTTATCACTCTTGAAAAAATATGTTTTTTTTAGCCAAATTTTATGAAATTTTGTTCAGAAATGTTTGCATTTTCTCTGCTAAAACAAGTTTTGTGTGAAGACTGCATTAACCAAAATTAATGTAAGTGTATAACATTAATCTATGAACATGTCAATCAGACTTTTTACCAACACAAATGGAAAATATATTGGTCAGAAATGAGTTGAGAACGAAAGTGAAAATTGAGCTCAGACACCAAATTATATGAAATTAATTTATCTCTAGGTATGACTGGGGGAAGAATACAACCAAATTTCTGAATAGTAATAACACTGACTGTTTTGATGAAATTAATGAAGCAACGAAAAAGTATGTCCCAATGATTTGGAGCTACTACCCCAAAACAGAAGTGTACCTCCAGCCAAACACCTCATATGTTCTTGGATTCAATGAGCCAAACCACAAGAAACAAGCTAACCGCACACCTAAAATAGCTGCTAGATACTGGAAGAAGGTGGAAAATGACAGTGAGGGAAGAGAATTAGTCAGCCCATCAGCTGCTCCCTGTAGTAAAGACTGCCTTATGAACACAACTGAGTGGTTTGATCAATTTTTTGCATATTGCACAAATTGTACATTTCATTACTTATCTACACATGTGTACTACTGCAATGTGGATCTAGTAATGGATTTTCTGTGGAATTTATACAGAAGGTATGACATGAAGATTTGGTTGACAGAGTTTGCTTGTGGAAACAATAACCCTGATCCAGCCATACAACTCGAGTTCATGAGGGAAATACTGCCTCGTTTAGAAAAGGCTAAATACATATACAGGTTTGCTACCAATCAACTAATTGATTTTTTACTTCACTGTTTTACACTTGTACATTTTTTAAACCATTTTTGAACAATCCATTAAGTGATTAGTAGTGTTAAAAATAAACTGTCAACTCAGACTCAATAGATATCTCTATTTCTTCATAATTAATTTTAAGTTATGTTGAATACTCTACTGACTCATCCAGCAAAAATGCCAAAAGCAGGTATTGTAAGGCACAACAATCTGAGGAATACAAAACCCTTGTTTTGGGTTTTAGGGGAAGGAGGAAATATATGTTAGATAGGGTAATTTTACTCTTGACAAAAAATATTAAGAACAACACAATATCCTTAAGCTATGCAGTTTATTGGTTTTAATTCTTATTTGGATGAAATTGTGGAAAATATATACTTTTTTCAATAGGGATTGGGGACGAATTTCAGCCTCAAAAATAACAGAAAAAGGCCTCAAAATATTGTCATATAGAGATCAAAATTCAAACTACATACATTGACATAGTACATGTATCTATTAGTTGTTGAATGTTTAAATTCTTAAATATGTATATTTCAGGTATGCTTGGTTCACAGCCAGGATTGATAATGATGACAAATATGTCACTTCAGCAGCAAGCTTGCTAAAACCAAACACATCAGAGCTTACAGAACTTGGACAGTTTTATGTTAATTATAAATACACTGGCTAAGGATACAATAAAAATCTTTGTTGGCTATCTCTGGACACCAGACAATAAAATGTAATCAGCAGTTCTTTTTTTTTTCTTTTTTCTCGGGGGGGATGGGGGGGGGGTAATGTAGTACCAACAGATAGTGTCCTGTAGAGACTTTTTCTAGCTTTAACAGTGAATACCTGAGGCTTACACCTGGATAGAACCACCAACCCTCCATAAGCTAGCTCGACAGCTTTCTTACATGTTAAATTTGTCTGGCCCTGGGTGGGATTTTAACTCACAGGGGCTAGTGATTACTAGTCAGATAACATAACCACTCAACCATGGAGAAGCCATCATTTATGAAAGCTGTGAAGTCAACTTTCTTTTAAATGATATACATAGACTTGAACTGCAACATGGAACGGAAACTAGTTTATCAATTGTATGGCTGATTTAGAAAAACTCAGTATATTGGTCCGCATCAAGATTCATGTGTGCCAAGCAGGTGATGGCTACAGAAAGCAATACCAATCAAAGTATTACATCATTGTATCATGATAATTTCTGAGAAGTTATTAAAAGCCAAATGCTCAACATGACCATTTATATAAAGAACACTGAATGTATATACATTGCAGATTGTCCTCACACACACTCATCTACAATAACATCTTTGCACATGTACTCCTTACAAATATATATTAAGTTCCTGAAACAATGACAGAGGTCGGCTGACTACACACAACTCAATCTTTAGGATATTTAACCCAGAATTTATTTGAGGTCTTATTGGTAATCAAAGACCGAGAGGAGCGAATATAAAATAAATTGAAAGTGGACGTAAGTCATAATATATCTATATGGATGACCAATAAATAATACCTTTTAGTGAAGACTTGCTAACTTTCATCATTTTGTTACCCAGGGAAGCAAGTGCCAACCAGGAAGATCTCCGTAGTAACATATGCTTCATCTCTTCATCCAAATCTTTTGTTTTAACAAAATCCTGTTTAGTATTCAAAAACAAACACAATAAACAAATTATAAAAAATTCATTTGCAAAGATACTACAATGTATTGCCTCTAGAAACATTTGAAGAATCTAGTACAAAGCACACAAAAAAAGAAATGGAACAGATTTTTTAAAATATAAATATTGGTAGCATGAACACACTTCATATGAAACAAAAAACATTTTCCAAACAGACAGTTCAATCTTCCAGCTCACTGGCTAAGATTGATTTCATTCTATTAAAATATCTGCTCCAAAAATATCAAACTATGGTAAGGTATCATATATAGTCAACCTGAGATATGAAATACTGCATCACAGAATGGATATTATTGTTACATGAAAAGAAAAATTATGTTTAACTAAAATCAACCATACCATTAGCCTTTTAACAAAGAACACATCTGGCTGTGGTATCAAAGATAGGGTCATCATAGCAGCAACAGCAGAATCTTTAGGGATCTCCGATTTCTCAATTCTCTCCAACAGTACATCTAAGGATGAGTAGGTTCCCAATGTAGGGAGAACATCTAACAGCACTTTTCTGTAACAGAGATTTGATGATCTACAGTTATTTCACAAAGAATTTTATGTATCAACATTTTACTGTCCACAGGTCTAGAAAAAGAATCAGTTCCCAATGGACAAAAAAACATTCATTTACATGGAACATATTTTTCCAACGTAAGTGTCGATCTTGGTGGGTAACATATTAACTGTCAACACAACAGGCCTAGAAAAAAATCAATTCCCAACAGACCAAAAACCTTTTTTTTTTTTTACATTTTCAAGTCTATTGAACAAATTTCTTGCTTTTATGACTGGACTTCATCTGAATACACATTGAAATACCAAGACTTTCTTATTAGACCAGCATATATCAATGCCCTAACAGTGAACAATCAGGTATGAGACTTTGACAATAAAAAGAGATGTTTTGCATATTCCAAAACTGACAACATTAAGTTTTATCACAAGATGAAAATAATAATTGAACAGAAACAAATGACAGACTATACACAATGACAGAAGATGTACAGGTGGCAAGATTTAACAACTTTTCTGCAAACTTGTATAAAGACATTTACCTAGATTTGGGCATTGGACTTCCTTTGCTAAGTACATCGTCAAGAAGTTTGTTTAATGAGTGTTTATCTAACTTTCTTAACAGGTTATAAAGTTCCAACAAAAGTTCTCCCATTTCTTCATCAACTTTGTCTTTCAGTAGTTCCTCCATACCAGTCAGCAGTTTCTCTACCTACATTAACAAATAGAAATCATGTTGAACCTTATCATGTTTAATAATTCATTTATTATAAATTGTATAAAGCTATATCTGACAAGTAATTCCACATAAATTAAAAAAAATGTAAAATCTCATTTTTTCATAATCTTATAGCGTTGTCTAAAAAGTGTTTTTACAAAAACAGTCTCAGTAATTTAACGAACATGATTGTTACAAGTTAACAGAATAAAGAGTGCCATGACATCCTATAGCACTGTCTAATGATTTAAGCAGAGTTTGCTGAATTCAAACATGCCCCACTCAGTTTCATACAACAATTATAAACACAATGAATTTCTACCTTGGAAGAGGTAAACTTTGCCTGCTTAAACTTTGAAAATGTTTGATTTTGTTGATTTTTAATTTCCAATTGATGTCAATTTCATTTCTATTTATAGTCTCTTATCGAAATGTACAGGTTTTCTCCAATATTCATTATTGGAGTTTTGGTACTTGGGTATGATTCTTATCACATATAAACAATTATTCTGCCAATAATAGGACTGTCTGATATACTTTTATACACTTTAAGATTGTACTGAGGATGGAGCAGTAGTAAATTGCCCACTATCATTTATCTCAACTACATTCTCTGGACTTCCAACCAATGATTTCTCATACATAAAGAAGGCAATTAACTAAATTAAGCACACAAAGGGTAAACCTTGGGGGAAAAATGGAAGTCAACACTTTCATATTCCCTATTGGCTGCTCCCAAACTGAGTAGACTGACTTAAATCTTAAATGTGAGAATGTGATTGCCATGGGAGGAAACTATATAAGCAGCATCTTTTATGTACAACAGAAGCCCACTTATAGGATGATCTACTGTGTACATATTTTTAGAAATCAAGACAGAATCTGGGATACCATTGTTTAACAAATATTTAGTCCAAAATCAGGAAGTCCTCTAAAAGGAGAAAAAATAACAACAGTATTTCAAACATCCAACAATCAAAGACAGGTACACTGTTACACAATAAAACGTACCTTTTTCAAAACATTTTCTTTTTCCTCCTTTTTCAGTTCAAGTTTTTCAGGGGATAGAGGAGATCTTGTAGTCTCAGACATTTTTACTTTAAGAGGTCTTTCATGATGTACTGGATATTGAAGGTCATTTATCTGATCATGTATTGGTCCATCTTTCAATAATGTCAAAGATTGCCTATTTAAAAAAATTGTTATTGTTATATATGAAATACTAAAAAAAAAATTATTATTTTTAAGTCCAGTTTTCAAGGTACAGGGATTCTTAAATATTTAATATGGTCACCAAAAGTAAGAGCAAAGTTTAAAAGTTTTTTCACTTAAAGCTCCTATTGCAAAAATCATGTAGACAAAGAGAACATTATTTCGTGATTTATGGAAAAGATATGTAACTTACAGTTTTAATAAGTTACCATTAATAAATATGGTTAAAAGGGCATTTTGCAATACAAAAAAGAAGAGTGCCACAAGTGGTGCCAGTGCTCGTCTGTTCACCACCTCTGTGAGATCTATCCACCTATGAAGTTTAATGTTGCTACCTCTGAGTGATGAGCTTCATTAAAGTTTTTGCATGACGCTGACGAAGACGCACACACGCTGCAGTGATCACAATAGCATGACTTTTTCTTCTAAAATAGACAAGCTAACAAAAATAGAGTGCTTACCTTGAAACAGTTGTCAGTTTACCAGCTTCTTCAGAGTATAGTACAAAGTTATAATGAGACTCTGACATTGCACTTACAATGATATACTGATCAGGAGAGCCAAGTAATTCATATCTCACGGATGACTGAGCAGATGTATGATCTCTTGACTGCAAGAAAATAAAACTACACAATGAAGTATAGGACTTAAATTTATTATTCCTGTAACTCAAAATAGTAATTTCTACAAAAGTTTTCATTCAATATTTGGCATTAAAAGAATCTCCAAAATCTCTGTAAGAAGATCTTATGAAATCAAAGTACTGAAAGTACTCAATGAAACAACTTTCATAGCCTTGCACTGCATTATGGAACAGGAACTAACTTAATAACTGCAAGGTGGATGTAGAAAAACACAGTACAAATTTCATGTGTGCTGAGTGAGTGAGTGATAGCTATAGAAAGCTGAACTATTTTTCAGTTTCCAAAAACCAATGAACATTTAATTCACAATGCTATAAAACTATACAGAAATGACTAAACAATGAGTTTAATTACAAAACTAATTTACCCCATCATCTTCACATGTATGGCATTGTCGTCCATTAAATATATCCAGTGTGTGGATAACCTTTTCCATACATCTGTCAAAGTCACGAATCTTTTGTATCTTCATACTAGGGACATCATCATCACTTCTCTCAGGTTCCACTCTGTATCTAGTTTCACACTCTCCTGCAGTGCTCGGCTGGAATTACAAATAAATCATAGAAATACTAAGAACTTTTTTAGTTTTGCTCAGAGACCAATACAATTCTATTCAATACGGTGTAAAAAAGGTATTTGTTTCTTGTTGCCTGACCATCCCTACTTCCCCCCACACCTGCGACCCTAGAATTTATAAGGCCTGTGGAAATGGTACATTCACTTTTAAACTTTATGCACACTTTCAAGGGCCATAAAAGTTTGCTACCTACATATCCTATGTTAAATGAGCATGTAACCAGAAACAAATATTTTTTAGGCCTTATTAATTCATGATATTAAGAAAATAATTGAATGTTTAAGATAACAATTAGGGTTTCACATGTTTATAAATACAAACTAATAATTGAACAAATGATGTTTGCAATTCTGGTTTCTCTGAAGTGAGCCTTTGCACAAAGCCTGTTAAACAAAAATATTTTAGATATTATATATGAAATGGAAAAACTTACTTCAATCACTCTGTAGATTTTTGGTTCACTATCAGACATAACAACACGCACATCTCTATCAAGAGGTTGCCTTTGATTGAAATTTAACTCCAGTAGACTAAGTAACCCTCGTTTAACATTGACTGACCACACAGGATCATCTTCTTCAGTTTTCACATCATAAACATGACCTCTCAGATATCTAAACATATATAGTACTAAACTTTATTAGACCATAACTTTATTTATAAATAAGATACAATAGTATACAAATAAATGGTTTAACATAAAATTAGTGCACATGGTGAGAAAAAGTGAATTGTGAACATGGTCAATTGTTCACTTCCAATGACTTTTGTCTCCTTATTCATTTTTGTTTTACACATATGATCAACAATTCATTATTAATGTAGGTTAGATGGCCTGATCAGTGCACCATAGTGGACAACTACTTAACCATTCAGCTCCTAAGCAATTACATTTATAATTGATTGCTTGTATTAGTGAAATACTAATTGATTTCAAGGACAGAGGTATGACTTAGGATGTCTTCAGCCAAAAGGTCATGGGAAAAGTATCTTTTCCAACCCTCAAACTTTCGATCTATTGACCAAGTCACCAATCTACCAACTGAACTTATTTGACAGACCATTATTTAGGACCGACTGAAATTATTCACATTTATAATTTTGTGCCATAAGCACGGGAAATTTCATCCAATCTCTTTTGAAAATGAATGCATAAGTAACTAAACAGTTATATTAAATAAACTGAGAAATTAGAACACTTCATATCATTTCATACACAGGGAAATAATTGGCTAAAATTAACATGAATCTTACTTGAAGGTAACTGGCTTGCAAAGATGAAGTTTCATTTTCTCTATATCTTCATCCAGTAATTCTTCCATTTCATTGGAAGGTAACATTTCCAGTAGAGGTTCTTCAGACTTAACCACATCATTGATCTTGTAAAGGCGTGGAGAGTCCAGCTTGAGTACAAAAATACATTATTATGCAGGGCATGGGTGTAATTTTTTTAATGAATGCACAAATAAATTTGCACTAAAAGTTGATCAGTCACAGTCACTGTCTTCAACAAAAATATAAATTCATTTCTACAAATAATATGAAAATTTACATTATAATAATTATGCATCTGATTACTATGAGTCTTTTTTTAAAAACTACTATGTCCACACTTCAGAAGAGGTCTTAATTTCAATATGTGTATATTATCATCGCATGAGCTAAAAAAATACAGATATGAATATGTAAGAAAAAATCTATGTAACATTAATTCTATATTCAAAGTGATCTGCAGTTTAATGTGGTATAAACTAAATGATTTAATTAAGATTTGTAAGCAGAATGATGTATTATTGAGATCTTTACATGGCAGTAAAGAGCAAAAATTCATATGAGCTAAAATCATAACCAATTATCTACCTGAACTTTGAACTTCCAGCCAGAAATCATCTGCATAATGACAGAGGACTTAAGCTTGAGCCCGGCCACAGACTTGGTACCTTCAGGTAAGCCGGACAGAACTTGTGACTCATAGAGATACAAATACTCTTTCCCTTCATTGTATGCTATGGATTAATTAAAGAAAATATATTTTTTACTATACCACATACTAAGAATGCAATATTGTATACTCATATAATGGTGTTTTATGAATAAAATTATTATTATATTATGAAGCATAATAAGTTAGGATATTTGTATTTGTCAGACCAAAAAAACTTAAAATTTCAGAGAATGACATGCATTAAAATTTCTTACAGCTGCCTTAAATTTGGATGATTTTAAATGAAACAATGAATCTTGTTTAGCTTTGGAAGCATGCTTTTTCCATTCATTTTGTCCAAACTTTATTTGTACATCTTTTCTATCAATCAATTATCATCAGAATGAAATGTGAGGATATATCTAAAAGCAAAGCAGGCTGTACATTCTGATTAATTTATAAAAAGAACATTAATCAGCAATAAAGAAAAGAATGTTTGCAACTAAATGATGAAAATCAACATACATGTTTCAATATTTCTTGGACTTTCCCGGCAGTCTGTAAAGACAATTAGATTAAGAGTTTTGATATTCTTAACATGACTGGAAAATATAGCAACTGATCTAAGAACATAATTAACAGGGATCAATGTTCATGGCATCCATTACAAAAAATCATATTATTAAAAACTCAATATTACAATTTTCATTTTAACTTATTTTGTGCAAGAGCATAAGTCAGTCCTTTTTAAAAATAATTACATGTATAAGGACCTTTATATTACCATAATTTCTGAATAATTCCAAATAAGGAAAAAATACAAATGCATTTTATTCTACTATCAATTATTAACAAGTTGTTTTATATCATTATGATAAATCCATAATTCAAGAGAAACAATAAAAATAATATGAAGTTTACTCACTTGCCAGTCCAATAATCAGTGTAAATATTAACACTAAATTCATGTTTTCTTTTTCAAAAATACATTCTGTATGATGATATTTTCTCCTGTTACCTTTTATATGGCAATTTAACAGTGTTTATAAATTTCATCCATGGTATATACATAACAATTAATTCACTTGCACTATCTAAGAGTAGCCTGGGAAAACATACTTTTTGCATTCAAAGGGTATTTTCCTTTGACATTATTCTTAAAAGATACTCTAGGACAGCCATATTAATATTTGGCACAGGCTGTAGATAGAAAATAAACAAATCCATATATGCAGAACAGTTTTAGAATGCTATCAAATAATAAAAGGAAGGCATTGAGTTCAGTTTTAAGATCATACGATACTCTTAATTTTAACTTATCAGTATCTATTAAGTTGATCATCGAAGTTTTCTGTTAAATCAAAGTACTGAAAGTACTCATGGAAACTGAACTTATTAACAAACTGAGCTTTTTGGGAATAAACCGTAACACAGAATGACATAGGGACCCCTGAAATTTATGACAGGACCCTACTTAACAACTTGAGTCCCAAGGACACCATACTTGAAATGTAAAACCCTGCTTATTATGAACTGTTAAAATAATGTATAACATTTGTCTTATCAATTAGTTTATATCGAGTTTTACGCCCCTTTTCAACAGTAAGTCATATGAGGCAGACAGTTCACCTACCATCGTTCCGTACTAGACTCCCATCCTCCATAAGCAACTGTCTACTTTCTCACACAGAGACTTGGTCGGTAGCGGGGCCTGAACCCACATCCCTCTATCAGTGAGGTTACGTTGATTTGAAGTCAGCGGCCTTAACCATTCGACCATGGAGGCGGGTCTCATCTTATCAATGAAGAAGATTTTCAATCCCACTCTCAAGGATCTTTAACTCATTAATCACATCTGACTGCAGGAAGTTATTGATCTAACGATTATCTGAGCAATGTCACAACAAGTAATAAAGAATGTCAATTTTCAATTGTACTCATATTTTGATGCAAGTTTTCGAAGTTTCTTCTCTAAACATTTGCAGTTTTCTTTCAGTATTTTGGGAATATGAACCATACCGTTGGGATTAGGAATTTTCGTGGTGTTTTAATCAAAATTAGGAAAAAATGTGTAACTACAATTTTACAATGTTGAACTTAGTCTTCTTATTCTCCCATAGAACAGTAGTAGAATTAAGTATTTACTACCAATAGTGATGTTAATAAACTTACATAAAATTTTATTTTAGGGGGGGGGGGGGGGGGGGAATTTTGTCTGAATTAAGAAAGAGATACTATTTTCCATTGGGAAAATGACTGAATTTCGGCTATAAAATCACCCCCCAAAAAACAGCTGATTTCTTAAAAAGAAGTCATAAGTAGGTATGAGATGAGGCTATTAACACACTGTACTGTAGTTTACAAAGTGAAAAGCACATTTTTTGTAAAGAAGCATCATAGTACAAGTTGACCAAATTCAAATATGGGTATGAGTAGACCAAATTCAGGTAAGAGTCGACAAGGGTACGAGTTGACCAGAAACCACTTGAACATATAACTTTAAATGTCATACAACAGAGCAAGTTGTGGGAATCAAGTTTTGTTTACTTCAAAGCTTCTAGGGAAATGTGTTTGACTACTAAACTACAAAAGTTTTTAACTTTATTGGCAACAATAAAATGTCATCTATATAAACAAAAGATACAATACAATACATAACAAATATTTATACACCAACATAACAAAAGCTGCACATGGCTTAACGCAAGCAAAATTACAACAATCTTTATTTAAACTAACTCTGCATTTGCTGGCTTTTTAAAATTTTATTTCCACTTATTGAAAATGAAGAAGTATTAAGATCAATGTTAATAACATATTAACTGAATAGTGTAAAGTTTATTTATAATAAATAATTTGGTGAATCAGAATCTGAGAAAAATAAATTACAAACATAACATAAAAATTGTAAGAAACATATTCCATGTCAGCAGGATTCAGTTCGTTGTTAACTTACTTTTTTTAAAAGAATTAAAACATTAGAAAATTTAAAAACTGGTAAATCACAAATATTTAAACACTTAATTTTATCACTAAGTATGTTTGTACTAACAATTTAGGCATCTGGTTTCAAGATCGTTAATTCAGTTTATGCAAAAAATCATTGAAAACAAGTAGTTCTGTACAATTACAAAAATTGAAATCTCTCTCAAATATTATGCATTTCTTGATAAAAATGTTTCAGAGACTCCCTGAAGTTTTCTATTTCAGCCTCTGAAGCCTTTATACAGTCAAGACATGAAAATAATTCTTCTAACTTTTGATCAACTTTAACATTCTGTTTTTCATACATCTGATATAAATGTTCTTCTAATGCTTGGACATTTTTAGAAACCTGAAAGTATTAAAACAAAGAGGATACATATTGAACAGCAATAAAACTTTGGAAATTCGTGGACATATAAAATAATGTCCAATTCATGCTTTGTTATGCACCATCCAAGTACCTAAGCAAGAGTGCAACAAAAGTCAAAACTGCTCTTTTGATGTTGTTAACATTAAAACATGTTAAAAATACTGCTAAATATCTCAATGATTTGCAATAATTATTATCACATGACTGTTTGTAAAGAATGCTAAAACAGAGTCTTATTTGATCTTGTAGGATTAAGCTTATTGAAAGTTTAGTAAAAAAATGAGATAAATTTATAATTCAAAAGTGTAATGTAACAGGTATGAGAGGTACTAACCTGGACGTCTAATGCCAATCTGAATTGTTCTAGTAGCTCATTATCGTTTTTTCGTTTGGTATTCATGCTATCAATAAGTTTATGAGCTGTTTCAGTGATGAACTGTACACTTGGATTTTTAGGAATTGGTTCTGACAAGGCAGCATTTAGTTTTGATAGAACATCGCAAGAATTCTGTGCTGAGGTGTTCGTCTGGCTGGATTTAAAAATAGAAACATGTTTATTTTTCAAGACCTGGTATTATCTTGTCTGATTTTTTATTGTTGTTTTTTTTCATAAAAAAATATATATTCAATCCAGTCTTCGTATTAGTTGGTTACCCCCTGCCCATTTTTTCCTTCTTTAAGTCTTTTGGGGGACAACCTAGTTTTGTACTTATAACGATGTACCGAATATCCCTAATTTAAACACTAGAAGCCCAAGGGCAACATGTCGAGCCCCTTGTATAGCCAGCTTGTAATCTTGACCTTTTAACTACAAGTATGGGTGATGTTCATGATACATCAATTCATTGAAGTAAACTTTTATACCAATTTATTTCAAAATCCTTGAATGCACACAGAAGTCACTGCCCAGACAAGGAAAATATATTTGACCGAATGTGTAATCTTGACCTTTGACCTATGAAAATCTGAGTGTTGCCCAAAACACATGGTCTCATTGTATGATGGCAAGTTATTTTCAAATAATTCAATGCATAAGGGAGACACAGCCCTGACAAAGTGCATAATGATTATTTTTTATGTTTGACCTCTAAGTGTGACCTTGACCTTTGAGGAAGAGACCTTGATCTTATGCACTGCACACCGTCTCATGGTGTTTAACAATTATACCAAGTTATCTTAAAAAATTTCTATGCATAAGAGAGATACAGCCCGGACAAGGTCTATAATGCTCATTTTTGACGTTTGACCTCTAAGTGTGACCTTGACCTTTGAGCTAAAGACTTGGATCTTGCACACTGCACACCGTCTCATAGTGTTTAACAATTATGCCAAGTTATCTTAAAAATTTTTATGCATAAGGGAGATACAGCCCGGACAAGATCTATAATGCTCATTTTTGACGTTTGACCTCTTGTGACCTTGACCTTTGAGCTAGAGACCTGGATCTTGCGCACTGCACACCGTCTCATGGTGTTTAACAATTATGCCAAGTTATCTTAAAAAGTTTCAATGCATAAAGGGAGATACAGCCCGGACAAGGTCTATAATGCTCATTTTTGACGTTTGACCTCTATGTGTGACCTTGACCTTTGAGCTAGAGACCTGGATCTTGCGCACTGCACACAATTATGCCAAGTTATTTAAAAAAGTGTCAATGCATAAGGGAGATACTGACCGGACAAGGATCCGGACGGACACACTAACTCACTTACTCACTCACTAACTTTAACGTACAGACACACAACCGCCATTGTGGCGACTAAGTCCAGCTCACTGCAGGCGGGCTCGACAAAAATCAGTTTCAGCATACTAAATCGCTAAAAATATACTTTGATAGTATCTTCAGAAGATGAAAATTCATTTAAAATGTTAAAACTAAGCCTGAGATGAACAATGCATTGCAATAAACACAAACATTGTAGTCATATGATCAGCAATGGTCTTTGAATACGATCTGCAAACATTTTGATTGACACAAAACTTAATATTCTGATTAATTAGTCCAACAAATTAGACGACGAGAAACTCTTTTGATTTGGCCCCGTCCCGCACAGTCTAACAAAGATCTGCATATTTGTGTGCGGAAAACCCCCAACTGGAACCCATTGGGCAAGATAACTACAATATCTGTGACCAAAGTGAACCGTTTGGTAGGTAGAAAACACGTTTCTATACTCATTTGAGTATAAATTATTCCAACATGCATTTAATGTTTTGTTTTCCCCACTATTTCCCAACTGAAAACGAAACCTGTGTAATGGCGGTTAAATGCCGGTGTCATGGTAAACATCACATATTCTTGAAAATTCGCTATCCAAATGGCATACCAATGATACATTGGCAAATTAAACATAAATCAACTTTCGTTAACTCTAGGTACTCATTGTAAAGATCGAATTAGAATTAAACTGTCTGACGGTAGTTGTGTACGGAGTGAAACTGGATGTGTCTAAAGCATGTTCGTACCGTTTTTTTCACACAACGTAAAATTTAAAGTTTAATAAAGAATTTTTAAAGCACATTTACATAGATAATTGTTAATTCTATTGATTTAAGTAAGTTATGCTTGTTATTGAAGAATTTTGACGTTATTTGAATAACCGCATTAAAATATGCAGATGTTTGTAAGACTGAGAGGACGGCCCTTCCGAAATCGTTCAAGAAATCGGCCAACCAAAAAGCCAAATTGGTAGGGCTATCTGACTAAATCTGAAAGAAAATTAAGAATAAGAATTATATTATACCTCTCAATTACTCCAGACTGGCTCCCATTTTTGGATTCATCTTTATCATCTTGTTCACTAATTATTGTAGTTGTAATTTCTCCATTCATTTTCTTCTAGATTGTGTTTGGAATGTGCTTTACGGAAATTTTATCTACAGTACAGATCTGTCAATAAATGTACAGTAACAGTCTTGCCAGTGACAAATTTTATGATGTTTGATTCAACTTAATAAGATGTTTTTATACTTGCCACAGTTTGTGCACAAGGTTAAAGGCAGACATATGCTGAAAACAAGCGACAGACGAAAATCGACCTGGTCAAAATCATGAACAGTTTGAACTTTTAAGTGGCTGTTCAATTATCAAAAAGGAGTAAAACATTTAATTTTGTAAATTGAAATAACGAAATTAAAATAAAGATTTACCTTTTAAAAGAATGAGAATGACTCATAACACCATTTTAAGTGCATAGCCTCTAAATATCTGATTTGTTTGTTTACAATATTTTTTTTCTAAATATTGACGCGCCTGCAGAAGTTGAAACAGGATCACGTCATTTTGCTGTATAGGTGGATAGGAGGAAATCTGTCATTTAAATAAATATACATTGGTGTTGTACATCGTTCGTTTGATTAAAAATGGTATATACATACTAACAGACTTATTGAACATGAACAATAGGGTCTGTCAATGTTATTTAGTAATCTTTTATCGAAAATGCACCTAAGCTATCCCTATCGCAAAATGAACTGGTCTGAAATCGGTTTGTGTAAAAAACAATTTTTTCCGGGACGTACAAAATTACTCCGGACGGAACTAAACGCGCATTATCTGAAACCAAAATTGCAGACGATGAACGCTAAATCTAGCACAAAAACAGTAAGCTTTTTTCATGCAAAATCACTTTACTGTTTGTAATATTGGAGAAATAAGTCATAAAAATACATTTTAATCATTTTAGTGAAATTTTTTAAGTTATGATTGGGTTAGACCCCAGGGTCTGTTTGACTAAGTGCTTGACTTTTCCATTGACATTGTTGTTGTTGTTGTTGATATAGGTAATCCAATTAAGATTAATTTTACAGTTATCAGCAGTACGACAGGGACGAGAACAATGTCTTATACATATGCCCAAGAACAAGGACCTCATAGAAGAATATGTCCACGACGGAAAACTGCCAGATGATAAATACAGACATCCATGGAAACGAGGTTAAACTTTATCAAATGATTATCATAAGGCAGACCTCGCGAAAGACAAAAAAATCTGCTGACATTCGGTCTGACAAGCTTGAAAATTTTGTCGGACCGAAAGGAAATCTGTCAGACTGGAAAGATAAACAAGTAATGCATGAATGCGTATGTACACAAATAATTTGCCTGACAGCCACACCGATGAGATAAGATTCTTTATCAGACCAACTCAGAAACTATCGAAAAAATCCGCCAGTTCGGCACCTTTCTCAAAGTTTGATAAAGCAAAAAATTATTGTTCATTTCTAATTACCCGACCTACCCTAATTTTTCTGTTTGATCCTAGAATTTTTATTAGCTGTAGGAACAGGAAATCCACATTTTCACTATTTTACCTTTCGATACGAATCCAAGAGCAAAATTTTTAAAAGAACAACAAATAAACCATGAAACTCCCCAACTTACCTACCCTACATTCATGAGCATGTTACCATGGCAACACAAACTTTGTTTTTGAGCCTAAGTGTCTCATCATTCAAGATATTTGCTTCTAATTTGGTTTTGACTAAAAAGAAAATACCCACTCTCTTGTACTGTACATATTTTGCTTCATATGGATGGACCATTGCACAAATATTTCCCATAAATATTGAATGTTAGAGCTGTCAACAACATCCTTCAATCCAAGTTTATTAACAATAGTTACCATTTAGCTGGACATGACAATAAAAATCATTCTCTTCCTAGGTAGACATGCATTTGTTTCTGGTTACCCAACTTACCATATATTTTACCCAGTGTTTTTTCTCTCTTCATTGGGAAGAGGCCTTAGCCTGTTGATTTTGGGAATAATTATCGCTAAAATTGCTGATTTGGGAAATAAAATAGCTTGTGTAAGTTTGGATTTTTGGGAAAACTGCATGATTTTAAAGAAATTTTCAATTGGGAAGAGGCCTATAATAGGCCTCTGTTATAGAAGGTGAAAAATCACTGTTACCCAATGACCCTATACTTGTTATAAGGGAACGGTACATTCACTGTCTCACTTTTTACCATTCTGCACGCTTTCAAGAACAATAAAAAGAACAGCCTTCCTATGTTTCCTATTTTTGATGAGCACGTAACTAGAAACATACTAATTTTGTTCATGCCTTGCTGGTATGAATGTACATGTATGTATCTGTATTTACTAAATAAACTCTAATACATTTTTTCCTGAGACATAAACATAATGCGTAAGTCTATCTATTTTGTCAGGAAAAGCTGAGTCAAATAGGGTGCTGGCAAAAGAATGTGCCTCTGTTTTTGAAGATGGTTCTATATTTACATCCAAAATCAACACACGAGTCTGTGATATTGAACCATTTGACAGGTGATATTCATAAACAGATTAGATTTATATTATTAAATTGTTATTGGTATTGAATTAATTTCACTTTTTATTCATTGACTTAAATTTTGTGAAATAGATAAGTTGGCAATGTTAACTTTGGTGTATCAAAATATTTCTCTTTATTACAAATGGCACATTTTAGTACACTTCTGCCCAAAGTCTTATTTGCTCTTAGTTATTATCAATTTTTTAAATATGTTCCAGTCAAAATTATCATAAGGACGACAGTTTGTCTGATGCTGTCAATTTTGAACTAGACTTTGATGTTGTTCCCAGCTCAAATCCAGGCTCACAAGACATATTCACTCCTGATGAATTCATTGAAACATACAGTGAATTTGATGAAATATTTGATAAAGATGACCTTCAACATTACACATCAATTTGTGGTAAAATTGAATTTGGTTCAACCAATATTCTTGCAGCTGAAAAGTTAAATTAATTATTATGTTTTCTATGTTTTGGAGTATAGAATAATGTACATGTTTCATTTTTATTAGCATTCGCTTCATGGCTGATTTCAATAAGACTTAGGTGTTTAGTGTCGGCAGTTGGTTTACAATTTAGAATATCAGTATAGGTTTTAAACTATTATTTGTCAGTTTACAAACATCTTGCATGAGCATTTTTAAATTTGTTTAGTAGACATTTAATTTCATAAAATCGGTTTAGTTTAAAATGCACCAGTATTTTCTTTTTCCAGATGAATTAAAGATAGACACAGTTGGATTTATTGAGACAACATTTTCTGATGCTGAGATGTTGAAACCATCTTTATCAGAATTAAGTTCCAAATTGGAAACTGTTCAAGTTGAAGATCCCTTATTGTTAAATAATAAACATGTTGTGACAGAAAATATTGTGTTCAGGTTTGCTATTGTATTTCTCGACCAATTTATAGGAAAAAGAAACTCACTTTAATTTTAGTTTTACGTCCCTTTTAAACAGTCAGATTCATATGAGACGGACAGTTCACATAACCATTGTTCCAAGAAAAACTGTGCTAGACTCCCATTCTCTGTGAGCAATTGCCTATTTTTTGACATAAAGCAACATGGTCGGCAGCTGGGCTCGAACCCATGAGCCGACCCTCTATCAGTGAAAGGTTTACTGTGATTTTAAGTCAGCAGCCATAACCATTCGACCACTTGGTCTCGCTTTTTGGAATGTGCCTTTAAGTGATTTAATAGAATGATTTGTATTGTAAAATTTAACAAACTGCTTATATTACACCACGTTCATGCTTCAACTTTGTAATTTACATCATATTGTTTAATGTCATGCATCTGCTTATCTAAAAACAAATGTTTAATGCAAATGAATAAAAAAAAATGTAATTTCTTGCTATGAACAATCCATTTATCTTATCCATAATGTACACATATAACAGAAAACAATTAGATTGCTCTTCAGAATGCATTACTTAAGTTAAATATCAGATAATTTTCAACCTTATTAATCAGATCACACACAGAAAGTCCATTTCAAATGAATGATGATGTTCCTATACTACAAAAGACATTTGATGCAAGTCCATTCAAT
The DNA here is from genome assembly GCA_964023205.1 of Lutraria lutraria. Classification (NCBI taxonomy): domain Eukaryota; kingdom Metazoa; phylum Mollusca; class Bivalvia; order Venerida; family Mactridae; genus Lutraria; species Lutraria lutraria. The sequence continues at coordinate 41,234,403 of OZ026838.1, read as the reverse complement.
GAAAGTTATACAAAAATAGTGAATGAAAAATTGTGGTCGAAGGTATAATTATTTTAGTACTTTGAATTTTATCCATATTTCTTTCTGCACTTGTATTTTTAAAAAAAGTTAAGCTATGCAACAATTTATGATGAAACACATTTTGTTTATTTACAATGAATTGAAACATGTAAAATTAATCTATATCAATCTTGTATATAAATAATTTTCTTATCTACACAATATTATAATTGACAATAAAATACTTATTTATGATGTGCAATACAATTTCTGCGGTGCAACATGCTGATTTATTCTTGCAAATATTTTCAGAATGTTCTTGAAGAAGTTATAGTTGATGAATATGATTTGTCAAATATTAAGCCACCTTGTGTTGAAACTGCAAACATATTACAGATTGCAACAGGTCCTAGGACACAATTGGTGATAGAAGAAGGTTTTTATTTTGTAACAATGCTACGTTTAACTTAAATAAAAACATTCTTTATTTATTTGTTTCATCGAAATTAACACAATTTTCAACATTAATTTAAATTATATCATGGCAGGCAGTTATCCTAACTAGCTTCCTTGGACTTCATTTAGACCTTAACCAGTACTAACCACATTCTATCCGCAAGCACCAAGCTACCCCACATAATTCAGAGGTGGGGGAGAATTTAACATAGGATATGATACCGTCTATCATATTCCCTCACAAATATACAACTAACACCCTCAATGCTGACGAGACGTATTTATTTGGCAACAAACGAGAGGCATGATATATAGAGCAATAATAAACTCACATGTCTAATGTATCTACATGTACCTGTACATATATGCATATTTAACTCCTGCAATTTTATAATTAATAAAGTATCGTGCCTCTTTAACATGCATGCCACTATCTCATCTCCAGTTCTTTGACTAATATCAGTTTACAAAGAGATAAGATCGTATATATCTTCATCGGGATAATGGCCGTCCAGGAAAAACCTCCCTTCAAGGAAGGAAACCTGTATCCGTAACACCTGCCGAACTCACCCCTCCGATATACTAGAAACGGATTGATCAAAGCATGCCCATACAAAATTATGCATACACACACTACATAATAAAAAACCTATGATTATGATTTTATAATAATTATCTAAATGAATTTGAATGCGAGTTGTTGCCACGAAGTCTCAACTAGAAGTGACCACTTTTTCACTTTCATCGGTCAGCTCCGCGCCAAAAACCTGTTGACCAATCAGAACTTGTTTGGTCAAAGGTAGACAACTGTTCTCAGCTATACTGCGTAACGCTGAGAACAATATTTCTGTCTTTGTCACTGAAAGTGTGAGCCTTGCCTGGGGCGTAGTTAATTTCAAACTTTTTCCGTTTCCTTTCAATGAAAATGTTTTAACCTTCACCTTTAATGTATGCTACATATATTTCAGGATTGGATCTTAGACATTTGGTGTCCAAAGATATGGTGAAACAGCAGTATGAAGATTTAATACAACTTGAACATTTTGACCATGAGTTGCTTGATGAACATGCCACCACTTTCTTAGATATCAATGAAATAAGTAAGTGGAAAAATTTGTCTTCCCATCTTAAATATCTGGCATGTTTCCTGTTTATCTTAAATATCTATTTGATGTTCATAAAATTGGTTTCAAGCACATTTTGGTTTATGTAAAAATGTATCTGCTAGAAAGTTTTCAATCTTGATATGATTAATACTACAGTTCTAAGAACAGGTATTGCTTTTTTTGGATCGTTAAATCCAAAATGCTATGAGATATGTTTGTGATTATGTGAAGTCGCAAAAGACTTGATATATTCAGAACCAAAGACTGAAAACACGGTTTGCCTAAAAATAATATTTCAATTTTCATTCACTAAAAAGAATTGGTCGTTTTTTTTTAAAAGACATAGCACATTGTCTTAGTGTATAAATAAATAACAAAATTAAGATTTTGTCAAAATACCAATATTAGATGTTTATTTTTTCTCAGTAATTACAGTGCAAGATAAATTTTGTGAGAATGCCCAGTTAGATGTACCAGTTCTCCAGTCTCCAAGTTTAATGGACTCCCATTACATACAGCTGTTGCTGCCACAGATTGAAAAAGTTGATACTGATTTGGAGGATATAAGGTTTGGCAAATACTTTATCTTATACGAAATTTCTGGGGTTAGTCTATCCTTATTTTTCAATCCATGAAGTGAAATTCCATGTATAATATGAACATGAAAAAGAGAACTCTAAATTTGACTAATCTACTGTGATGAAGAGTGCAGCACTCGGGACCACAATGTTTGTGGTTGCTGGACAAGTTTCCTAAAACATTTTACAATGAAAAGATGTATATTCTAGTCAGATTAGTAGTGTGACTTGGCATTGCATAATGAGTTCATAGTCCTACTACAATATAAAAAACATCAAAGAAACCAAGCCTTATACTTATGTCAAAAGTTTATAAAATGTGTGTTACAAAATTGGAGAAGCATTACGTATATATCCAGATTACTGAATGGTAATGAGAAACAAAATTTGCTGCAAGCTGTTTGGGAAAATGAGAAATATTGCAATGAAATTCAAGCTTGCAGACTTCCAGGTATTATTTCTTAATAGCATTTTACAATAATTGTCATTCAACACCTGCCAAGATTAAAGACTGTATCTTAAGGGTAATGTATACAATTCCTTTTAATGTAATTTTAAGATTAATAAATATTAGATTGCAAACAATTATTTCTTGTACTTGTTCAATAATTTTCACTTGGGAGAAATCTGATGTGTTTATATAATGATCATGGTGTCAATTCACTCTATCATTTTGTACATAGTAACATACTTTTTCAATATGTTATTTATTACATTATCTTATCATGGACATGATTTTTCCAAAGATCTTGTTGTAGTGTCACTTTTGTTAAACTTGTAAAATCTGAAGGAAAATAGTAGAATGTTGGCCCATACATGCATGGATGTATTGTGATTGCCTGTAGGATTATTGGTATTCATATTTGTCCCAATCATTCTTTATTTAGAAAGCTCTCTGGTTGTATTTCTGATTAAAAAACTCCCACCCTTTGAATAGTGACCAATGCTACCCCAGGTACATTCATTGAAATACACTTGTATACATGTGACTTGGTGCTTTTTTAGAACCAATGGGAACATCTCATTGTCTTGAAACAACAAATATTATTAAACAAGCAGAAGAAGTGTTGGGAGCTCTAACAAGCATGAACACTGGAAAATCTGAGCTAGCATTGAACTGGGAGATTGTGAAGTCCATTGATAGGGTTACAAATCCTTGTAAGGTACTTGTACCATATGTAGTCAACAGTGAGCCCATTAATATCATTCTTACAGAACCTGAACCATATGACAAGTTCAGCAGTGAGGAAGTCTTTGGTAAGCATAATGGAAGGATATAACCTTTTGTATTGAATGTGCAGACAACTGCAAGAAAAATAATTTCAATTCCAAAACTACTATTTAGGGTAGTAGATAGAATTGTCATTTTAAATAACTAATCACAACCTTTTGTTACATATATTATATTTCTACTTTCTTCTTAATAACTATGATTATAATAGTGTATACATTCTCTGATCTGTTCCTAATTGGATATCATTCAAATAAACATTTGTATCAGTATGAGTAGTTTTCATCTAAGAATTGTTTTCTCGCATTGTTAATTGTCTGAAGTTGGACTAGATTATAATGAAGGCTTATTTGAATATATTAATGATTTTATTGTTTGATTCAATTTTCAGGAGTAAGATTGAGTGATTGTTGCATAATGGATGAAAAGAATTATAAACCTCCAACCACCAAAGGTTCTGTTTGATAAACATTTTTTTTTTAAATGAATACTTGAATTAAGATAAATATCTTGAGCCCAGTTGGCAAGACTGTTTGGTACAAGGGCAGTTTCACAGATGTATGTCTTCAAGTAATTAATAAAATGTATCAATTAGCCAGTATATCCATAATTGTATATATTGCTTTACTTTGACTATTAAACACTCATCATTTGTTTGCAATATATTTCTTTTCATGCAGTAAGCAAAGATCAGTGTAAAATCAAACCATTGAGCATGCCTTGTGATCCTTTAGAAGCATTTATGGCTTTGCGCTCTAAAGCTATGATCAAAGATAAGACACCTGCAGGTAAATAATGACACAGAGGTCAACAAAATTAAAACATTACATTGTCAAGTTTTTAATAATTATCTGTTTCACAAATATGAAAAATAATTTTGTATTATATATTATATTATTTTCAAATTATATTTGTCAAAAATGTTATGTCAAGTAGTTGTGATTTTAAATAATGTTATTAAACATGACAGTGATTTCTTTTATGAAGCATATGATGGTTGTGTTGTCAATCAAAGAGGTAAAAGTGACCAGGCTCAAAACAAGAAACAAAATGAGGGCACACCAAGGCAAACAGGAACCAGAGAAAGTAAAAAGAAAATTAAACAGCATACTGTGAAAATTCAGTTATCAGGTATTTTTCATTGATTTTGCATTCCAGTTTTTAATGAAATTATTGCTAGGATTGTTGTGACGTCAAACAATTGTTTTCTATTTGATTATTTTAGTTTAGATTGACCTATTGCTGCCAAATTTGATACATACAAGTTATGATTGGAGATCTAACTTGAGATAGTATTTATGGTCCGGTTTAAGTTATATAACTGCTAAAATAGGAATGTTTTCTGCTTAATAAACAATTGAAAAACTGCCATTGCATTTGGTTGTTTTAAGTCAGTCTAGTTTCATGATATAGTACATTTTTGGAAACTGGACATTTGTTCAGGATCCAATAGCCATCATTCGCTTGGCGCATTTTAAGTACTAGGTTTATCTACATCCACCATGCAAATGTTAATCTAGTCATGGTTCAATGTTGCAGAGAAATGTAAGTTCAGTTTCCATGAGTACTTTAAGTACTTTGATTTTACAGAGTCGCTGCATCAGATCTTAGAACTGCTTGAGTCAGCTTCAGAGAATTATCTGGATAAGTTGAAACAGCGTGGTGAATTGTCTGCAAACACAACATTTCTTTCTATTTCTCCTGATGTATCCAGATTTATGTTAAAACAGAGAGAAAAACATGTTGAAGACAACAAAGTCAATGGTATTATTATCTATTTATTAATTCATTCATTGTGATTTTTGTTTCTGACAGTCATTTTAACAAGAGGGCCAAGATGGCCCTATATCGCTCACATGACAATCACTGTTCACTCATTAAAACATTGTTTTGAACCGGTGACCTAGTTTTTGACCCCAGACGACCTATGTTCGAATTTGTCTTACATATCATTAAGACAAACAGTCTGACTAGGTTTGGTGAAGATACGATCAAAATTTGACATCTACAGTGTTAATAAGGTTTTCCTAAGATTTGACCTTGTGACCTGGTTTTTGACCCTAGGTGACCCATATTTCAACTTGTCCTTAATATCATTAAGACAAACAATCTGGCAAGGTTTGGCCAAGATCCAATCAAAACCATGACATTAAGAGCTTTTACAAGATTTTTACCTAAGATTTGACCTTGTGACCCAGTTTTTGAACCCGGCTGACCCATGTTCATCCTTGACCCACATATCATTGAGGCAAACATTTTGACAAGGTTTGGTGAAGATCCAATTAAAACTGTGACATTTACAGTGTTAACAAAGTTTTCCTAAGATTTGACCTGGTGACCTAGTTATTGGCCCCAGATGACCCATATTTATATTTGACCGTTATATCATTAAAACAAACGATTTGACAAAGTTTGGTGAAGATCCAATAATAACTGTGAAATCTACAGTGTTAACATGGTTTTTCATAAGATTTAACCTAGCGACTTAGTTTTTGACCCAAGATGACCCATGTTCGAACTCGTCCAAGATATTATGAAGACAAATATTCTGACAAGGTTTCATGATCATCCAATCAAAACAGTGACTTCTAGAGTATTCACAAGGTTTTCCAGCAATTTGCCCTAGTGACCTAATTTTACTACAGAAATTACCCATTTTCAAATGTGACCTACATATTATTAAAATAACATTCTGACAAAGTTTCATGAAGAACCAGTCAAAACAGTGATTTCTAAAGTGTTCACAAGGTTTTCCCTTATTTGGCCCTGGTGACCTAGTTTTTGACCCCGAATGGCCCAATATCGTACTCGTCCGAGATTTTGTTAATATGAACGTTCTGACCCAGTTTTGCTAAAATTGAGCCAAAAATGTGGCCCCTAGTGTGGTCACAACATAAAGTTTCATGACGCACGACGCCGGACGGAGAGTGATCCTAATAGCTCACTTTGTCACTTTGTGACATGTGAGCTAAAAATGCAAAATTACTCAGAATATCTTTAGCAAAAATAGGGAGGAGCATTGTAGAGCATTGGACTCCTAACCCGGATGTTGCGGGTTCGAATCCCGTCAATGGTGAAATTTGACTGGATCCTTCACAATCCCTGATTTTGGCGTGAGTACTGGTCAGAATCCAGGAAGCTGTCACCAAGAGTAGTTAATATAAGTTGTAAGAACTTGCTCTACAATCGTTGTAAAATAAATAAGTTTAAACTGAAAATAATTTTGTTTTATAATCATCCGTAGATATACACATTCAAATCTGTGAACAAAGACCACCCTTGGGAAAGACAAAGTGTTGTCTTTATTGACAGGTGGTCTTTATTTTTAAGTGGATTTTGTTCTACATAATCAATGACATTTTTAAAAGAATGGCCCTTATTAACAGTGTGACCTTTATTTGGAGGTGGCCACTAACACAAATCTGACTGTACATGGACTTTTGATAGTCACAGTGACATGGTGAAATCAATGATAAATACAGTACTACATCTCCAGAGCAGCTTTTTCTTGAGCAACAACATTCCTTCAGCAACAGCATATATTTTTTGGTTAAATATTAATTTAAGCTCTCTAGAACAACAACCTCTCAACAAAAGCATCATTCTGCTACTCCAAAAAGGTGTTGGTTTGTAGAGGTTATACTGTATTCAAAGAAAGTGTTGAAGTCTAGCTGCTGTATATTGCAGGTTTGACTGATGATGTTCTCAAGTTGATTGTGATACTACATGGCCTGGTTGGAGCAGCAGACTTGGCTGTGAACTGTTGTCTTGATTCAGCTATAGGTTATATGAAAGCACTGCAAGAAAAGTACAAAGACGTTCTAGGTGGTCAGTATCATTCATATTATGTATAATTTCTACATTTGTACCGTCAACCAAGAAAGACTGCCTGAGAACAAACACACAGTTATGTGATAAGTCCATTCATATAATACCAATAATGATATTACTTTTGATAAATTAATGCATTATAAGTCAAGAGAAGTCCAATGATAAATGTAAAGTGTACACATTTTCTTAAACTAGAAAAGAGTCTGTTCATGATATATTTCTACAATTTCAGCTAAGCTGGATCCTGTGAGACAGCAATTGTTTCAATTGAGAGCAAATTTTTATCAGAACAATGTACTGCATCCAAAAGTTACCTCCCTTTGTAAGGAAGTTGAGACATGGCTGAGGAATAAAAGAACTAAGACTAAAGATCTTGAACAAAAGGTCTGGTAGTATTGTGACTACAGTTAAACATAACTCTTTGTTTTTAGAATCCAATCAATTAGTGACTACAGTGAAAATATTAAACAAACAATCCAGTTCTTTTCTGACAATTTCATTCTGATATTTTGTGCTCAAATGGTGAAGATAATGGTCCATTTTGTTTTTGAATTGGGTGCTTACAAAAATTGTTGTGATTAAACATATTAAATTCCATTTAACTAGTATTTACAATTATCCAGGTGTTGTGTAGATGTATTCAGATTTTATACCTATTTCAAATTGAATCTTAATTTCAGGATCAGTAGCACTGTACAGTATCCAGGTGACAACAATTTATCTTAACTGATTTTATTGAAGTAAACCTTATGTGTTTATCTCTAGATTCTGGTGCTGATAAAACATGATATGCCTAGTTTGATGAGCTGTTTAAAACATGCATTGAGTCTTGGAAACCTGCTCACTCCAGAAGTTCTTCAGTCAAGTGAACCTGAGTCTGTGATAGCAAGGTGTGTCCTTATTTAAACACTTTCGTATCAAGACCATTTTTGCTTCTGTAACACATGTGAAGTTTCATAATCTAAATGAAATAAGAACTTGATTGTGTTAACTTGTTTCCAATATTTAAATTTGTGTTATCATTACACTCATACTTTTACTGAATTTTCATTCGATCGTTTTTGCTGAGGACATAGAATATTGTGGGAATTTTTATTATCATTATTTGTTTCTCATTCCAGTCAGCAAATTACACATGGGTTGTTTTGTATTTTAGCTTAGATCAACACAATTGTTTGATAGTTCCATGTAGAATGCTTTCAGACTGTTTCCCATGGGCTCAGTTTTGCCTTGTGGTAGAATATGAACATGTGGACAATTCTGAATGGCAACAACTTTGTGAGAGGCTTCACATTAGACACATAGGTCTCTATATGCAACATGAACACAGGAAAGGTATTTCAGGAGTTCTGAATCTCTAAACTTAGTTTTCAACTCAATTATGAAATCGATTAAAAAACCATCAAAGTCAAATGACAATTCATTCATACTGGTAGAGAATTTATAAATTCAGATTTTTCAAATTCTGGTATGCTATGAATAATATGAAGAATTCTGTAAAATTAACCTTTTATATAACTGAAGTCATTTTTTGATAGATACCAAAGTTACAGGAAATGAATGGAAGTCAAAATATCCAGAAAAACAGATATGCTTGATTGGGTCAACAAAAGTTACCAAAAGTACTGAACTACTGCAGTCTCTCGAAGCTGGGTATTTTCCATTTTTGTTTTAGATATCAATGTTCAATTGGTTTAGTTTAATTAATTGATCCCGTCTGATTGTACAGCTAATAGTTTAGTCAGGTTCAAAAAGTGATATTTTCGAAATTTATTAACCCAGTTAATTTTCTTGTGCTATGGGCATTGCTTTCTAGGTTTAGCTTAATTGCGCCAAAGAAACTAATGTCTTCAAAATACTTTCATAAAGATCGTATTGTAACTGAAAATTCTAATGTCCCTTGGCACATACTTTCAAATGAGTTTAGCATTGGCGTCATAAAGGAAGAAATTTGATTGACTCAAATGAATAATGGACTTGTATATTTTCAAACATATGTTCTAATTTCAGGCAAAACATTCTCTTGGTTGAAAGAGACTATTCTAAGATACAAGGATCCAAACAACTGTTTTTCTCTGATATTGATGTTGATGCTAATACTGGTATTGTGCTACATGACCTTAAAGAGTTTGCTGATGATTGTACAGTACAACATCTTGTGATTAAGCTGGCTGCCATGTGTTTAAAGTATGTTAACTGTTGGTTGATCTTGTGTGCAAGCAAAAAATCTGAAAGGTACGTTCAGGACTATGAATCAAATAAAAACGGTTGTTTTCTATTTTAAATATAATACACTGCAACCTCTCTCTAGCAGCCGTCTTAAGCAACAACCTCCCTTCAACAACAGCATGATTTTTCCTACTGTACAATTTAACTATCACTTCAACCTCTCTAGAGCAACAACCTCTCAATAAAAACATAATTTTGCTTCTCCCGAAGGGTGTTGCTTTGAAGAGGTTGCACTGTATACATATCTGAGTTAATTCAATCATCTCTGTTTGTATGTAGTCACAAGATATCAATGCAGAAATATGAAATAGTACACCTTTTCTTGATAAGTCTGTGAAAAATGTGAAATGACTCATGTGCAGACACATTTAAGAGAACTGCATTATAAATACTTGTATTTTACCAAAATGTGTTTTTTTACATGCTAGATGTTTAATCATAGAGTGTACTGTTTTATACATGAATCTGACCAAGGACTTATATACATACATGGATTTGCAACTTCCGTATTAACAGCTAAAAGTAATCAAATCCCGCTGTAATAACACGTGAATCAACAGGATTGCTTGCTAAGTTGTTTACAAAAGCGAAAATACGAAAATATCCATGATGATCCGAATGTTAATAACAGCGAAAATATCCGTGGTATTCCGAATGTCTAATCTCGGAGACAAAAGGATTATAATAGATGTCCGCCATATTTTAATTTAAAATGTTCGACTGATGCCTTTTTCAATGCTTATACTTAGACTTTGTGGATTATAAATGTATCTCAATATCTTTAAGGAATTTGTTGCATCCTTTACCAATTCCCCATGCCCAATTGCCAGAGTTTTTTTAGTATAATCAAGTTCGTAAACACCCGATTACAGCTGTCGGACATTGCCGAGTATATAGCAATGCATTGTGGGATAGTGTAACGATATCGTTTGAGCTATTTTTAGCAGTTGCGAATCCATGTATGTATATAAGTCCTTGATCTGACTGATTCGTACGAGGTTTTGGCACTGTAGTAGCATCATTCCCATTTATTGATCTCATATTTCAGATATGCATACCAAAGTCATGTGATCGCTAATATAGCAAGACTACAGGCAAATATAGCAAACATTGTTCATCATTCATCATGTGTCTCCATTAAGGTTTGTAATTATCATTTAGGCCACTTAGTAGTTTTTAATTTATTGTTTCAAATGATTTTATCTTAAGAATAAGATTTTTTTTATTTCAAATTTATTCAGCAAGTTATTTTACTTCAATATCAGTATGTTTTTTCAGTTTTTACTTTCTTTCTGTCAAATGTTCATGTTTGATAGTTTCATAAATGTTCTTCAATGCTTAGATATCAGTCAAAGTTTTCCTCTTTAACACATGTTGAAATACTGTTTAACACATACTTTAATTTGCTATGTTGATAAACAGGTTCTTACTAGCAACAGCTTTAATGAAGTGGCCTCACTGATCAGGAATATTTGTGAGAATTGCATGACAGATGAAAGAAACAAATCTGTATCACAATGGCTTAATAGAACCTGGTTATCTGAAGAAATATCAAAGGTATATATAACATGTAATCTAAATCTTTACCACTTAAAGAAATGGAGGTATATTGCTTTGCACATGTCAGTCAGTTTGTCTGTCTGTAACCAAACCTTATCCAACCAATAACTAGGGAACGATTTGACCTAAAGTGCTCAGATTTGGTTTAGAGATTTGATATCACATGTACATGACTCCTTTCGATTCTGAGGTCAGTATGTCATAGGTCAAGGTCACAGTGACCTTCAACACAAAAACCTGGACTATGGTCTTCAGACTTGGTTGGGGGGGGGGGGGTATTGGTCATCACATGTAGATGACACCTATTGATTTTGAGGTCACTGTTACTCTCAGTATAAAATCCTTCAGATCAATAACAGGAAATTACTATCCACTTTGCACTTAGGAGGCATCCGTGTTTGACAAACACCTCTTGTTTAAATTTCAGGAAGAGAAGTTTCTATTGATGCTGCCTTGTATGAATTCTTTCAGGTAGTTCCAAACTTATGCAATACTGAGATTTAATATTATCTAACTGTTCTAACATCATATAGTGATATATAGACCTGTATATTCTTGTCTATAGAGATTAAACATTACCTTGAGTTCAAAGATTACTTTAAGGTAGAATTGTGTCAGCTTGGCTATACACTAGTTAGACAGTTCAATTCATTTTTAGAAATGCATGATATTCCAAAAAAAGCTATTCCTGAATTACGCAAATTTAAATCTTGATGTGCATTGTAAAGACTTCTAGATTTATAACAAGCATTCTACTTCGATGATACACATGTATGCATTCATTTCTTACAGTGCCCAATTATTGATGGACAGAGTTGCACTGAGGAGACTATTTACCACTTCAGTCTCTCAGCTGTCACAATTGGTACCAGAAATTGATGTTAACATATTGAAGGTTCATTTTCTCGTCTTTTCTTTTTCATTGAATTCCAAAGAAATTATTATTTATTTGATGAATGCAGAAAAAGTCTACGATAATGATAGTTATAAAAGATATATTTAGTGATGAAAGTTTGTTAACTTAAAAATATATACAAAGAAATAAATGTAATCAGGTTTTGTTGATTTTGAAGGAGTCATTTTCAATTACCTTAATTGGGACATCCTCAGTAAAATGAGTGAATGGTTGTAAGAAAATACCAATTATTGTCAGTGGTTGTATAATGTGGTCAATAAAAATTTCTTGACTATGAAATAGAATTTTTGGTCATACTGATACATGTTATCAGTCTATTTGTTATCTTAACAGATGCTAGAGAGGTTTGTGAAAAGTTCTACTGGGTTAGATCTAAGGGAAGCACCATCAGCAGAAAAGTATATGGTGACTGAATCTGACAGTTATTCAATTAAAACAAACAAAGAAATGCTCAAGAAAGGGAGACAACAATGCCTAACAACAGAGCACAGAAAAGTTGAAAACAATGAAAGTGTTCCTTCACTGGAACTAAAGAGTCATTATTTTCAAACTAAAAACTCTGCAGTCAATTCAAATGATATTAAAAATTATGCTGTAGGTCATACTAACAAACAAAATACACAAAGTGGAAGGTCAGAATGTAATAAGATTAACTTCACAAACAAACTGTTAATGGACAATAGACAATCTGGAAAAACAGAAGACAGATTGATCAACCCTGACGAGTTTATCAGACCTGATAACAGAACATGTCATTCTCCAGTCACTGCTGATCAACCCAAGTATAGAACATTTGATAGTAAGCAGGAATTGTTTCAGAAAATTATCAATCCAGAGTCAGTTACAACTTTTGAATACAATCATGGTCTACCATATATTGTACCGGAGTCAGCGCTGGATAGGGAGTATGTTAAGAACAACACAGTTGACCAACCCGTGCCCTACAAGACTGGAGGTAATACTGTAAGAGATACCAGAAAACCTGTTCATCTTCCAAGAAGACAAAATGAATATAGCTCATGTTCTACAAATCATTCTAGTAGTGTTAGTGACTTGGAAAGGGAATTTCCTTCATTAGAGGAAATTGAAAAGTCTGCAGGTATGATACCAGGAATGAAGAACATGGTTTATTGTCCAGAAAGTGACATTTCTAACTTAGAACAGTCTTTCAAAAGTCATTTTGATAGATTATCTCCCGAGAGCCATTCATTTATGCTTTCTCAACCACATCCCTGTGTAGAACAATCAAGAATCATAGACATACAAGGAACTCAGCCATATTGCTTAAAAGATGACATTACAGGCAATAAAGAAGCTTTGACCTTTCTGACAGAAATACCATGTACTGACATGATTCCACACCAAGCAGTCATTCAAGATTTCCTGGCAAGACATGATTTAGAATCAGCAGTAAATGTTAGTAATATGGCTGGAAATTCAGATTTTCAACTGAATATAAATGATGGAAATAATAGAAGAGATGACAAGAACATTGAACATAAATCTTTATTAGGGCAACAAATCTATGTCAACCCTCAGATTAAAAGACTTACAAGAAAACAAAATTTGGATCCTAACTCAGAAGGAAGAGTAAATGTCAATGTATCACCCGCCCATACTACCCTAGCTGATGATCTTAGAGAAACAACTAGAAAGGTTCTTGAAAACTCGCAACAATTCTCAAAGTAAGTATTTTCATAGATAAAAGTTTCAATGAATCAAGTTGTGTTATATGAGTTTAAACCTTTGGTATGCTTCTTACACTCATTTTGTTTTATTTTTCTTTCAGTTAAGATTTTAGATAAATATGACTGGAGTAAGTACAAAAATAAATGAGGAAAACTGTAAAGAAAGCCCTTGAAGATCTCATTTGTTTGCATTAAGATTTGATCCAGAGTTTTGTTTAAATTGATTCATATGTACATTCAAACCCATGTTAGTGGCCACCTCCGAATAAAGGTCACTCTGTAAACAAAGGACATTCTTTTAAAGACCATCTTTGATTATTTAAAACTAAAAGACTCTAGAATAAAGGCCATCTATCTATAAAAACTTTCTTTGTTTGTTGTTTTCCATGTAATGTATGTATATATTATGTAAACATTGTTGATCAAGAGGCTCACAGGGAAGATTGGGCATTGCCTAACTGTGTTGCCTCTATAAATAAAGTCTTTATTATTATTATAAAGGCCACATTTTATCTTTCCAAAGGGTGGCCCCTGCTCACAGGTTTGACTGTACATGATGTATGAGAACAGTGAAGCTATAAGGAACTTTAATATAATACATGTACATGAATCTAATCATTCTACTAGGTTTGAATCTACATCAAAGAGACGTCCACTACAGAACATGAGGATCGGCCTTGCGCAGCCTTTGATGAGAGTTATGAAGAATGACAATACAGAACAAGGTACCCAATTATGTGAAGTATTCATTTCTATCTGTTTTGAAGCATTAAGTCATACTGGTTCAATTTGATTATAAGCTCTAACTCAAGAAGATTTTTCATTATTTGAATCTGATTATCTAATATAATCTCCCTAGCAAACTCAAGACTATATGAGTACAAAAACTGATCCTGCAAATACTGAAAAGTTTTTCTTTGTTTTTAGTAAATATTTCTGCACAAGAGCGACATATGATGGATAAATCAATGTGGACAATTGAAGATTCTCCTCCTATGGATCTTGACTATGAGAATGCTGGTATGACTGATATCTTGTATGCCCAGAAATCACAGAAGAAACAAGATGGATACAATTTTGGTAATGCTTCTTGGATACAATGTTCATGTGTAGTGAAACAGCAAAATGAATGCTGAATGAAACTTATCCTTTTCTGTTGTGTAAAAGCTGAATACATATACTAAATGTACACAGAATTTGTTAATTAAAAAGACATTTGTGCAATTTTATATTTACTTGGTGCATTTTGATAACATTTCCCAAAATAGCATGCAGATGTATGAGCATTTTAGACTGATATTTGAGCTCTGTGTCCCAGGATATATAACTTGAGATCAGCATCCAAACATTTATATCTGATTGTTTGATCATTCTAAGTTTGTTATTAGTTAAATAACAAATCAATGAATATAAAAGGTAAAAGTTTTGTTTATTATAGTGTCACCTCTATTGAAGGGCCGACCAAGTTGGCTTATGAGACACCTATCTTTTGTGCACACAGTACCTCCTGAATGCGACCTCTTCTTATTATACATTATTTTATCAGCAGCATGTATTATATATATATGTGTCTTAATATAGTTATCAATGTGTATAGAATATTTTTTCAACACCATGATATTTCAAGAATGATATTGTGATTTGAGCTTTTGGAGATTGTTCTCAAGCTTAAAAGCTCACAGCTAGTTTAAAACTATGACTCAGGACAAGCAGTTGACAAATAGATTAACAAAACATGACATTCTTCTGTGGCTGTTGATCAGCTGATAGTAAAAATATACACATGTGTAAGAAAATTATCAATAAGATTATTTTCATGCTCATAAGCTCAGGGTCCATTTAAAACATACCACATAGGTGCTTGATTTCGGGCAATGACTTTCCGAAATTCAGAAACATTGTGTTCATCATTCTTAGCATTATGTGTTTCATTCCTGTCCATTTCAGAGCGAGCTAATATAGCAGTATTCACTAGTCAAACACCAAAGAAAAAGAGAAAGTTAACTTATCAACCAGTTGCAGGAAGAAAAGGTCAAACAAGACTTGTGTTTGTGTAATCAATATTAAATGTCAAATATTGAAAATTATCAAGTTTCTGTTTCTACTCATTCTTTTTTAATATTGTAATTGTTTATTCAACATGTGTAATTAATCCCTCAATCATCTAATGTTAAACTTGTTAGAAATGTGTGTTCATTATTTTTTTGAAACACTCATTTTAAAGATTATTTAACATTTTGAGGCTTAGTATGAAAAAGTTGTAATTCATTCTAGCCCTTGTGTTACTACTATTTAGAACTTGTCTGTAAAACAATGAGTCTGGTGGAACTGTTATAGAATAGTTAAATGTACAGTTCATGAAAATGTCTCTTATTTAGCCTCTGTGATTTTATTACTTCTTAGTTCTATGTATGAAATACAAATTTAGTGATAAAATCAATAACGCATGCTGAAAAAATATACTAAAATATATGAGTTAACAGATTTTTCTCCAAAATCTCTTTCAGTGTTTTTCTGCTTGATAATCTGTACAACATTTTAATTGGGATATATATATATAATTTGAAATTAATATCTATAGAGAAGGACTTCTAGAAAAAAACATTGATTATACCCACCTACCACAAAACATGACCTAGCCATATATATAGATCCTAGAACCAAATCAAGACCAACACAACACATAGAAAATTACAAAAATGTATAAAACTGAAATGTTCTTGATGGATACTGCCTTTAAAATGTCTGCAACAAGCTTCATGCTGTATTAAGACGTTTTACACGTACAATTGGTAGTAAAAAGATAACATATACATTAATGAATAAATACATAAAAAATAGACATAACAATAAACATATACAGAAGTTATTTGCTGGATCACCAGTACAATTTATTTCTGTACTATTTTTGGGAGTTACACATGCTACATATACATACATATTATAATTATATACATGTTTAAAATGTAAACTAAAAATTGTCAGTTTTTCCTATCTTATAAATATGTATTAAATTGAAATAAATGTAAACTCTTCATGAAAAGCCTTTCTTGTCAACTAACTTTCAATATGTTTTTGATTAAAAAATAAGTGCAAAGTGATAACTCGTGAATAGAATCTTAATCACAAAAGGAATGTGAAGGAAACTTGAACAAGAGCGAGGTGTAAACTCTTCGAAATTACAAAATGAAGTTAAACAACACTTGGCACATGTTTTGTCTTGATCTGTGTCACATACAAAATCGTTTTGCCATGTTAAGGGACAAGATACTGGATGACACCCTCGGTTATATTCTGTTTCTCCATCATTGAGTGTGACGTATGTCTGAAACGTCAAATCATTGATGATAAAAAAGTAGAGATGTTATCCGTGAAGCTTTTAAAAACTTGCACTGATAACTGAAGGAATAAATGAAGGCAGTTTGGAACTCGCAAATTGCACAGACTAGCTTGCAGATATCTCAAAACGGTCGTCCTTCTACAGGCCTAAAAACTGGTTGAACTATTGGGAAGTTTGTGATATTTCCAAAAAGTCATCTGAACTTTGAACAAGTTGCTTGTGATCAATTACCCTGTCAAATAGTTAGTCGTACTTTATGAAGTATGCAGGAAAAGTTCAAGAAAAAATCATGAATTCAATTCAAATGGGTTGTTTAATTTCAATATTGCAAGTTATAAATCACTGCAAAAATCGATATTGGTTTTTTCCTGATGATAAATTGCAGCAATAGATTATATACGGACTTCAATCTGTTATTATGATACATTTTTTCATTTGTCAATTTTTTATCCACCTATCACAATTTTTCGTTCTTAAATATGATATAAAAAATATTAAGTTAAGGGATTATTTTCTGGCTTCCAATTTCGTTTAAAACATACTACTATACGCCCTATAGAATTACTATACAATTAATTTAGAATTTCAAAAACACTGTTTAAATGAAGTTTAATTGCAAAATAAACTATTTTCTCATTATTGGACAACTTTTTTCCACATACATGTATCATAAAAAGGAGTCTAAAACTCTACGGTGGAAGACCGCACTAAATTTCTGGAGTCAGCAGTTCGTTCTATTTTGCTGAAATAATATACTATGTAATTGGTGTATTAAGAAATAAAACAATTTATTACCCCACAACTATGTCCTTTAAGTTCGTAATTGCACCGCACTGTACTATCAGATGGCGTCCGTGTCCCGCATCTATCTTTGTCACCATGACAAGCGAAGCATTCCAACATATTCTGACAGAAATTGATCACCGCCAGATTGTTTTAGATTAAACTACCTGTCACAACTTATTACAAACGAAAACAGAGAACCAAATTTAAAGAAGACCATATCAATAATACCAGAAAAATGCCGGTCATTATGTATGTATGATGAATTCAATGGTTCTGTTAATTATATGAGTTTGTATCCCCATTAACTACTTTAGTTACATTTGCAAAATATCTAATAATTTTAAAATACGTTATTTACGGTACACGTACATCGACCCTGAATAAAAATACATCTCTTATACTTGAAGACAAGGGTTTGATTCGAATTTTAATTAATAAAACAAGTACATGTATATAATTTGCAGTGTCTATTTTGTGTTTTTTTTATTAAACCTTATGACGATGAACAATCACTCACCGCGTCCGTTTGGTAATCAGTTGTAATGTTACTGGAGAAAGTTGATGAGAAGAATTCTAACTGGTATGTAGTTCCCAAAGTCGAGAAATTTGATTCAACTGATAGCGTAGACATCGCAATACTGACTCGAAACATCACCGTGTTCACTAAAAGAAATATAAAAAACGTTCAAGCATTTGCTCAGCTTGATACATCAATCTGAGGCGAGGTATGCATGAACTATTTTACTACAAAGTTTATTCAGAATAAAGTTTTGATTAAAACATGTTCTTAATATTTGTTAAAACTTACGATAAAAAATGATCTTGAACAAACATTTATTTCATATCGCTGTGTTTTTGCGACGATCTGCGTTCTAAAGTCTAAATTAAGGCTGATTCTCATATATTTTTTCCCGGAAAATGTTTAAGCAGGGTGTGGCACAAATAGCAGGGCGTGTTTCGGTGATATAAAGAATTTAAGATATATTTCCATGGTAACATGGTCTTTGTCTTGTTTGATTCTTGAGAAGACATCGATAAACAATGGAAATTGAAATGTGCATATGTATTTACTTATCTACTGCAGAAATAATTTACCATTATTGGGTCAATCGTCGGAGAAGTTTTAAATGTTCACGTATTTCATACTGGATCTTTTAATAACACAATAATTGAGAAACGCATTGATTTAAGTTCATACTGAACTCCATATTTGGAAACGTGTACGCCTAGTATGCACTCAAGTACATGAATCATATCTATCTCAACATAATTCAGTTAATTATGTTTTGCATTTGTATAAAAGTCGGTGTAACTTTGATATTTGTACTCATTTTAGTGTAATAAACATTTAACCAATGAGTATTATATGCAATGTACTTGTACATCGAACATGGTATACAAATATTGCATCATTTAAGTATTATTTATGACTGAAAATTTCACTTACCTAACATGATGTAAACGAATTTCTGTTGTCCTTTTTGAATTGATAAATACATTACAAATCGTGATATTTCAGTTTAAAAATAAAAAATGCTATATAATGTACATGTATTCCACACCATATGTCTTCCCGCATTAACTTTATAAAAAATATTCCAGTAGGCAAATTGCTGTCGCAGGAAAATGTATCCCTGAATCTGTCTCGTTAAGCATTTTATGGCAATCTTTGGTGTTTCTATAGCAACCTAACATTTATTTGATCTCATTTATTGAAATACTTACCGTGATATAAGATTTATTCAGAGACTTTCAGAATAGCTTTGATAAATCGGAAATATGTGGAAAAATACCAATCTTACAATATAAATTACAAATATAGCTTGATCATCACTTTTGAATCTTACCGCCACAACACATACACATCTACTTTCTGTTCTCCTCGATATTTTAATAATTTTGTTCGAATTATGAACCATTTTAGAATTTTTATGCACACATGTCAAACATTTGAATTTGAACCCATTAAATGACTTGATAGAATTAGTTATGGTGATATATTTCAACTATAATAAATTGAACAATCATGTACACTGGTCACAAACATAGTTCTCACTTATATTTCAAAGGACTCCAATGGTAAATAAAGTTGCAGTCCCAATTTGATTCACTTTTTTGCGACAAATTTCGATCAAATTCTTAGCATTATGCTGTACACTTCTACGAAAAAATACCTCTATTGGATCAGAGTCTTGATTGGGTAAAGGATCTTGACAAACGTTTATGTCAACAGTTAATTTATATTTACTCAAATTGCATGCGTAGTCATAATCATATTACAATTAACAAAACTTGAAGAATCGTGCACAAAATTTCCACCGCCGCAGAAATTTGATAGGAACAAGATCTAGGTGTGTACATTTCCGTGTTACAAAGTGTAGTCATGCAACAACTGTAGCAGTATGAAGATTGTTTGCAAATGAATGATTGTTGTGCTGCTGATGGACAGATATAGTTAGCACAACCTCTTTGATACATAGTTTCATCACTGTCAAAATTAACCACTGTCTGAAATACACAGACAAGAGTAATTAGGTGAATGCATAATCAAAACATATACTTTTAGGCATTGTGAAAG
Source organism: Lutraria lutraria (assembly GCA_964023205.1). NCBI lineage: Eukaryota > Metazoa > Mollusca > Bivalvia > Venerida > Mactridae > Lutraria > Lutraria lutraria. The sequence continues at coordinate 41,214,104 of OZ026838.1, read as the reverse complement.
TATAAACATAATAACTTTGTAGCCGGCCCTTACTTCGCGACCACCTTAATATTATGAGAATCTTGTTACCTCGACTACTTGTTTTTGGACCAAATTTCTGTTGTTCTAAAAAGTTTCAGCTTCATTGTTAATGAAGCCTTCTCTGTTTTAAGACCATTTTAGTGTTCCTTTTAAATGGTTGTATCGCTTTCTTATACGATTTCATTGTTTTATAATTATGTAATGTATCGCCACCCGAATGTCTGATTGCAAAGCCCGACGTGGTGTTTTGAAGTTCTTTTGGGAGATCAAGACTCAATGTTGAATCGAATTGTAGCAAACTGCGCTAAAATGTTTACCATGCAAGTATTTTCACCACGATTAGAACGACATATCCTCTTCGAGTCTGATGAGGATCGTTGTTTCCCGCACGTCATCGCGCTCCCGAGGCAATCAAAGCACTGCAAGCTGCTCTGAAATTAATTTTGTCACAAAATTTAGCAAACTAGTTCTTATATCAATACGTATGTCTTACATATACGTTTTTTATTACTTTTTTATTTAAAGTTAATTTAAGTAGATGGGTCAGTGTGTACATTTTCATCTTTATATGAATCTTTCATATAATCCATTATTACTGAGGGTCAGGTTACAAATCTAGCTGTTGATTGGTTGTTGTAGCAGTCGTAGACCATTTCACTTCCTGATACTTTTAAGCCAAGAACATTGTGACATTGGACAAAAATATGTAAAGCTAAATTTCAAATAAATCAAGTATGTTTTATAATACCCATCACTTACTTTGTTTAAGAATCCATCGTGCTCAAAGTCGCTGTATTCTGTTGTTGATGGGAACATAAATTCGGCTAAAAACGTGCTGCTGTTTATCTCAGTCGTGGATCCGGGTGTGGTTGAAGATGAGACGTTCGCCTCGAACGCATATGTTGCAAAATATGAACTGTTCATTAACTCGGAACTTGTCTGGAGTACGGATGTTGCCGGTGAGGACGAGTGCACTGTCTCAGCTGTTGTCCGAAACTCGGAGAATATGTCAGACGAAATATTCAGTATCTCTGTCCAGGCACTTACAATGATTGTAGATGAATCGTTCATTGATTTCCACCAAGATGTGGATGCGTTAGGAAATATTTTCCATGGAGTTGATACGTTTAACATCATTGAGGTCACTAATAAAATAGTGTAACAAGATAATACTTAATAAAATAATATTATAGACTTAGGGATACAAATGATGGAACCAGATGAAAATGTGTACAGTGTGTCACAAAAATCCCCCAACTCCGCCATTAACCTACTACATTAGTACCGTCACAGACATATGTTCGTGTATATGTTTTTTTCATTTATGAATTCTACCATGTTGTTTTATTTCGAAATAGTATGAATTAATCCATTGCAGGTATCACTGTGTTAAACTTGCTGACAATAACAGTGTAGCAATACCACGTGATTCTGACATCACTAAATGCATCAAATCCAAGACGAAATTGTAAACATTTGCTCCACTTAGAAAACGAAAATAGCCGTAAGTATTTTATTCCTTCACCGAATTTTATGAAACATACGCCAGTCTAAGGGAAAAAATATAAGCTTTCCACGAACTATAGGATCTCCATCAGTAGCTAAGCCGTTTTCTCTAGCACCCTGTGAAACCTTGGAATTCGTTTGTATGTGAGCGGACTACAGTGCCAAGCCATCTTATTTTCCTTGCATTATCTACTCTATGCATGATTGAAGAGCCAAGTTTACATCAACCGGGAACACCGGAGTCTGTTCTGTACCGAGGAATACATATTGTAACAATGTATGGCATTAATCTGACATTATTCCTTCAGTTTGATAAATATGGCAACAGTTCCAAGACAAAATTTCAGGCTACAGTTTAAAGCTGTTTCTAGATTTGGCTACAATGCCAAGCAACATGTCGCCCGTTGTACACGTATGAAAATGCTATTTGTATCGTGCATTTAACTTTTTACTTTCGTTTACCACCAAAACATCTATTATACAAGGCCGGGCCCCTATATTCAATCAGTTCCTGGTGCGCCGGCCATTATAAGTGATAAGATGAACGTACAATCATTATTTTGTTCTTTCGCAATGCTGCATGCAGTTTCAAAATCTGTTTGTGTATTTATTAATCTCTGGAAGCCATACCACTTGTAGCGCACTGGGCATTTTTGAACTTCAAATCGCTCGGAGCTTTAGTTCAGTTTTTAAAGTTAAAACATCAGAATACCGCAATACGAAGTGTGTTCTCAGTGTGTTCTCAGTGTGCCAAAGTATTTCATACTTTACACTATGACAGAGACTAACGACAGGAAGTGCTGTGACTAATAACCACAGCGCTACCTAGTCTCACTTTTGATTGTTCTGGTATACATCCATTGTTTCCAAAACTACTTTTGTTTAATTTTGTATGACATTGTTTGTCGTATCAAACTAAATGTGAAATGACTTTCAATCATTGATCATTTTTTGGCTTAAGTTTGAAACGTCCTTCCATTCTCAGGGACACGGGACCATTTGCTTGCGTCTCTTGTTCATTTTATGTAAAATGAACACAGAGGCATGACTGTCAACTATGTTTTATATTACTTATTGTTTGTGGTTTATTTGTCAGTACAATGTACTTATAATTCGATGTGATATCATCCATAGCCGTTGTGAACATTTTTATTTGTTCATTTGCTTGCTTATTTACTCAAAAGCTGTGATTATTGATTTTACAATGTGATTACTAGTGTTATGCAAAAGTCATGCCGCTGTTCGCTTTTTATAATAACCCCGCAAACGAAGTTTGAGCGGGGGCATATTGGAGTCACTCTGTCCGTCAGTCGTTGGTCTGTCTGTCGGTCGTTCCGTCCGCATTCAAGTTTATGAGCGAACTTCTTCCACGTACTTTAAGCGATTGCAATGAAACTTGAAATATGTTACCAGCATGAAGTGTAGACATGCATGACACATTTTTCATGCTCAGCGATTAACTCATAGCAGAGTTATGTCCCTTTGAACTTAGCCGTATAGTACGTAACTTACAGATTTTTTGGTGTCAAAGTGGCGGCGGGGGTATTAGTAACCTCTGTGACAAAGCTCTAGTTTGTTTTAATTAAAGGTCTATAAATTAGTTCTATTCCATTTGAATATATACCTTCCAAGGAAGGCACTTTCAATTTTGAAATTAGAAAATTCTAAATTGACAAAAATATTATCACCAATATACTACTTTTGACACTAATTTTGACCTATCTATACAATTATTGTTTATGGAAAGCGATTTATCGCATTCCTACATGTATTTCTATTCTATATCTGTATGAACTCAAAAGCAACAAAAACATATGCATAACAATCTTTTTGAAAACGCTGAAGTAAATCAGACCAAAGTTTGTATGCCAAAGTTAATCGAAACAAAAAGTCAGCCAAACTTTTATCAGAATAATCAGTATTTAGATGACGTAATTTTTTTTGTTCGCTATGTACTTTTCAATGTGGACTCATCTATGTTAAGACCGAATGTAGATTAAACTGGTACACAACTCAGAGTGAAATAATTTTGGACTACACAATATTTTTGAACGTAGATGTTAATCAGGCAAAATACCGATTAAAAAAGAATACAAAAATGTTGAACAGACTATTATGAAACTTTAAATCTTTACCCCTGACATACCCTGGACAATAGATTGAGTGATGTCTAACCTGCTCAAAATGGTCAAAATATTATTCCGGGAATATTATTAGTAGGTCATTGCTTTATGTTAACAAAGCGTAGCTCAAGTAGTTAAAAATTTAACCTTAAGACGATTATTGTTTAAAATCATATATTGACCCCCTCCAGAAGTGAAAAATGTTTAACCCCTCTCAATGTAGAAGCAAAAAAAAAAATTGAACATCCCCAAAAATAATTTCTGTATTTTGCCTTCCTTGGGTGGTATATATAATTAACTGGAATAAGCCATAACATAAAATATAAAAGTTTGGACTAATTCAAGTAGTGTCGTCCATGTCAAGCGCTTAAAAGCTGCTGTTAGCAATTTAGTTTCGTTCCGTCTGGCAGTCTCTAATCAAATGTTCAAGGTCTCAAATGTCCCTTTTGCTTTTGCATTCCGACTTCCCTCCTGCTTGGCACATTCACCTTTGATTTCGGCCTCCGTCTAGCATTGTAGCCAAACCTAAAAACAACTTTAAACTGTAGCCTGAAATTTTGTCTTGGAACTGTTGCCATATATATCAAACTGAAGGAATAATGTCAGATTAACGCCATACATTGTTACAATATGTATTCCTCGGTACAGAACAGACTCCGGTGTTCCCGGTTGATGTAAACTTGGCTCTTCAATCATGCATAGAGTAGATAATGCAAGGAAAATAAGATGGCTTGGCACTGTAGTCCGCTCACATACAAACGAATTCCAAGGTTTCACAGGGTGCTAGAGAAAACGGCTTAGCTACTGATGGAGATCCTATAGTTCGTGGAAAGCTTATATTTTTCCCCTTAGACTGGCGTATGTTTCATAAAATTCGGTGAAGGAATAAAATACTTACGTCTATTTTCGTTTTCTAAGGGTAGCAAATGTTTACAATTTCGTCTTGGATTTGATGCATTTAGTGATGTCAGAATCACGTGGTATTGCTACACTGAATAATCAATCTAAATATACAAATTATAAAATCTTTCAAATGTGACGATCCAGCGACTTCGCGTCTCGGGTGCGTGCACGATTTACCGTTATGCACGAGGAAATGCTGATTTTTATTTTCAATTAGCTGTTCTTGATTTGCATTCACCAAAAAAAATTTGTGTTTTGTTTAAGTTTTAAAATCCAAGAGCGCGATTCAGCTAAGTAAATTGGATTTTGTCTCGATAACGATATTTTTACAGCAAAAACAAAATTAATTAATTCAAGATAAATTCCAGTATGATGTACATTCGTCTGTGAAATTTTATATCTAATTATTCTTTTTGGAGTCGACCCGTAGCCCCTCGTAATCTAATGCCGGGTCTGAAGCAGACTCTTGTGTAGGAATGGGTGAATATTCCCCAATATGGGTCATCCAGAACTATGTGACGTAGATAAGAGAGAGGTATATTAATTCATGATGTGAGAGCCATGTGAAGACATATGAAGTATTATATATTACACGGACGAAACACACTGTTCCGTTATTAACTGACTTTTCAGATTGTTAGAATGTTGCGTTAAAGCCATTTTATGGATTCGGATTTTAGAGTGTGTTCTTTATTTGTGAGTTTTATGTCTAAATGTATATATGTTTATTAAGTGAGATTAAATTATGGGGAAGTAAGACTAATGTGTTCAGAGAGTCAAATGTTGAACGAAATACAAAAATGCACATTTATAAATATTTTTCTCTATAAATAACCACATAATACAAATGTACTAACTGTTGAAAACAAAGCATTTTTGTTCAATGAAATATCGTATTCTTATCCAAAGAAAAAAGAACGATTTAAAATATACATAACTAAAAATAAAGTGGTGCACATACCTAATATAATATAAACAAAATTATTTTTGTATCCGTAGTGTTCATATGATTTATGCATGATTTCTGCCTTTATGTTTCCAATCACACGAACGTGGATTATATCACATATTAATGACAGACGATATATTTCTCTTTTCTAGTAGTTGTTACAAAGTCAATGAATATTCAGTAATATGATTGTCATGGTTATGGTCTTTGAAGACATAAAATTTAATAACATTTCGTGTTTCTGAAACAATCAAGTTAAGCTTCAATAATTGAGGCGTGGTCAATACAGGCTCGATCAGTACTAGTATGGAACTCTGCGCTTATCATTCAGAATGACCTGACAATTGGAGGATTTTCATCATGGTATATATATAGCCTCTGCATGAAGTCACAGACACTCCTAATAATTCTGATGTTAAGAAAACGCAGTGATATTTGAATTATCAAAATAGAAATTTCCGACAATATATACTAATAGTAATTTCCCGCAATATACTATCAGGTAGTTTTATTTAGTTTTTAATACAATTACCTGATACAATGTACTATAAAATGTATGATTACCTCTTATTTTTTTCTAAACAGATCACGGTAGAATTGCCACTGATTCTACGTATGCCGAGTTGCACATTGGAATTCAGAACAAGTTATAATATCATCTTGAGAATTTCTACTAAATAATGTTTGATTAACGAAGGCAAATGTGTTAATTTTCAGAAAATAATAATCGGCGTATCGCATGGTATTCGCCCTTGGTGTATCAGGCCATATAATAGAAGTGGTGAAATCTGCACAAACCAGATACATTTTGTACGTTACTATCTACAAATTCTGTTACAATACGAACGCCTTACAATACGTGTGCAACCATCATTGCAAACCAATAAAATTGAATTCAGTAGGTAGTTTCTCAACAATTGCAGGACGAATTCAATATTGATAAGCTCTCTTCGTTATAAACTACACAAAATTAAAATTGAATAAGTTTTAAATTGGTCGATCTTGAATAGTATATTTAAATGTTTGCAAAAAATCTATACACACTAGCTTTAATACTATTTGTATGAGCTGGCATTAATTGTGATATACTGCATATTTTACATCTATGCGATTCGATATCATTGCGAATAAGATACTGACATGCTTGCAGGTAAATTGTAACATATCTGGTTATCAATTGAGGTAAAAAAGTGGTGACTAGAAATTCTGTTTACAGAAATATATCATACTAGTACATGTGATATCACATTGTCGTGAGATCTACTATATGTAAAAACGAATTCAGTAACATCATATCGCATTTTAAGTTAGTGAACAGTTTCACATTTCTTAAGAACTTAAACGAACGCGACAACACTATAACTCATTGCAACGCTCAAACATGAACAACAGCAATTGTAAGGATCATAAACAACGCAAAAGTAGTTTTATTAGAGATCTGATCCTTTTGAAAATAACCAACGGTTTCCTTGTGTTTGACACAGCTGTAAGTCTTACACAAATACCATTCGACGCTACTTGTGGTGTAGATTCAGTTTGAGGTGTCATTCACATTCCTGGTATAATTTCAAGTGCATCAATAGAGTTCCTATCAATAATACCCACTCAATATCTCGCTTTAACAACCCTGTCATCTCGCTTCGTATGTCTGTATTTTGCGCAGTTCAATTTGTTCATTTCACGTTTTCTCGTTAGTTCAAATGGTATAATTTTAGCAGTTCGTTTTCTATGTACTTCTTCTGATGCACACTCTTTCATTTATTCGAATTCATTTTCTTTTGTCAGTTTTTCTGCCTTTCCCGAAGGCATTTGCATTTTGGCCCGTGCATTAGCCTTTATCTATATGAGACATATACTTACTGATATTACGTTAACTTACGTAGAAATTAGTTTTTTTGTGAAGCAAGATACGTTACCGAACCCAACAAGACACGTTACCTGTTATTAAACATCCTTTACTTCTATTAATGAATTAAATGTGCAAATTAATACTATCCTACGTCATAGTAGGAATATGTTGAACCACAATTAATAAAGCATGTATAATAGAAATGACTAAAATACTGTTGTCTAACACAAAATTGACTTACCCTATGTGCATATTATTTCAATGTAAACTTCAAGCTTAAAATGGCTTCTGGTCACAGATAAAACAGAAGTATTGTGTATATAAATGCACTTTTTTCAAACACAGTAGAAAAAATGGCTTAACAAATACTATTATACAAGACCTAATATATTAAAATTCCAGCAACTTCTATAATGTACTTTTTACCACGTGCTTCATAGGTTATGCCAATTCATTAAAATCCTTTTCAGCCATATAAAAAGATGATACTGGGTTTAATGAATATGTAATCATTGATTTATTATTACGTATGTGACCTTATTTTATATTTTTTTTATATTTCATATAAACATACACCGGAATGAATTAGATCAGCATCTAAGCTGGTGAAAAATACATCCTTAACAATACTGGTCTGTAAATTATCTGGCGGCAGAAAACTAGTTGACTTGTTCTAGAACTCAAATACGATATGACATATAAAAGACAATGACTTCACCTATTTAGAGACCATGCATTATTAACCACACGGTAACGTGTCTGGTTTCAATATATCGAAATGTTAAATCACGTGTTAAAGACGCATCAGGTATGTCTTACTCTGACTTTTTCGATGTTTCTCTTGGCCTTAGACAGGGTGAACCTCTGTCTCCATTACTATTCATTCTATTTATAAATGATATTAAAACTATATTAAATCTGAATGAAATGTCCGATGACGATATTGACATGCATGTTGTCTTTTTATATGTTACTTTTTGCTGATTATATATAGCTCTATTTACTACCGATCCTTATAGTCTCCAATTACAATTAGATAATATATACGCATATTCACATAAATGGGGCTTAATAAATAACGTGAATAAGACAAAAATCTGCATTTTTTAAAAAAGAAAGAGTAATAATCGACATTCTTGGTCAATCAATGACAAAAATGTTGAAGTTGTTGACCACTTTTGTTACCTGGGTGTTAAATGTTATTATACTGGTTCTATGATGCATGCTGTGAAAGCTCTACATGATCAAGCTCTTAAACCTTACAATCATTTATTTTATATTTTTAATAGGGTGAGCCTTGATATAAAGATGAAATTATCTTTGTTTGATTCTTTAATTGTACCTATTCTACTATATGGATGTGAAATTTGGGGGGTCTATGACTTTAAAGAATTAGATAAATTGCATGTTAAATTCTGTAAACGAATATTAGGTGTACGAATTCAAACATCAAATGTTGCCGTTTTGGGTGAATTAGGCAGGTATCCATTAAGGATCATATGTAAAGAAAGGTGTTTAAAATACTGGATAAGAATTATGTCAAATCCTGATTCTCTAATCTATAGATCTTTTACAGATCAACTATATAGTATAAATGCGATGATATCCGGATGTTGGGTTCATAAAATTCAGTCAACACTTAATAGTTTATAATATAGGTTTTGGATATCTTTTTACAGACTTTCATTTTAACTACACTTTTATGCCATTGTTTAAACAACGTTTAAGGGATCAATATATCCAGGAATGGAATGACATTTTAACCAACCAAAATAAAATATGCATTAATTATTACAGAAAATTTAAAAAGGAATACAAGTATGAACCCTATCTAGATCTTGTTAAAATTGATAAATATAGAAAAGAACTAACCCGTTTCAGATTAAGTTCTCATAATCTAGAGATAGAATCAGGAAGATACAACAATATATACTAAGAGAAAATCGCATCTGTAAATTTCTGTTCTATGAACCAATTAATTAAGTTGAATCCGAATATCACTTGTTCATGTGTTGTAATGCTTTTAACAACTTAAGAACAAAATATATCAAAAATACATCTTGGCCTTCCATTAACAAATTTATTACGTTAATGTCTAAACAATCAAACACAGTTTGTAACAATATTGCAAAATTCATTTTTCTTGCTACGAAATTAAGATTAGAGAAATTAGAATTACTTAATACTGCTTAGTTAATCATGGATATTGTTTACACTGCTTCTTTATTATCATTTGTGTTAAATGTTTCTTGATTAAAAATTAATGTTACTTAATTCTATGGGGGGGGGGGGGGGGGTAATATTATATTCTTTCAAATATGTGTGCTTGCATTGATTTTGTTTATTTAAATTTTCAAAAATGCAAATGTATTTCTATTGTATTAATTGAGAAGTATGTATATAATTATTATTTTTTCTATGTATACTATTTAATTTGTTTAAAAAAACTGTTGTCTTGACCATCTTGACATGTATATAAATAGTAAATGGTCAGAGGCATTATATATATGCCGATAATACCAATAAACTTTAAACTTTTTGTAACGTACCTGGTTGCAATAAATATTTTCTTCATAAAACATTGTTTATACAGTATCATGCCTAAGTATATAAGTTTGATATTTTATTTTCATTGTAAGTAAAATCAAGGACTTATATATGTATATAAGTCCTTGGTAAAATGAATTGTAATATTGAAAGCAAAAAAAGAACACTTAATTAATACCCGGTAACGTATCTTGTCACGACTTTTGAACAGCATTTTTTTATATTTTAAAATGCACTGCATATTCAAGATCCAAATTTCGAAGTTTATTTAAACAATTACTTCCGTGTTTATTAAAGTTATTCGTACAATATCGACCACAAATTTAGACACGTCAATTTACATGTTGATAAAATTCGCCTCGGGAGAGTGACGACAACAATAGTCGACATTAGCAGTAAGGTTTTGCCATATCCAACATGGCGGAGGCTAGCAGTGCTGATATGGATTTTGAACCGTCTGTACAAAATATCTTAGATCAGAAGTCACTTAAATGGGTGTTTGTCGGTGGAAAAGGTGGAGTAGGAAAAACTACAACCAGGTACAAATTTTCTTTTTAACTGTCAGTTAACTTGTTTGTTAATTTGAAGTTGAATTAATGCCGGTCACATAACTACTGTATGCTTATGTTTGCTTATGTGGCCTTTACTCGATACACTTTCATACATACATGTATATTCGTCCTTTAACGCAAGCAGATTGTAATTCTTTAACCCATCTCTTTTTGTGTGGTATAAAAGGCTTAAAATAAACAGTCAACCATCTTATTCATAGGGGCGGGTTGTACCTGAGACCCCCCAAACAGCACTGTCCCTGTAATTTTTTAGTGTAAATTTGGTGAATTTAAGGCTAAAATAAGCCTAAATACACTGTACCAGTCTGTGAATTTAAGATTTGGAACTACTTGTCTGAATCACCAAAAGTGTATAGTTTTCCTTTGTACTCAGTAACTATACTTAATTATTATTACAGGTCATACAAAAAATAGTAACAAATGACAGCGAGTCTAACTCTTTTACTTAACTTAAAATTCATGACAGTACTAGTATGTCACATAAACAATTCTTCTTCGTGTCAAAAATACATAAAAATACTCCTAAAAAACAATAAAAACGTACGTCATCTGCTTGCATTCCTTGACACACTGACAGCCATATTGATTCTCTTGACTGCGAATCGGCCAATTAAAATTTAAATGCGAGATATGAAATCATGCGGGAAATTCCTGCAACAGTACTAAACTCTAACTAATGTGCGGACCATCTATCATTTGCAGAAATATCAATGCAGTGTTTTAAGAGATAAAATGCATTAAAATGCGATACTAATAATAATTATAGCAGTATTAATTTCAATTGAATTTAAATGACTGTATGAACTATAAATTGACCCATACCCTTGCAGTAGTCCAGATAGCATGCGTATCTGCGTAAAATAAGCACCAGAAATAGTCAGGTATGCAACTAAATAAAATTCTGGGCGTAAAAAAACGCAAACTAATTGTCAAATACGTTGAATGACCAATCTTGACTAAACTTGGTATTTAGCATCCTTGAATGAAAACCTCCCTTGGGATTGTACTTGGGATCTGTGGGGTCAAGGTCACCGTTACTAAAAATAGAAAATCAGTGTCTGGTCTATAACATAAGTTTGGGAGGACCAATGTTGACTAAACTTGGTATTTAGCATCCCTGAACTTGGGATTGTATTTGGGATCTGTAGGGTCATGGTCACCTTTACTAAAAATAGAAAATCAGTGTCAGGTCAATAACTTAAGTTTGGAATGACCAATGTTGACTAAACTGGACATTTAAGCATCCTTGCATGAAAGCTTTGCTTGGGATTGTATTTGGGGTCAGTTGGGGCATGGTCAAGGTCACTGCTACTAAAAATAGAAAATTGGTTTTCGGTGAATAACTTATTAAGATGTTGCGATGCAATTTGTGTGTAGGTAGCTTACACGAAAACCATGCCACAAAAAAACTAATTCGAAGACTATGCTTGTCTGTGTCACCTATCCTTACTAATTTAGTAAAACTTCTTTTTTCGAATTTCATGAATTAATCGGGAAACTGGCCTATTTTACTACCAATTACAACATGCGTAAAATATTTGTTTGATATTTTAGTTGCAGTCTGTCTGTCCTGCTGTCAAAACACAGAGAGAGTGTTCTTATAATATCCACAGATCCTGCTCATAATATATCCGATGCCTTCAGTCAGAAGTTCACAAAAGTCCCAACACTTGTAAAGGGCTTTCCAAATCTCTATGCTATGGTAACTTACTTTTTCTCAACATCTGTTCAGCTCTGAATACTTCAATGGTGATGGATGAAATCATTGATTTTAAAAACATGGGTATTTTGTTGAAATTTATCATTTTGTCTCATTTTGCTAGATAATAAGTTTTTGGGTTTAGATTATATATTTCATTGCAGTATTGTATTAGATAAGAGAAAATTTTTAAAATGTTTGGGCCAATCTTTTTTATTTGAATTTGTCTAATTTTCTCTTGATAGTTTGTTAAACTGTATGCATCAATAACCAAACTTATTATTTTGCTTGCAGGAAATAGATCCCAATCTTGGCTTAGCTGAACTTCCAGATGAATATTTTGAACAAGGTGCAGATTACAAACCCAATTGTCTTTTCAACCGCTTTTTATATTTCTTATTTTAAGAGCAAAACATAAATAACAAGAACAACTATAACAAAACGTTATAGGTAGATGAATTACAAGAAGCATATTTATTGGTTTATGTTTTTGTATGAAATTGCTTTTTTCATAAAGGATATTGACTATATATTTTATTCAATCCTCCATTAAGGGAAGGGGAGTATAAAATATTTATATGATATGAGTAATGCACATTATAATGACAATCATGAGTATTTGACAAATGAATAAATTCATGTATATAGTTCACAAGCACATAGTAATATCATACTGTACATCAATCAAATAGAATCAACCCTAAATTCACCATAAAACCTGACTGACCTACCTACCCTATTTTTAATAAGCATGTAAGCAGGAACAAAAAGGCTTATTTCAGACATTGTGGTTAACTTACTGTTGGCACAATTTTGTTCTGTTTTTACAAAAAACAACAAGACTTTCAATAAAGAAAAATGAAAAAATGACAGTGTTTACTTTGATCCAATTTTCAGATGTAATAAGTATGGGTAAACAAGCAGCTCAAGAATTACTGGGAGCTTTTCCTGGAATTGATGAAGCAATGAGCTTTGCTGAAGTCATGAAGTAAGTATTCACTATTTTCTACATTGTTAAGATATTTGCATGTATATGGTACAATTATGCTGTGTCCTTTGCTGGAATTTGTAGATAAATTTGTGACCTAATCTATGGTCTGTACTTGGTTAATTCTTGACAGGTCTAGTAAAATGATCTCTCTTTTAATCCTTGGGATTTTTAATCGCATCTCAGGACAATAATGATTCCAGTTCACTCACTGTATAGAGAATCTCTATACAGTGAGTGAACTGGAATCATTATTGTCTTGACGTCAAAATCAACATCTTTTTAAGACGTCAAATTCTCGGGTCACATGGCAAGCTGTGTAGAATGATCATTGATAAAAGAATATTATTGATGTTTAATTATGATTTTAAAGTGTAATGAGCTAGAATTTTAACTTCTTTCAGACTTGTGAAGAGTATGAATTTCTCAGTGGTTGTCTTTGATACAGCTCCTACAGGTCATACTTTACGATTGTTATCATTTCCCTCTGTGGCAGAGAAAGGCTTAGGAAAACTTCTTAGATTAAAGAATCAAGTGGGACCATTTATATCTCAGGTTTGTTATTGTTATCCTTTTTACTGGTATTGTCACACCAACAGTCAGGGGTCAGCTGGTAACTTGTCCAGCTATAATTGTTAAGGAAGAAGCTAGGCTGTAGGCATACACTTGGTACAACCAATGATCATCTGTAAGCTGATTGGACGGCTTCCTCACATGTGAGATCTGTCTGGTTCCAATGAATGGTGATTAATCTAAGACATTAGCCATTCAACTATTCAGGCACCATTGTTCCTGTTTTAATGGTATTTTTTTTATCATAGTTCAGTGTTAACTAAGGTGATTTATTGATTTGTGAAATGAATTTTAAAAAATAGATGCTGTTATATTTAATATCAATCCAGATATAAAGAAATACTCCAGTTTGGTTCCGTATTGAAGGAAAAATCTTTGTCTGGAAAGTTAGCAGTTTTCATTTACTTTCTCTTGTCTTGAATCTTCACATTGATTCTGTTGGTCTTAGAATTACCTGCTGGGTGTATTATTACAACTGATACATGAGAATCTGTCTTTCCTAATAAGAATTTGATTGTTTTTGTATGAAGGACCATGAAAGTTATTTTCCTACGCACTGCCTGTGGTGCTATTTTTTATATTGATATTTACTTATCATAAAACTAATATTGGTTATATTTTACAATTTTTACTGAATTTTTATTATTGTCAAGTATTTATTTTCTTACAATATTACATTACAGATGGCTGGTATGGTTGGTATGCAAGATATGAATGCTGACGAAATGTCAGGAAAACTGGATGATATGATGAACACTATAAGACAAGTTAATGAACAATTTAAAAATGCTGTAAGTGTTTTTAGGATGTAGTATATATTCTTACTGTAGTATATTGTGGAAAGCTCTTTGTAAGATGTCTTAAAATTAATGTAGATTTAGAATTATTCAAGCAAACTTATATTCTGTTATTTATGTACATTTGTATATGGTGATCCACTTTTATAATCTATTTTGTGAACATATTTCTTCCACAGAACTTACACTCAGTCAAAACAAATTGCTATGCAATAATTCAAAAGATGCGCTATGTACAGTTATTGTTTATGCTGAGATACACTCCCTCTCAGAGCTTTGATTCTGCTCCAATAACCTTAAGGTCCTAATGATCTTATTCAACCTTCCTTTTTCAGCCAATGAAATTAGCCCATTTCACTAACTCCTCCTCCATTAAATATGATACAGATTTAATGGATTGAAAATTAACATGATTATCATGCACAATTTTGATCATTGACTTTTCTATTTTAGGATCAGACAACGTTTGTTTGTGTTTGTATAGCAGAATTTTTGTCCTTGTATGAAACAGAGAGACTAGTGCAACAATTGATGCAGTTTGGTATTGACACACATAATATTATTGTAAACCAATTACATTTTCTTGCAAAAGGAGAAAAACCTTGCAATCTATGTGCAGCTAGACATCGGATACAGTCTAAATATTTAGATCAGGTAATTGCAGTTTTGCGATATTTTCATAGCCTTTTCCCCTCGCACTAGCATTTTTTTGATATGATTATTGAATTATATAAACAGTAAAACCCCTTCATGGGACTTATGGAATTCTGGTTTTCATGGAATCCAGTTTTCATGGAATTCTGACTTTCATGGAATTATGGCTTTCATGGGTTTTACTGTACATTTAGATAAAAATTTAGTGAGATTTTCAAGCCTTCACCCTCACACCCACTACAGGGTAAAGAAGGGTTTTATATTATAATGACAAAATGTTTTTCTATGAATTAGGAACTCTTGTTTTACAAGTTGGGAAGGAATCAAGTTGCTTAAATTTGAGCATCAGAAAAATGGGCAAGAATAGAAATTTGAGAAAAACACTTTCTTCATTTGGAATTATTTTGTTATAAGACCTTTTCAATAAAGGGTTAGATAGGTACTGGTACTTCTACTTATTCAAGTTTATGTGTTTGTTAGTTGTGTGTAGTGTATAAGATGTTGTCTGTTCAATTTCAAGATCTGCTAAGGTTTCATTCTTATTTTTCTTAGTGCTGCCTCAACATTGATTCAAATATTCAAGCATGCAGTTTATAAAATGTTGTAAAATTGACAAGACTATTTCCTTTCAGCTTCATTTTGTCTGTTAATCTTCTATTTATTTATGTTTTCACTTCAGATTGCTGATTTGTATGAAGATTTCCATGTGACTAAACTCCCATTACAAGAAGACGAAGTGAGGGGTGTTGAAAAAATTAAAAACTTTTCAGAATTTTTGGTGAAGCCATATAATCCTGATGAAACATGACAAAATTATGCAGCAACCATATTTTTTATTTAGAATCTACTCCAGGGTTTTCAGTAAATATTTGAAATGGTCATTTTAACTTCAAATGTATTGATAAGGAAGGTTGTCTCTGAAAAGCAGCCTTTTAATCATAATGTTATATTTATTTTAAAATATATGAAACTGAAGTATATAAATTTTGAAAACATATAAATTGTGTTCAAAATTGAAAGTGGCATAGTTTACTGTATAAAACAGTATATTGATTAGTGAAGTCAGTATTGAAATGCTTATCTGATGTATGTTTAGTAAGGAAAGGTTTCAATATTTTCATAAATCATGTAAATATAGGACTAGTAGTCCATTAATTGTATATACCACCACTCACAATACACACATTAATTTGTATCATTGAAGAGTTTGGTCAGAGAATGAATTTTGTTATTTATTTCCTAAATAATTCTTTATAGAAATCGGAGAATAAATTATTGAACTCTATATTTGTTACGAGTGTTTGACTTGCATGAGTGAAGTTGTGTGTTTGAGAACCAGTATGTTGTGAAAACACTCAGTTTTATCTTATGTAAAATGTCTCTCTCACTTCTTGAAATGTTGATAAGGCCTTCCTTAAATAATGTGGGTTGCAGTAATGTGATCAACTCGTCCAAAAATCCCTTTTGTTTATGTTCCTTAATGCCTGCTTTTCATTTCAGTATTGTGCAATTTTATTTAAACTGTCAAAGTTGCATAATTTCACGGTCAATGATTGCACTTATGGTTAGCTTCGGTGAGGTTATACGATAATTTTCGTTTTACCGTTTGCCAAAGGTACATGTATTTTATGCGCAATACAAATTTATATAAACACGTTCATTGGAACATTCCATAATGGTAAAATAAACGAAAAACTATCGACTGTGGTACAAAGCTAAAAATATTCACATCCTGTATTTGTGTAAGTATTCAGCTTTGACAGGTTAATAAAATCACACTTTACAAATATAAAATGTTAACAAATAAAAACAAGAGGGCCATGATGGCCCTATATCGCTCACCTGAGCATTGTAACACTAAGGGATAATTTGATCAAGGAAAGGTTATTTGACATGGTAAAGAATTATCTACCAAAACTCTTAAAGGGGCATGCCCTGGAACTGAAGCATCTCGAATAGCAATCAAATTGGTATCATTTTAATGCCTAAATCAATTAATGAAAGCCCTGTAAAATATTTACAAAATATCCCACTAGTTTACTCAAAATACACATTTCAAGATTTACCAAACCTGCTGATTTCGGCCTCAGAAATTATTCGTCATTTTCACAACTCGACCCTTTTGGTATCCGTCAAAACCGAAAACATCGCAGAAAAAAAGTCAACAAACTGAAATAGTAAGTATTGCTCATGTTATGTTCACTTGAAAGGCAGCGCATATGCTCAGTTAAACTCTCAGACGTATCGTTGTTGTCAATTTTTATTCAAACCGACATACAAATAATGACGCGCGCGTTACAGGGTCATTTTTGAACACACATTCTTCTTTGACTTTTCGATAATAATTGGTTTTACAAGTGACAAACGCATTTTTTGGTGTACGAACAAAAAGACACAGCAGTTCCTGGGCATGCCCCTTTAATTAGGTGTGGAAATCAACTGACCCCCGGGGCTGGGCCAAAATTGACCACGGGCCATGATTTGAACAAACTTGGTAGAGTTCAACAAGAAAATGCTACATCCGAAATTTCTAAGCCCTAGGCCTCGTGGTTTTGGACAAGAAGATTTTTAAAATTTTCCTATATGGGCCTTTATAAATCTAGTGACCACGGGGCAGAGCCGATTTTAACCCCCCAACCAAAATTAGTCTAACTTAATAGAGGTCTGCTAGACAATGCTACATACCAAATATCTTAGCTCTAGGCCATGTGGTTTTGGACAAGAAGATTTTTTAAATTTTCCTATATAAAATAGAGTAAACCCTTGGGTGGGGCCAATTTTGACCCCGAGGCCATAATTTGAACAAACTTGGTAGAGGACCACTAGAAAATGCCACATACAAAATATTGAAGCTCTAGGCCTTGAAGTTTTGGACAAAAAGATTTTTTAAATTTTCCTATGTTAGTCTATATAAATCAAGTGACCCCCGGGGCGGGGCCAATTTTGACCCTAGGGCAATAATTTGAACAAACTTGGTAGAGGTCCACTAGACAATGCTACATACCAAATATCAAAGCTCTAGGTCCTCTGGTTTTTGAGAAGAAGATTTTTGAAGATTTAAAAAAAATCCTTCCAGTTGCTATGGCAACCAGAGTTCTTCATGGAATGGAATTCTTTGAACAACTTTGGTAGAGCTTCAAGCAAGGAACACACCTGTGAAGTTTTATTGAAATTGACCCAGTTGTTTAGGAGGAGATGTTGTTTAAAGAAATTGTTGACGACGACGGACATAGCTCGATCCTAAAAGTTCACCTTGCCAGGTGAGCTAAAAACAGGGCCATATTACTGCCAATTTTCATCTTTCAAGGTTGACCTTACAAGTGTGTTTGTTTTGGAATCTGTCTACAGCACTAAACATGTCATGTAGTGAATAAGTTAATAACTCACTGTCTGTACATGTGTCTCTGACCATAGGAAACAGAACTTCATTAAGATAAAAAGATTGCTGATTTGAAATTATTTTCATACAGAAGTTAATGAACAAGGCAAGGAAATTTGGTATACTTTATTTATCTTCTGGTAATTGATTTACAAAATAAGTGACCAATGGACTCTTCATTGTTTACAGACAGCCTGAATGTTAACATACTTGAATATACTTGACTGTACAACTAAAACCAAAGAATATACTGTTTTTGATGATCATATGACAAACAAGTTATATTATAGCAATCCATTTCAGCATAAATATACATGCGTTCACTCATGATATCCTAAATAAAATACATGTTATAGTCTAAATATTCACGAGAGCCATTTCTATGTCATAGTAAAATATCATGACTACACTAGTGTTCACAAGGACAGGTAATTGATAAGATATTCATAAATAAAACAAATTCACAATATATTGTATGGCACAGTTCATTTACTATACAAATTATGCTTCTTTAATTTCTAATTACAAATGTATCTTAAAAATCAACCCACCTCTAACTGACTGCAGGGTAAAAGAGCCAAAGAAAATCTTTATTTGACAAGAAGATGTATAACTAAATTATCAACCCATCAGATTTTCTTAATCATGCAATATACATAAATGACCTAAAATAAGCAAAAAAATATTCAAATTCAAGGGCAGATAACTAGAAAAAGAGATCTGCCATTTTTTTCGCTTAAAATGTTTCTTTTATCATATGCTATGATCACGCAAAGTTTAAACAAATTCTGCCTGTAATGTCCATTTGCAAACTGTAGCAATTGTCTTTAAGTTACTGGAGGAACATTTTCAAAATCTCTGACAAACATTACTTTGATTGGATGTGCCAATGGCGTAGGACAAGTAAAATGTGATGTATACATCTGAAAACTACTACAGTCAGCGGTAATACCTTTTTCTGATTGTTATCTTTTTTCTGATTGTGCAGTGGTGAAGCATAATGGCAAATTGTGATTAATGTCTTTTAATGTAGAATATTAACATAATAAAAATAAAAATGATAATTATACAAAATATCTAATAACAGATTAGGAAAAATGCATCTTTATACGTACAATATACTAACCAGCAGTTTTATCTTAATGATCAATGCACAAACATAAGAACAAACATTTGTACATAGTAACTATCAAAGGGACTTAACTCTAGATTCAATTTAGAATAGCATAATTTTCAAAGCATATAAAAAATGTGGAGAATTAAGTGTCAAATTGTTAAAGTAGGCAGATATTTCTTGAATTTGTGAAACAATCTTTAAGCCTTTCTACAAATTTTATGGAGAAAAAAATGATGTAGAGTTATGTCCCTTTAATTGTAAAATAATGTCATTGTTTTAAAATCATTTCCATGAATTTCAATAATTATAAACAGTAACATATATATGTTAAACAATAATAAAATCATTATTGCTCACTATCTTTGGACCCCACTTATTAACTGTGTAGATAATGTTGGTTTTATATAAGATATTTTGTCATTTTTGGTTAGTAAAAATTCCAGAACAAATAATGAAATATTCTATCGTCAACAAAAGTTTGTTTACTCAGATGAATGAAATACAGTAATGGTAATGAAGTTGATAAAAAACCTTTAACAAAAAAAATTGAGTCTCAAATTAACTAATAAAGCTATCAAAAAATCTTGTTTAATACCAAAATATCAATATAAAGCATTTGTATTAAGTATATGATGCAAAAAGACTATAAATAATTGGTGACATTACATAGCTATAAATATATACATTCAGATACTGGATGCATAATTTCTATGTTTCATTAGATAAATGAGTGTTATGCCCAACACTTGGGGTTTACTTAAACAAAAATATAATTGTCGGCAAGATTAAACGAGAACTATCACTAAAGGTGATGAATACCCCCAGATACCACCTTGACACAGTAATTGTTACATTTTACAAAGGGAAATATAACACTTTTTTATTTTTTAATACCTGTAAATTGTTGGTTAGAAATATCCTGACCAATTTCTAAATACACATTATATAAAAAGTAACAAAGGGCCATAACTCATTAAAATTGACTTGGACAAAACCTACTGTCGACATGCACAACTTGGCAAACTACTTATCACTTCTAAGAAGTTTCACTGAATTCCTGCATGTAGTTGCTGAGAAACAGTTCGGACAAAATTTACCAATTGTATAAAACAAAGGGCTATAACTCAGTGAAAATAAATCCAAACAAATCCTGGTTATTGCATGCACAATTTAGCTTACTTTTTTAAACTTCTGTGAAGTTTCATTAAATTCCTAAGAGTAGTTGCTGAGATATTGTATATACACTGTATAAAAACAACAAAGGACCATAACTCAGTGAAAATTATTCCGGACAAAAAATGGTTAAAGCATGCACAACTAGGCTTACTACTGATCACTTCTGTGAAGTTTCATTGAAATCCTGTCAGTAGCTGCTGAGAAATTGTCTGGACAAATTGAGTCTACAGAAGCATGGACTGACAGTCCGCCGTCAAGCGTGAATCCAATATAGCCCCCATATATTTCATATCTGGGGGTTCAATAAAACACAAGTATATCACTTTTATATCGTGGACTTCAAAGATCATGTTCATAAATATACAATATGTAAAAATACAAAATGCTGAAAAATCAATTTCTTGATCACAATAATCGTATATCATTATCTTTGATCTGGTCCCTCAATTCTTATATCATTTACACAGTTGTATAGAATATACTTAGTCTGTAAACAAGAAATCAACTAACTGGGGGGGGGGGGGGGGACCAACAATCTTGATTTCCACGGATATAATTATACATAGATCATCCCAAAAATATATTGCTATGTTAATATATAAACAGCATATGCAAATAGATATTGGAAGCCAAAGCTATCAAAATAATTTAACTCTATTGATATAGAGAAATTAATGACGTAAGTCAGCATATATATAGATTATAATATGGTAACAATAAGACAATATATGATTTTATTTACGGTAATTCACCATGCACTTTAAGTTCGTTGTGGAGTTTATTGTAATTATTACATTCAATCGATCACTAACATTTCATAGTTCCTGAGAAATATTTAAATTAACAATCAAAGATTCAGATTGCAACTAAATTTATCACATTTATGGACAGTTCTAAACACAGTCAACAGGAATATGGCCATTTTATACAATACAAGAGACAATTTGGGTAATACTGTGACAATTAGAGTTTGGGGAGTCTTAAATAACAATTTTGACTGTGGGCAACAAATTGAACAACAGTTAAATAAGTGACAATGCAACCTCATGCAACAAGAAATCTACTTCGTATATTGGCTTGTTATATTTATTGATAATCGTTAGCAGGTAGTATATACAATGAGGCCTCAGCTAACAATCACCTCACGACCACTGACTTTTAAAAGTGGTGAGCAGACCAGCACTAAGTCAGGTAGAGTTAATTCAGAAATTCTTCGGAATTAAAAAATCATGCATTGCTATGCTCATTTAGGTTACTTAATTCCAAAGAATTTTCAAAATAATTCTAATATAACAATGACTACAAAGTATGGCACTGGACATACCAACCAAGAATACAAAACTTCAAGATATAACCCATGTAGAAGTGAAGTATGTAGGAACAACTTAATACAACATACAGAACTAAAACTGTAGGATTAAACCATAATTTGGCAGCAAAACTATGACCTAACAGATCTTAGTAAACAGAAATTATTTACATAGAACTTGAAAAATAAAGTAAACATGCTTTTTGATTAAAAAAAGGACTAGCAGTTAAATTCAATAAAAGTAGTTACTTTTACATAAATGTATCCAGCACATTTAAATACCAAACATTCCCTTATTACTACACCTCCTTATCAAGTGTACATCACCTATAAAAAGTAAAATTTCATAACTCCATGTAAAAGTTACCCAAGTAAAAATCCATCAAATTCAGTTCAAAACAACCAAATTGTTAATAAAATAATGAAAAATAACACAAATTGAAAAAAATCTGTGTAATGTAAGTATTATGTAACACCACTGGGGAAAAAATTATTTAAAAAAGTTCTTACAGTATAAATATAAATATATACAGCAATAAATGTGAATGCATGAAACTTTATAAAATTTACAATATATAAATAAAAATAGATAACTGGAAAATGATATAGAATTATTAAATGATTACAACAGACTTTGTACTTGTTAAATGAAAACCATTAAAAATAACAATTAAATTCAGTGCTCACATTACATACACAACAGACATGTAAGTACATCAACTAGTAAGTTTGAGACAAAATTAAACAGGCTTTTACAGACACATAAACCTAACAATACCCAACACTTATGATATGTTAATGAGAGAGTAAGGCCCCATTATAAAATATACACAGCAACTTAAGTATCACCTGATATTGTCAGTATTAAGTAAATTCTTTAAAACTTGTGTAAGGCAATGAAACTCATACATATTTCTTTATATTCATACCCCTAACATTTTTATTTCTCATATATGTAAAATCACTGCCTGATTTAAACAGAAAATGCAGTTTAGAAAATTGCACACAGAGAAGTAAGTTAACAAAACTGATGTAATCAGGATCTGAGCATTAATTCTACTTTTATTACTTCAATGAAAATAACTGTATTAAAGATAAGTGCATAGTAAACTGATAAAAATATGTTATCAAGATTTGGAACTGAAATGTGGCTAAAAACCAGCCTTGTCCATTTTTGGCAAAAATTTAAAACTGAGATCATGTGAAACCTTGTTATTTGATACTGGACATCAACCCTTCAGCAACTAAAGAGTTCACTCCTTCAATCAGGAGACTCCATCATGTTGATTGAGTTCTCATCTCCATACTGAAGAGTCCACTTCTCACCTCAAACAATGAAGAGCTTTCTCCTTCATATTGAAGATTTCTCTATTTACCTTCACATGAATACAAGTGTTTTTAATTTAAATTTAATGTGAACACATTTCAACTTAGAGATCATTCATGTTACTAATATATTCCTTAAAATCTTCCTTATAAAAAACAACACCAACTCAGTTAAATACATCTTAACAGCCATATACATCCAGTTTTACATGAAAATATCTTGTACAATATTCTTTCCCCAGTCATGTGATGTAAGATTATCCTTTGGATTACAGCAAAAACATATAAAGCAACCATCAAACTTTTAACTTTGGTCCTCACACATTCTTACCCATTTTCATGTCTTCTTTTGTTCAATTTTGAAATGGAAAGGTTTAACTTCTGCAGGCTTGTAAATTCTAAAAAACAAAAACATGGGAAATCAAAAATACATCTAGAGATTTGAGATAAAATCATGAAATCACAAACATAAGTAGCACAACCATTATTTGACATTGTACTGAAGTAAGGTATTTCATTGAGGTATTTTCCAACCACAGATCTCCTTTTCTCTAAAATAAGTTTTTTTTTACAGTTTATCAAGATTTTGAATCCACAGAAAGAACCACACAAGGAAAAATTCATCATAACAGTAGGAGCAGCCAAATTTGTGTATTTTACATTGAAGTCATATGTTCATGTCTTATTGTCTGCCTTTTTAGGTCTGAGTTGTAATGGTTGGACAAAAGCAGATGTTTATCTTTCTTTTCAACTGCCAGCAACAGAATGTGAAAAAATCTCATCCACCTAAAAATGTTGTTTTTCCAATAAGACTGGTTTCATTAAAGATTTTCAGAAAATTACGTGTTTTTGCAAGGTTTACTGTCATGATATAACAAGGAAAGATTCTGCAGATTCATCAATATTCAAGTTATATATATAAAAAAATAGCTGGACCACAATGCATAAATTTTTTTTGCAAATTAAAGTTAGGTCAAGTAAATTAGGTCAAAGTCTAAGTTGAAGTTTTTGCAACTTACGCATATGGCGAGGCAGGAACACCAACAATAACTAAATGATTATCATTCTTAAACTGTCTCCACATACTCTGAAAATACATTACATAGATACAGTCAAATTTGTGCACAAATACATAAACATATATGTACATACAGTCAAATTTGTGCACAAATACATATAAACATACATGTACATACAGTCAAATTTGTGCACAAATACATATAAACATACATGTACATACAGTCAAATTTGTGCACAAATACATATAAACATACTTGTACATACAGTTAAATTTGTGCATAAATGCATATAAACATACATGTACATACAGTCAAATTTGTGCACAAATACATATAAACATACTTGTACATACAGTTAAATTTGTGCATAAATACAAATAAACATACATGTACATACAGTCAAATTTGTGCACTAATACATATAAACAAGAAGTGGTTGTTGCTCTAAATTAATAGTTAAATATCACAGTATGAAAAATCATGCTGTTGTTGAAAGTAGGTTCTTGCTCAAGGAAGGGTCACACTGGAGAGGTTGTACGGTACTTGTATTATATGTAAGAGAATATCATTAAGTGATTTGTTAACAGAATACTGATTTAAAAGTAAGATAATCTTATCACAATTAACATGAGAATATTTAAGACACGAAATTGATATCTATCAAGTTTTATATTAAACATAGGACCAGGATTCTGGTGATCAACTCAAAGATAATATTGTCAACATAAACAGACAGGTTGATATAATGATGACTTTGAAAATTTAGCACTTTTTACAATGTTTGTGTTTAGTTTCTATAGTTACCTTATGAAAACCTCTTACATCCAAATCCCATAGTTTGTAACACTGAAAAAAAAAACCAATAACAATCATCCAAGATTTAATAATAGAAATTTATACACAACTGTCCATCAACATGATTCTGGTTAAACAATTTTCTGCTCATATGCTATATATACATCACCAATATTTAATAGTAAACTAGGAGTGAAATCATATATAACATTACAATAAGTTTTTATAAGACTTCAAATAGACATAAGTATAAAAATCTAGCACATGCTACTTTTTGTCCATCAAAGAAAATGAAGATCCTTAAATAAAACTTGCAATATTTTAAATTGACCTGCCAGTCTGAATTTTCTGAAGAACACCATAAACTTAAAATTGTTTCAGCAGATATATAATTTTATTAAACTAATTTCAATAAATTTGATGAAAATAAAAATATCATTCTCAATTTTTATGTATCAACCCAGAGACCAAACAATGATCCACTGGATCTCATACATTTAGACAAGGATTAATGTTCTAGCTGAGATATGCACCTTTTTTAGTTCCTCATGTCACCATCTTTGTTACATATTAAGTCTAGTTTTCTATGAAATTGAATTACCCTGGCTTGCTCAAATTACCCTCTATCTAATATCTTCAAATATCTATCAATTAAGAAATATGATTATGAATGTTTTTTTACCTTAGCAAGATATTTCCATGTATCAAAATCAATCTCTGTTGTCATGTTTATATATATAACATAGGTGTCATCCTGTAACAATATAGAAATCATAAGTTATTAGATGATGGTGAAATTATTCATTGAAATATAAAAATATATTTCAACATTATTACTTATATATTTATTTCATCAGATTTAATGCCATTTTCATCATTATTTCAGTTATATCGTGGCAGGCAGTTATCCTAACTAGCTTCCCTGGATTTCATTTAGGCCTTAACCAGTACTAACCACATTTTATCCGCAAGCTTCTGCGAAGCTACCCCACTTAATTTAGAGGTGAAGGACAATCTAAAATAGAATGTAATATCTTCAGTCAAATTTGTCATGCCCATCACACCCGGGATTCAAACTCACAACCTCTTGATCAGTACACCAACGCTCTAACCACTGAGCTAACTGGGCGGGCACTATTTTAACATCAGTAAGTTAACCACTAAACAACACAAACATTATAGAACAAACCTACTAATTTAGTGGTCTCATACCAAAAGAGTCATTATCATGTTTTCATGATTCTTATGAATTGATGAGGTCTCACAAAATTAAGGGAATTACTGGCCCTCATTTTCAGGAAAATAATTTCCAAATTTTAGAGAAAATTATTTATAAGTCAATATTTACCATGGACAAGTAATATTTTCTTTTGTCCAAGAATATCTTAAAAGTTTGTCAGGTATCTGGTGATCTGGTCCCACTATATTGAACTATAATGTACTATGCAAATCACTAATAAGTAACCTTTTTATGTTGTTTAACAGCCCATTCAACAGCTATCCCAGAGAAAGGGGGAGATAAGATACAGGAGAACCAGGAATTTATAGCCCTATTCTTTTTAATAGTTTTTCCTGGTTCTTTATTGTGTCTGATGTAAAGCACCGATACATGCTTCACCCTTTTTCCTAAAAATTTCTAGACACAGTACTTGACTTTGACAGTTGTGATGGGACCTATAATAAGTTACCTTAGTATTTGGTATAAAATCATCTGCACATGGATCTTTGGTATGATCTAACACTTTGGCAGATTTTATCAAATCATTTACTAAAACTTCGTACTTCTCACTTGTCATCCTACAAAATAAAATCATTAGAATTTTATATACCTGTCCTGTACATCATGGAATACAGTACAACCATCTCATTATAACAACCACTTGTTTTGGTCAGGTTATCAATATTATCTATACATTACCTTCATAATAAGCCCACTTAAATATAAAGACCAATATATTTAGTCCTAAATGTGATCATAATATTGAGATATAGTCAAACCTGTGTTAGCAGCCCACTCCAAATAAAGACCACCCCGTGAATAAAGGCCATTCTTTAAAAACTGTTATTGATTATTTAGACAATTATAAAACTGGGTTACAAAGACATATCTAAGCTAAGATAACATGGTTTAACAATAAAAATCTTGCTTCCAATCGCTTCTACTCTGACATTCATAAAAGAACACGGTATTGTTCAGGAGATGTCATACATAATTCTAAAAGGTACTTACTGTTCGATGTTTCTTAATTTCACATTTGGCTTCGACTGAAGCTTATGAGATTCAAAATACAATGACTGAAAATATGGATTTATATTAAGTCCTTTAGAACCGAAATGATATGTACGAGAAATGTCCGGTATAACACATTCTCTTGTATGACGTATCATCGAAGTTCTCATCCACATGTCCCAGTCCCATTGCTGTAAGTAAAGAAAAACAAATCTATCAATTTATTAACTCTAATGATGTTCTATATCATTTCAAACAATTTGTTCTCAACTCTTTGAAAAATCATACGATGAAGCAAAAAAAATGGGATCTTGATCTATACGACCTTTGGGACTTTTGGGACAAAGGTCAAGGTCAAATGTATAGTTCAGAAATCTCTTTAAAAATGAACCCTTTATATTTTCTTTCTGGGGCAAAATATAACAGAGTTCAATATAATCACCTAAGGCAAAATTTGATTAAAAAAAGAGAAAAATATGGAGAACAAAATTAATGAAGAAAATGGACAAAAACAGTCTCCAAGACTTCATGCACTGATCAAAATTATGGCTATGTTGTCAAAAGGTATCCAAATAATTTCCATTTACTTTATGTATGAATGATAATAAGCTTAAGGCCTCATTTGAATCTTTATGCTGAATAAAGAGTTTTATTATAATTAGACTTTTAGAATTATGACATGCCTAATGCACAATGCTATACCTTGTCAGGAGAGGGCCACTGTGGAAGTAATTCTTCTATAAATAAAGATTTCTTCATCATCCAGCCAAGACCTGGCATGGTCTCAATTCTATACAATAATGCTGGATCTTTACAGGAATGTTCATAACCCTACAAAATGTCAATAAATAAATAAATAAAATTGATTGATTGAGCCTCAGTGGTCAGCCTCTCAGACTAGTATCATCAGCTCCCCATTACTGTATGTTTGAGTCCCATTTGGGGGTCAGACAAATTTCATACATGAGGAATCTATCTAGCCAGCATATATAGAAGGTCAAAGGTTTTACCTAGGTGTATACCTGGGGTCTTCCTTGTACGTTAAAAATGGAAAGTCACAGAATGACCCTGGCTGTTAGTGAGATGTTCAAAGCCAGAGAAAAAAAACAGGAACCAAAATTGTTCTCAAGTTAATAAATCATGAACAAGAATTGTTATCACACAACACAGTAAGGTGACAAATACAAATCTACCTGATCATTCCATGCAGATATACAATACAGAGATTCATCATCTAATAATGACTTCGTTTGATCAAAATAACTGAAAAAAAATAAATATATAGCTTTGATAACTTGTCTTAACATACTGAAATTATTATACACTATTAAATTAATACATTGTAGTGTATATCATAGTATTAATCATATAGATAGCAGTCAAAACTGATAACAAAGACATAGAGAGAAAGATAAAATATAGATTTCATGCATATGTAGTCATTATTTAGAGTTTAATATTGTCTAGTGTGCAAAGGGCTGACCATGGTTCCCAGGTGATGTTTCTGTTATCCAAAGGTGGACATTTACTCAGTTCTGACTATACATAGCAAATACAAGAAATTTAAACCTATGGCTGGAAAAAATAGCCATGTTAAGGATTACTTGACCACAAATTTAGTTCAAAACCTACCTTTGTAAGAATGTGAGGTATGGCTTATACCCAAACATCTTTGTACTTTGCATTTTGCTGATAAAAAACTAAGGGTCAGCACCAAAGAAGGGTTGATCAGACAAATTTACTTCTGATCTATACAGCCCATGTTTGTGAGTCACACTTTATTTGTCTGATCTTTAACATTATAGCATATAATATTAGTAAGAGAAATGTATCTTTATCTGATGTAATAATTGCAGTGCAACCTCTCTAAAGCAACACCCTTTAGGAGAAGCAAAATTATGTTGTTGTTGAGAGGTTATTGCTCAAAAGAGTTTAGATTAAAAGTTAAATCGCGAAATGGGAAAAAAGCATGTAGTTGTTGAAGGAAGGTTGTTACTCATGAGAGGGCTGCTCTGGAGAGGTTGTACTGTAATTGTAATATAAAATAGTCATTACCTAAAAAAATCCGGTGAGACCTCCAGGTCCTCCTCAATAATGATTACATAATCGGCTTCCTGAATAAATAAAATCAATTAAAAAATATCAATAAAAATCAAATGAAATGCAAACAAAAGTTATGAAATAATTCTTTAAATCTATTTACACATGAAGTGCCTACATGTTTGATTGGTGGATTTGTATACAGTAGCACATGATTATTGTGAATTCCTGAAGATCAAAATAATTTCTTCAGTTTAACCTTAACTTATTACATTCCCTGTCTTAGCGGCCACCTCCAAATAAAGGCTACTGTGAGAATAAAGGTCACTCTTTTAAAAACCATCATTGATTATTTTGAACATAATGGCCTTAGAATAAAGGTCAACTTTCAACAAAGGCCACATTTATTTAGTCTTTCCCAAGTGGCCTTTGTTCATGGATTTGACTGTACATCTATACAAATGTAATAATGGGCATGTTTAGGAAAGATAATTACTGTATCTAATTCTTTACTATATCTGAGTTCACCATGTTTTACTGTAAAGATTTATTCAATTTCATAAAAAAATTACACTTATGTACTTAAGAAATACTCACAGGAAATATGTCAAATGTTGAACTAAGACTGGCTTTATAATGCTGAGAAATTCTTGCATTTTTTACACCAGATGGCGTTTGTTGTATTGCTCTTAGATTCAGTAACTTAGCAACATCATATGGTTCCTGAAATTCAAACATATCAATGCAAACATTGAGAGAATTCTGTCAGAAAAATGCTGATATAATACTGATTGCAGACAAAGTAGAAAATGTTTTACTTTCATAGATCAGAACAAAATAATGAAAATATCAATTCTTTACCACCATGTTGGTAGGTTACAATAAAGTTCATAATTTTTTTCATATTTTTAACAGTATTTCAATTATATTCATGAAAGGCAGCAAATTTAAGCAGGTCCTTGGTACTGTAAGTGTGTTAATCATGGTCTGAGGATATAAATAGTGAGATTGGGCTCTGAGCTTAAATCTCACATTTTGTCTTTTAATTCATAAGTTAATTATGGTCAGACAATAATGATATAATTGATACATTAGTCTGACATCATAATTTATCTGAATATATCTGTGTTTTATCATTGACCAGTTCCGTCTGATCAACCATAATATTTTGAAAATGGAATTGAGATTTGAGCTGAGAGACTGTTCTCAAGTTTTATAACCTCAGGACCATGTACGCGGATGCAGATGAACATAGTATTTAGGTTTGCATAAAAATCATGTGCGCCGAGCAAGTGATGGCTTAGGAAAGCTGAACTACTGTTCAGTTTCCAGTAATGAACAAAGAATTTTGGTGATGCACGATATTTTAAGATACAAACACTTACGTCAAAAAAGCCATCTATAAACACACTTATTTTATCCACTGCTACACCAGGGGTCTTTAATAATATCTTCAACATTCTGAAATAAAGTACAATTTCTTTAAAATATAGAAACAGTTTTAAACATAGACTTATTTAGGATTTACGAAGTAAATATAACAATAAGACTTAATTTCAAGAGGCTGCACATTTGGGTAAAACCAATCTTCCATGTAGGCCTCAAAATGTACATTTACATTAAATGGTGATACATACAATATTTACAAAACAATACATTGACTTATGCAGAAATATTAAGGAATTGAAAAAAAAAGATTGTCTATCACTGGTGGTATTGAAAACAGAAACTTGAAGATACAAGTAAAAAACTGTAACATACTGCAGTATTACCAATAACTTTATGATAATGGACCCTTGAAATTACAGCTTAACTTACTTGAATAAATATTCTGGCCTATTACTAGCTATTACTGCTACTGGTATATCTAAACTTCTACCATTTTCCAATGTCTGAAAACAAAAAAAATATTAGGTATAACAGTATGAGAGGGTGTTTATATGAAAAACTGGGTACACAGTTAAATACACAATCAGACATAATCTGATTGTAAACAGATAGTAATGGTATAAATTTTGACCAAAAAAGCAAATAATGTTTTTTATGTATACATTATATGATAATTATAAATATTTCAAGAAGCATATAAAAAGTAAACTCAAACCTGTGAATATCCTTCAGGACGACATTATAATATCAACATTTATTTGGAGGTCATTTTGTTCTAAATAATCAAAATCAGTCTTTAAAAGACTGGTCTTTAATCACAAGGTGGCCTTTATTCAGATGTGGCCACTAGAGATTGACTGTATATTCTGAGTTCAAACTTTAAAGAGTAGTACAAAATATTTATGTTAGAATTTATTTCCCTAAATTCTTATTCAGTCAATGTCAGACTTATGGAACCTCTAACAAACATTTTATGAGGTCTGGTAAAAAATCTGAGAATTACAGGCTTCCATGTCCAGTAAAATTCCTTTTGAGTTTTAATAAAATAAGACAATATCTGACTGGTCTATATAATACCAGTACCTAGTTATTTGAAGAACACTGATGCAAGTGTGTCAGTCCCCGGGTCAAATAACAGTTCATTGTCATTCACACACACAGTTATCTTTCCTCAAAATGAAAAAAACATGTTTTAGAATTACTTACAGGAGATTTAGGGTACCGCAATACCTCTGGGTGATCACAACTACAAACATTTCCATATCCTTCATATTTATCACAAAATATTTGACGTCTTTTTGATACATCATCATTTGGCCAATTTGAGCAATGAGATTCTGTAATTATAAAATATAAGAACAAATAGTAACTCTCAATCAAAGTAATTGACTATTGAATAAAATTATGGTTCAGCTGACCAAGTCCCAGTAAAGATAGACCAATAAAATAGGTAGGTAAAAACTTTCTTTATGATTTTTTTCTATACATTAAGGCCATCATTAAAAAAATGTTTGTTTGTGGTAACCCTACCCAGAGAATTTTCAGTAGGTAGGTAGAACTACATTTTCTGTTGGCTTTCAGATTTTACTCCTTTGTATAAAAAGGTAGTCAATTAAGTCATTAGACATTATAATTGCTAGGTTACACCGGTAATCATTACACATTTATATAGGTAATGTTGTAGGTCTTGTGAAAATTCCTAAGATTTATAATAATATGACATACCAGTTATAGGTACAAGTGTAATGTTTACAGATAATATAAGCGGCTCTCCCCACGAAGCCAGATTAGGTGACACAGTCAGTTTCTCTCCTATCTTGCCCTCTGTAATTATAAGAAATGTACATTATTAAATAATCAGAGTTCTGTACGAATTGATAAATTTGAGTCAAATTTTCACACTTAAGACAACGCATGAACAGAAGCCATCTGCCATTCAAAGACTTCAATTACTCAGTAATTGTGTACATTTCACAATCTTTTGTTGTTGACCTTTAATTTAGAATAAAGACCACTTGTGATAGAAGAGCACCGCTTTATTTTCCAATAGGTATTCTCTAGAGCAGGTTAAACATTAAACATGTATATCAGGTGAATATGCCCAGGATATAATAGGAAGGTCACCATTGTGTTGTTATTATTGTTCACAGACTTTTTTCCATCATGGCTGACACTGGGAACTTAGTAATCATGAATGATAAACACCTTTGAAATTCTGAGAATGATTCTTAAAACTGAGTGTCTAGTGTTGAAAAAGTAGTGACTGAAAACCACATACCACTTGTAACCATACACTTACTGTAACCATACACTTACTGTAACCATACACTTACGTATGAGGCGTATTTCTCAGTGACGGAAATGCCTGAGTTGTAACGAATGTACGTTTATATTTGTTTATTATATTTTAAAAGGTTGTAAAATAAAACAAAGGATAAAGAGAAGAATATCATTTTACTTACTTCCAACAACAGCAACAAATGCCCACATATCTCTCCAGTGTAAGGACTGTGCCTCGTCACTACCAAACTTAGCCAGCAATTCCTTAGCATCATCTTTCAACTGGAATGTTCCTTCATCCTGAAAATAAAATTATCCCATTTTTTACTAAATACATGTACAATAAACATATTAATTGGTCTAAAAGACTAAAACATATTTTTTAGCATTTTAATTATGCATGTAAGGTGTTAATAAGATTTTTTTCAGTATAAAACTTGTTACACATTTTTCATATATGTAGTAGATAAAATAATAATAATTTTATCATACTAAAACATAATGAAACATTTTTAACTTATAGAATAGCATTTCTTCAAATCATGCCTAAAATAAAGCTATAGTATAATTTTGTACATCTCCAAGATTTACTTATACTAAAATGCTACAAAAACTCATTATGTCTGTAAATACAAAAGTACAAACTTGGACTAACAAATCATTCTATTCTGTTCTATATTATTCCTATTCTGTATCACAAATATAATACGCAGAACAGACAAAGAAGAACATATTTGACAAAAATTTTTGGATGAAATTGGGGAAAATTTATACTTTTTCATTATGGGGCCAAATTTGGTCCCAAATATGCATAAAAATCCCAGACATGTCATACTAGTCTGGAGAACCTTGTCATTTCCTGGAATTACCTTAATAGCCATGATCAGGATTCTACCTGGAATTACCTTAATAGCCATGAACAGGATTCTACCTGGAATTACCTTAATAGCCATGATCAGGATTCTACCTGGAATTACCTTTAGGGTCATGATCAGGATTCTACCTGGAATTACCTTAATAGCCATGAACAGGATTCTACCTGGAGTTACCTTAAAAGCCATGATCAGAATTGTACCTGGAATTACCTTTAGGGTCATGATCAGGATTCTACCTGGAATTACCTTAATAGCCATGAACAGGATTCTACCTGGAATAACCTTAATAGCCATGAACAGGATTCTACCTGGAATTACCTTAATAGCCATGAACAGGATTCTACCTGGAATTACCTTAATAACCATGAACAGGATTCTACCTGGAATTACCTGAATAGCTATGATCAGAATTTTACCTGGAATTACCTTTAGGGTCATGATCAGGATTCTACCTGGAATTATCTTAATAGCCATGATCAGGATTTTACCTGGAATTACCTTAATAGCCATGAACAGGATTCTACCTGGAATTACCTTAATAGCCATGAACAGGATTCTACCTGGAATTACCTTAATAGCCATGATCAGAATTTTACCTGGAATTACCTTTAGGGTCATGATCAGGATTCTACCTGGAATTACCTTAATAGCCATGATCAGGATTCTACCTGGAATTACCTTAATAGCCATGAACAGGATTCTACCTGAATTTACCTTAATAGCCATGATCAGGATTTTACCTGGAATTACCTTAATAGCCATGATCAGGATTCTACCTGGAATTACCTTAATAGCCATGATCAGGATTCTACCTGGAATTACCTTAATAGCCATGATCAGGATTCTACCTGAAATTACCTTAATAGCCATGATCAGGATTTTACCTGGAATTACCTTAATAGCCATGATCAGGATTCTACCCGGAGTTACAGATGATATAAATTTCATCAAAGCTTCATCTTCTAGAGATTGATATGTATCAAATACACGTCTTGTCATCAATGCTGCCTAGTAAAAGAATTACAGAAAACTAAATTTAGTAAATTATACATATATAAATTATACATCAGAGACATCAATATACAGTCAAACCTGTGATAGTGACCAACTCCAAATAAAGGTCACCTTGTGAACAAGCTTACAGTCAGTATTGCATGCAATACAAGTCCCCTGCCAGCACATATCATTGGAATGTTAGCTGCTGTTTATACAGCACCATCTGTCTAGATTTTTAAATGAAGACAAGTTTGTCTAAATGAGCGAGCCAGCTTAAGTTATCATCTGGAAACCAAATTTCTATTTTTAGTAACACTGACCTAGATATTTGCCTATTGACCCCAAATGTAATCCTACTCTAGGTTATCCCCTAAGCTATCCATACACCAACTTTCATTTAAATTCATCACCCCTAACTGAAGTTATCATACAGAAACCAAATTTCTATTTTTAGTAACAGTGACCTCGATTTTTGACCTATTGACCCCAAATGCAATCCCACTTTAGGTTATACCCTAAGCTATCCATATACCGACTTCCATTGAAATTTGTAACCCCTAACTGAAGTTATCATTCAGAAACCAAATTTCTATTTTTAGTAGCAGTGACCTAGAAATTTGACCTATTGACCCCAAATGCTATCCCACTTTAGGTAATCCCCTAAGCTATCCATACACAAACTTTCATTGAAATCCGTCATCCCTAACTGGAGTTATCATCCGGAAACCAAATTTCTTTTTTTAGTAACAGTGACCTAGATATTTGACCTATTGACCTCAAATGCAATCGCACTCTAGGTTATCCCCTAAGCTATCCATACACCAACTTTCATTGAAATCCATCATCCCTAACTGAAGTTATCATCCGGAAACCAAATTTCTATTTTTAGTAACAGTGACCTAGATATTTGACCTATTGACCCCAAATGCAATCCCACTCTAGGTAATCCTCTAAGCTATCCATATACAAACTTTCATTGAAATCCGTCAATTCTAACTGAAGTTATCATCCGGAAACCACTTCGGACAGACAGACGGAGGGAGGGACGGACTGACGACGACAAACACTATAGTCCTCTCTGGTACGGCAGGGGACTAATAAAGGCCAGTCTTTTACAAACTGATATTGCTTATTGAGAGCAATCTGACCTCTGAGTAAAGGTCACCTGTCAATAAAGGCCATATATTGTCTTTCCCAAGGGTGGCTTTTGTTCACAGGTTTGACTGTAGTTGTTAACCCAAAACATTCAGTAATTTCCCTGTTCTGACTTTATTAATAAAATAATAAGAGAATAACAATCAATTCTATTTTGAACTGGCTGATAAATTGTTTCATGGAAATTGTATACCATTATTCTTCAGTCCATTAAGTGTTTACCTAATTATCATTGTTCCTAACGACCTTCAAGTAGAGTCTAAAGAATACATTCCATATTGATTGATTTTTGTATTGATCAGATCTTGAATATTTATTTTAGTTGCTGTAAGGTAGGCCAGAGAAAAGAACTGGTTTAATGTTTGTACACATTATTGAAAATAAAAGGAGAGGTGCATATGATTATGATACCTACTACCTATTCATCATTTTTTAGAGTAAAAAAAAACTGTCAGAATTTGTTTGAAAGAGAAAAAAAGCTTAAACATTATAGAAAGATGTAAATACAAAATGCACAATGTATTTTTTTCTCTCAGACAGAAAAGCGATTATAAACAAATATATTCTTTCTCTGGCCATACTTTTATATTTTCTAGTATGGCATACTTACAGTGGCTTGGTTCAACACTAACACATGTATACCTCTCTCAGTGTCAAATTCCTCTGTCAGATAAATCTGTAAGAAGTTATTTCATTCAATTTTATAACAACTACTGACATTTTTCCTAAAAAATATTCTTTGGACTTTTAGATAGATAAATTTCGGTATTGGCAATGCACGGTCCGCAATGGTTGTTATCCCTGGCTCCGAAGTTATAAATCCTTTATTTGATCTCTGAGCTCAAATCTCAATTCCATTTTCAAAGTATTAGTGTTGAGAAGAAAGAATGGTTTAATATTCATATGTATGTTCAGATCAATTATGTTGTCAGAATATGTATAAATTATATCATTATTGTCTCAGTCTGATAATAATTGAATTAGGTACGTTGAAAGACACTATATGAGATCCAAGCTTGGAGACCTATAGTAAGTTTTATAACCTCTGGGTCCAGTGGAGGCATTTACTAGTTACTGACAAAAGCTTGTTAAATCTGTTACATAAGAGTCTTGTTCCTTATTGATCACTAGGTTTTAATCACATGTTAACACACATGTAAATGCATCATTGGCTTTTATAAATAGAAAAGGAAAAAGTTCAATTTAATAATATATAGATTATTTTCTGTCCAAATGAAGTAAATACCGGTATACAAATGTACAATGTACTAAAAATCAATGAGATCAAAGGAGGATATTACTCCTGTGTACCTGCTGAAAAAATGAATTTATGTGCAACATGCCACGCTTACTTCTACCATTTACATACTGAACTATTGTCTTATTGTGAATAATTTTTAAAACATTTGAACTAGAAAAGTGTCCAGAGGACACAAATGCCCCCCTGAGAGCTAAGTCAAAAAGGGACCATAACTCCTGTGAAAAATTGGATTTTAATTGAAATTGAACTTGACCTGTATTACATTATTATACACCTTCATGTAAAATATGAAACCAATCCTAGAAATATTCCTTGAGTTATTGCTCGGAAACCAAAATTTGAATGGAAGGAGAGATGGTGACAGGTCTAGAAACACTGGTTTGAAGATATCAGAAATAGTCCCACAGTAAATTTCTGTTACTTACAGATTTGCCATCAACCTTGACTGCTACCAGCTGTTTACTAGAGACAATGTCAACCTTGATAATCCTTTGAGGTTGCTGTGATTCCTGGGAATCCACTTCCAGGCTACGAGGTATGAACGAGGCAACATCAGTTTGGTATAAATCTGAAAGATAATTATAATCAGCATGTTAATCCAGACCAAGCTTATTACATTGACAGCAAATGAAACAAGGGGTCCAAGATGGCCCTATATCGCTCACATGAGAATCACTGCTTGCTGATGGAAACATTGTTTTGCGCCAGTGTCATGAGGTCTATTGTTATAAAGGTTTCTGACCCCAGATGACCCATGTTCAAAATTGTCCCATATATTATTAAGACAAACATTCTGACAAGGTTTGGTGAAGATCCTATCAAAACTGACCAAGTGTGTTAACAAGTGTGTCTTCCTACACTATTAATGTCAGAAAAATTAAACCCTCATAGAAAAATTAAACCTTCTTACTCTACTAAAATATTTAATTAAAGTTTGTAAACTGGACCAATTTTTTTCATTTTATCAACTAAGATAAGACATCTAACATTTGGCTTAATACAAAACAATATACACATTGAAATTGAATGAACATTTTACATGTAACTACAAATTATACGATATGATCCTCTGCTTTAGTTAAATTAGCAACACAAACATTTAAAATACAGGTTAAAAGACAACCAATACATAGTTTATTAAACAGATAACAAACTTCTCAAATATCACTGGTTGATATATTGTTTATACATTTTAAACAGAGCCCCAAGAAGGCTTTACAGAGGTCCTGTCCTTTGTTAGGGCGGATGAAAATGAATTCCCCTCCCCAAGAAAGACATATTATACACCCCCAAGATTTCCTCAATTTACAGGTTTCATAATTCCTTTGATAAGCCAATCTTTTTGGGAAATCTGAGGGAACATCATAATACCTGCAGTGCCTGGTATTTCATCAAACACTATTCTCACAAACTAAATGATTGACCAAAATTGACACTAAACTATTGATGAAAAACAATTACTGTATTTTCATTCATTTTCATTGGGCTCAATTTTTGTGGTTTTTACTAAAATAGCTATTTCGTGGGGACATAAATTCCTGGATTTATATTTTTGAAAAAATGCCTTATCTCTGCATTTATATTCGTGGGGAATTGATTTCATGGATGAGCCAACCTACGAAATTCCTGAAATTGAATGTCCAACGAAAATTAATGATTCCACAGTATTTAAATAGTACACATAATGCATGGTAATTCTTTTAAACTGAATGATTGACAAAATGATCATTTAATAAAGGCCAGCTATCTATAAAGGCTAGATTTTGTCTTTCCCAAGGGTGGCCTTTTTTCACAGGTTTGACTGTAATGATAACAACAGACAGGATTATAATTATATACTAAGTATTGACTGATTCTTGCCCCATCTGTTGGCGAACAGCAAACAATATTGGAAGTCTTATTGAAATATTTATAAGTATCAAATCAATATCTGTATCCAGGACTTTACAAACAATAGATAAGGATTACACCTAGTATTGAATTTAGTATCATTTTACAATGTTCCAAATACATTTGTAGCTTAATTACATGTAGTTAGGCCACTACTTTTTTCCTGGTTAACAAAATCAGTTCCCTATTTTTTTTAAATTGTAAACAAATAATGATTTCCATTTTTTATAAAAAAAACATGATATTAATTGATAAGAAAGTGCCCATGTCTTCAAATTATGTAGATATTACATGACTTTGGTACAAGAAAAGAATTTGTTCAAGCGTTTATCACATCAAATATTTATTTCCAAATTAGTTGTAAATACAAAGTCCCCCTGAGTTTAAATAATCCAATCATGTACAAAATACACATCCAAATAAAGGCCACCATGTGAATAAAAGTCATTCTTTTAGAAACTGTCACTGATAATCTAGAACAAAATAACCTCCAAATTAAGGCCACCTGTCAATAAAGGCCATGTTTTGTCTTTCCCAAGGGTGGCCATCGTTCACAGGATTGACTGTATAATATTCATAAATAAAATTCTTACACCATTGGAAATAATCACACACATTCTCTCTAAGTTGAAAATGAAAATCAGAAGAACACCACAGAAACAACACGAGATGAACACAACATAACATAGATAATAAGTATTTTAAAGAATCCTTCATATTGACACACAAGTTGTTATCTATCTGAAGAAATCAGGACAAAATGGACCATGTAGATCATTGTTTATCAGGAAATTAAGAACAGCACAGTTACATGTAGTTAATCTGTGTGTCTAACATGCTGGCAGTTGCCGTAAGGTACGGTATGTTCAATTATCTAACAATAAGATTAATAGAAGCCTTCAATACAACACCATCTGTCACCAGTCGTGGACTTACTTAAATGGTGAGTCATAAAGAAGAGCATTTTTCTTCATGTCAGTATTACATACAGACTTAATGAGAAAATACACCCATGTAGATAACATGTAAACTACTCAACATATTTTTAACTTTCACAATCAGATGACAGTAACAGTGTAGTTCTGATTTCTTTCTTAAATGAACCCTGAGAATACACAACTTCTATTTCGATTTTTGACAAAAATATTTCATCTTGAATATACAATGTAATTATTTTTTACTAAAATAAAGAGCTAACATACAAACTGACTTTGTCCTTTTTATAGTTCTTGCATTGGCTATGAATTGGTTTTTGAAAACCTGAACGATGGTTCTGCTTTCAATGTACATCATTCACACAGCATGCATGAATTTTGATGCAGATCAAAGTACTACATTTTTCTACATCAGCCATGCAATTGTTAAACTACAATGTAGGTCCCATTATAGTTGTAGTTCAAGTCCATGTAAGTTCAGTTTCTATGAGTACCTGCAGTACTTTGATTATTATTTTAATCAGCTTAAATCATGCTTTTGATCAGTTTTGGTACAAGACTTAGCCTAGTTTCCCAGCTGCTTTAGAAGTAAACTGGATATTAAGCAAACTTCTACAAGATATGGAAAGCAGTCTTATGTATAGGTTTTGGACTGGCTAGAAATCAGGATAATTACTAGTATAGATAGACTGCATTAAGTGTGTACACTGTCACATCATACTACAATACATTTCATTAAACTTGCACAACAGCTTAACAGTGCATTATTACATTTTTGAATTTACTGATAGAGATTACATTGTACAAGCATTATTAAAGGAGTAAATTATTATTCATTAGAATACATTGTACTTCACAATAAGGTCATAATTTATCTTGTACATCCTAACAATTTACAAGTAATTCTATTACAACATTCACACATTAATTATGTATCAACCACATTGTAATCTACAATACATAAAACTCTCCAATATAGATTTCTCAGCCCAGTTCTGACATCTTTGATTAAGTTCCCATGTATGAAATTTACCATAGCTATTCACAAAACATTTTATAATTTTGAAGTTGTATTATATACTTTTGCATTGATTGTATGAAATAAGTTATCTGATATGCCTGTCAAGCAAGTTACAGCAATTATGCCCTCGTTGAGTTACAATGCACACAATATAATAGAGAAGACAGTAAATTGGATATACCCTCATATAAACTGATTTGTTGGATTGATTAGTAATAAAATTGCATTTTGGGATATTTGAAATATAAAAAACTACTGTATAGCTAACTCCTAATATT
The DNA here is from genome assembly GCA_964023205.1 of Lutraria lutraria. NCBI lineage: Eukaryota > Metazoa > Mollusca > Bivalvia > Venerida > Mactridae > Lutraria > Lutraria lutraria. The sequence goes on along the minus strand of OZ026838.1, from coordinate 41,172,452 downwards.
TTATCATTTGAGAAGAAATTTGTAAAGTGAACTATAATTCAGCTTTCCATTGCTGTCACTTGCTTGGTATGCATGCATTTTTATGCAGACTAAAGTACTGCATTTCTCTACATCCATCATGCAACTGTTAACTAGTTTCAGTTCCGTGTTGCAGTTCAAGTCAATGTAAGTAAAGTTTCTGTCTGAAACTTTCAGTACTATGATTACAAGTAATCACATCAGACTCTGAGAGACATTTCTGGTTAAGTATTGATTAGTGCATTCTTAACTAATTTGAAATAGGGTAAAGGGGCATTTATATGTCAGTTAGGGGCATTTATTCAGGAATATATAGATTTATGATATAATATATAATATTGTGGTGAACATTTTTTTTTCAATATGAAACATGCTATACACATCATATTTAACAGTGATTCGTGTAAAAGAATGTCCTGGGTAGTAGAGGGTCTGGTGGGGGGGGGGGGGGGGGCTAATGTCACACGCTCATTGCGCTCAATTAAAAAAATAAGCATACCATAATTGTGACAATTGTGATTTCCTAGGAGGCTGTGTCATGCTACGATAATCAATAAATTATGTTTTACAATATGAATACTAAATGAGACTAGACTATGTAACATCCCATTAGGTTTTACAGCTTGAGAAGATCTATAATTCATTCTATAATTCATTGTTTTATTTGAATAATATTCTACATTTTTTGAGAACGTCATTTACAGTCATACATGTAACTGTGATCAAAGGTCATAAAAAGGAGATAACATGTGGCCTTATTTGGTCCATTAAACACTCAATGAAACATAAGTTTTAACGCACTATCTAATTGTAGTAGAGTTTACTAGAGTCTTAATGTTATATTAAAACAAAGGCCAGGGGGTGTAAGACAGATCAATTAGCATTTCAATGAATGTGTATGTAAAAACATGAGAATCAAAACAAGAAAGTTAACCATGGGATGATCATGATCAGTGGTTGAGTGATTACACATGAAAGGTTGTGGGTTCGATTCTCAGCTCCGCCTTACGAATTTCTCTGGGACGCTTTTTCAGTGTCCTCATCCCAACTACCGAGCCAGGTACCTTGTCGTCATGCATCAGTGCTTTACACTGGGCAAGATAAAGAAACAGGTAAAACCATTAGAAAAGAGTAGGGATATAAATGCCCGGTTCTCCTGTATCTTATCTCTCCTCTCTCTGGGGTGGCTCTGAAATAACCATAACCTAGTTGAATGGGCCACTAAACAACAGATAAATAAATATAGTTTGTTTGTTTGTTTGTTTCATCGGGATATACGCCACTTTCAACATTATTTCAGTCATATTGTGGCGGGCAGTTATCCTAACCAGCTTTCCTGGACTTCATTTAGGCCATGGACTTACTTTGTTGTTCCTTGTACTGTGCACTTCTGTTGGAATCCATGATAAATGATATGTTGATCATCACAGACAACATCAACATAATCAACAAGGCACTCTGAAAGAGAAAAGACACATCAATATAAATGTAGACACTAAAACCTAAATACTAACTAAGGCTACCTCATTATAATTACAAATTATTCTCGGACCATTTTTTCATAACACTATTAATTAAAGGCTTAAGTAAAGACAATCTGAGTTTAATAAATAGGGCTCTCGTTTGACCCTTAAAATGGTATTTTGACACTTGAAATTAGCTAGAATAAAGATTTTGACTTACTACTTTTACAAAGGGTCAAACTTACTGTCTATTACATAAGTAGGAAATTTTGTTAACACTTAAAATAAAAATTGGCTAAAGGTAATTTTTGACCCTAAACATTTCTAGTCAAGTAAAACCGATGCTAGTAATTACTGGTTATAGACAGCAGGTGAAACATCTAAATAAAGGCTAAGAAATGTTCACTCTTCTCCATGTACCATGGTTTCATAGAAGTTTCGACAGAGCATTATAAATCAAGGTGTGATTAACAGTAACTGTTGTATTAGCTCATCTCAGCACACTTGTCCTGTCAAGTCAACATCTTAATTAGCATGCAATGTATCATTATAATTATCACAATCATTTGTTATAACTTCACAAGACATGATATATTTCTCCACATGGCTACATTAAACTGCCTCAGGGTAGATTGGACAGATAGTTATTATCAAGACAGCATATCAGTGTACAAAACAAGATTTCTGATATGTAAGCAAATATTTCAAGTTAGCACATACTATAATGACATATAATGCTTCACCATACCTTTTAGTGTAAAGATATTACAACAACTTATAAAGTACTTTAAAAGATTTGGTAAGGGAGGGGGGGGGGGGCTTCTCAAATCACCAGAAGTCAGTTTTCATGTACAAAAAAAAACTTCATGGCAACCAAAAACATGTACCCAGTAATAAATACCCTAGTGAGAAATTAAATTTTACTTTTTACTCATATTGTTTTCATAATTTCTGTCAAGACAGATTGGGTATAACAGGAAACCCTATAAAGCATTCATGACAGAATCAACAGATGAGAGTATTTATTATTATTATTGAGTCTGCCCACTCAGCTAAAAAGGGTGGGTGGGGAATTTATTTAGGTACATTTAGTGCAGAATTATCATCATGAACAAGTTTGTTTGTTTCATCGGGTTTAAGGCCATTTTCAACATTATTTCAGTCATATCGTGGCAGGCAGTTATCCTGACCAGCTTTCCCAGACTTCATTTAGGCCTTAACCAGTACTAACCACATTCTGTCGTAAGCTTCTGCCAAGCTACCCCACATCACGGACAGTGTGAGCCTCGCCCGGGGTTCGAACTCACAACCTCTCGATCAGTAGACGAACACTCTAACCACTGAGCTAGCCGGGTGTGCTCATCATGAACAAGAGAGACATATTGTGAAATGAATAAAAGGCTACATGTAGATGACATATTTTCCCTGCAGCATACAATAGTACAAACCTGTGGTATGTACAATCATATGGGAGTATATACATGTACCATGAAGATTTTTATCATTCACATTGAAACAAACTTATTCTGTCATTTGATACTCTTCCAGTATTAACCATTATTACTATTGAACCAAATGCAAAAAAAATCAATGAATTTAATAAAGACTCCTTATACATCAACTATTATTGCAGGTTTTTTTTCAGTATTTTGGGAGTATGACCTATACCCTTGGGATTGGGAATTTTCACGGTGTTTTATTTAATCAAAATTGGGAAAAAAGTGTAACTACAATTTTACAATGATTAACTTATTTTTCTTATTCTCCCATAAAACAGTAGTAGAATTTTCAAGGTATTTACTACCAATAGTGATGTTAATGAACTTATATGATTAAAAAAAAAAATTTGGGGGGGGGGCATTGGGAATTTTCTAGACGAATTATACTTACAAGTATTTGTTTATTATAGCTGTTTGAGAGTACTTACTGTAGTGTCTATTACTATTTTGGCTAATCCTGGCCATTTGATTGGCTAATGGTGATTTCAGTCATTTTTGATTGGTCAATCATTGGACTGGCTATTCGTCCACTACCTGTCATGTTTGACTGAGCGTAAGTAAGTAATGTAGGCATCGTTCTATGATGTTAACGTGGCATAATATCGGAAACATCATTAGATGTAAGTTTAATGTGGTTGTATCATATCAGACTATGGTGGATTTGGTAGTATTTAGGGTGTACTTTATTCCATTGATGTATGGTATGGTAATACCATGTACATAATTATGAACTATATACATAAAATGTATTCATTTGTCAAATACTCATGATTGTCAAAATATGTGTATTATCTATAACTTGTAAATATGTTATACTCTCCATAATGGAGGAATGAATAAAGTAAACGGTCAACTTCCTTTATGAAAAAAGCAACTTCATACAAAAAACTTAAACCAATGCTTCTTGTAATTTGTCTACCTATAACGTTTCGTTAATTTTAGTTATAGTTTTTCTTGTTATCCCTGAATTGGGAAAAAAAGATACTATTTTCCATTGGGAATATGACCGAATTTCGGCTATAAAATCATCCCAAAAAATCCCTGTTACTTAAGTATCTGCATACCTTAATAGTTTTAAATACCTTACCTAACAATAATGACAATAGAATCGAACTACTATGTATGTGATGACGTACATGTAGTAAATCTCTATACAAGCAGTTTAAAATATATCTATTCAAGTTTCTTAATATTAAGTATTGTAAAAAACTATACTACTCTCAATCAAAATAACTCTGTTATGTTTGAGACATTATAAATACATTGAAATAATTGGTGTATTTGGTTTTAAAGTTTAGGATTGTTGGTGGGTGGATATTAAAAAAAAGATCATAAAAATCATACATATTTACTTAAAGTCTTAAACTAATTGACTAGATATGTATATTTCATCCTACCTAGGAACAACCAAACAATATTCCCGACTTAGGTCAGATTTAACTAAAATCAAATTCTAAAGGATGACCTCACTGTGATAAATTTTATGCAAGAAAAACATTTTTCCACAAAAAGAAATTATATAACATTCATGATTTATTTATAATAAAATACCGATAACTCATTAAAATTTGGGTATTTACTAAATTTTGAAATACAAAAATACATTAATTAGTACCTCACTTTGCAACCATCTCATTAATACAGTCACCTCATCATCAAAATTAACTTATTTCAAACCAGTGCCCTATATTTTATCCACTTTTCAACTTGATTTTGAAATCATGGAGTGATCGGTGGCCTGTAAAAAACCTGCTGGACTACTAAATGAAAGGTCGTGGGATCGAATCTCGGCTTCGCCTTTCGATATTTGAAGGACATTCTTTCAGTGTCCCTATCCCAACTACCGAGTCAAGTACGGTGTTAAGAAAATCAGAGAAACAAGTGAATTGGGTATTGCTGCTTTATATCAGGCACGATAAAGAACCAGGACAAACTTTTCGGAAAAAAAGTAGCAATATAAATGCCCGTTTCTCTGGTATCTAAACTTCCCTCTCCCTGGGGCAGCTCTAAGATGATGATAGCTGTCAAATAGGCCTCTAAACAACATAATTGTCACTGATAAAATATAATGCACTTAGGAAATACTATTAAATAGAATTAAAAAAAAGAGTTTATTTTCATGTTGGGGAGTGGATAGGAAATGCTATAACATTCATGTAAATAATTACCCCATATAGTAATACAAACACAAAATGAATAAAAATAAAATCGTACATTTATAAGTAATTTTTTTTCTTCATTCTTACGCTTTGTCCCATTACATTGTGGTCAATAAGTAAGTCAATATTATTTTTAAATAAATATTGATATTTAAACAAAGTATGTCTCCGTTATAAAGCAACAGCAAGTATGGCTGATCAATGAATAGAGCTTGACTTTTCAATATGTTTCATTTACACACAACACAAAAGATTCTGTGTGATATTCCTAACAGCAAACAGAGATCAAATTGCCAGGTCTCCGTGTCCAGTCAAACATGGTTATAATAGTGGCGTTAATATCTAGGTCACTAGGAATTCATTATAATTGGCCACATTCTATTGTATAGCAATACTTTCATGATATTATACTGTACATTCTATGTATTCCATACAGATGATTATCAGAAAAATAAAACTGGTAAAAAAGAAACTTTTTATGTAGAAATTTTTCTCTTAAGTATTAAGTTGTCAAATCGACCTAATTTATCAATTGACAGCTTGATAAAATCATATTCGTCATGTATGTGATATAATCATTAATTTGTAATAATAAAATTGATAATCAACCGTTAATGGCGGATTTTGCAACTCAAAATTTTGTCAGTCAGTAATAAAACAAGAGGACCAAGATGGCCATATATCGCTCACATGACAATCACTGTTCACTCATTAAAATATTTTTTTGAACCGGTGACCTATTTTTGACCCCAGATGACCTATGTTTGAATTTGTCTTACATATTATTAAGACAAACATTCCGACAAGGTTTGGTGAAGATACAAAAAAAAATTGACAACTACAGTGTTAATATAGGGTTTTCCTAAGATTTGACCTCATGACCTAGTTTTTGACCCTAGGTGACCCAATTTTGAACTTGTCCTTAATATCATTAAGACAAACAATCTTTGGCCAAGGTTTGACCAAGATCCAATTGAAACCATGACAAGATTTTTACCTAAGAGTTGACTTTGTGACCCAGTTTTTGACCCCGACTGACCCATGTTCAACCTTGACCCACGTATCATTGAGGCAAACATTCTGACTATGTTTGGTGAAGATCCAATCAATAATAATAATGTTGACCTAGTTATTGACCCCAGATGACCCATATTTGTACTTGGCCGTTATATCATTAAAAAAACATTCTGACAAGGTTTCATGATGATCCAATCAAAAACAGAGACTTCTAGAGTGTTCACAAGGTTTTCCAGCAATTTGCTCTAGTGACCTAATTTTGACCGGAAATGACCCATTATCAAACTTGACCTACATATTATTAAAATAAACATTCTGACAAAGTTTCATGAAGATCCAATCAAAACAGTGATTTCAAAGTGTCCACAAGGTTTTCCCTTTCTTGGCCCTGGTGACCTAGTTTTTTACCCCAAATGGCACAATATTGATCTCATCCGAGATTTTGTTGATATTAACATTCTGACCCAGTTTTGCTAAAATTGAGCAAATATGTGGCCCCTAGTGTGTTCACAACATAAAGTTTGACGACGCTGGACGAAGACTGATCCTAAGAGCTCACCCTGTCACTTTGAGACATGTGAGCTAAAAAGTATCATGACAGAACTAGAGTACCGTAAGTCAAAAGAAGTGGATTGTGACATTCTTGGACAAAGATGAAAATCTACAGAAATCCACCCAGCTCTAGAACAGGGTTATTGATATTATATAATGTATAATTGTATCAATGTCTTTATTCTGCTAATTAATTTTCAATTTACACATTTCAAAATACTGGTATATTGACTGAGCTTTATAGAAGGAACTAAAAAGGTAAAAGTTTATATTTCAATTTCAAGGTGAGAAAAAAGCTTTTTCTTGTTTCAAAGATCTGATAATAAAACTACAGAAAAGTAAAATAGCACAGAGACTTCACTAGACATCAAAAGTTGAGGGTAAAAAATACTTCTAAGTCAATACTAATTTAAAAGTCAACACAAGTTCCTAATATTAATATTAAAGTAAATTTTACAATTTGGTATGAATTCTCAAGGGTCAGAAGTTTTATTCTGCTAATTTCTAGAGTCAAAATCTCATTTTAAGGGTCAAATGAAAACCAGAGCCATTTTTCCAAAATTTGGAAAGGGACCTTAGCCTTTCATTTTAGAAAATTCAAGCCTTGGCCAAATTTGGAGCAGATTAGACAACCAAATTAGAATAGCATTGTATCTTTGGGAATTTCTTGCCTCAAATTGGCAAGTCACCGAATTTCAGCCTCAGTTATAGACAGAAAAAAAGGCACTGAAAATTAGGTGATAGAGCAACATTATTTTAGTTCACATAACATGAGAAAAGAGGTATGATTGATCATATCAGTTACAAGATATTATTTTACCTATATAAGTTAAAACATCAATTCTGATTCAGATTTCCTGATACGTCATTATCATTGATACATGTATGCAAAAAACTGAATCAATGTCACACCTACTCAGGTAACAGATATTTTATACCACAGAGACAACTCACTCAGCCAGTCCACACAAGAATGTCATAAAGGACTAAGATAGATCATTTTCCAATGACAGAATGCTGAAAACAGGGCTTTTTTCCTTCTATAGCAGGGGGCTGTTTCCCCTTTTGCAAAAATTATATATTTGTTATTTCCCCCAAATTTAAGAACAATGCTCCTTCCCCTACCTGTGAAAAAAACCCTGATAAATGAAAACAACTTACCTTGCAAACTTTCGAGAGACATTTCCTATGCATAAAACAGAACTTCAAAGACATTGTGGAATTAATATTCAGAAAGCATCTGAATATTCGCATTCAAATATAAGGTAACTTCATCATGACAACCATTTTTATCTAAAATAAAAATATATATTTACAATTTCCAAAAGAATGAATGTTTTAAAACTGTTCACAGGTGACGTATATAATGTTCCCATACCACCATATATTGATTTATTTTCCAACAATAACATCAGTTTGCAAGCAGAGGGATTAAAAATCAATTGTTAGACAATAGACACATATTGAAAAGGAAGACAATCAATGGATTATCAATTTAAATTCCACTTGAATTGCTATTTAGATTGAGAATGTCAATTAGGTACCTATCATAATAGATAAAAAAATCACTGATGCATGTACATGTATTTTGACAGTTTTCTAGATATTCAATAATTCATAGAGATGAAAACATTTGTATACATGTGTATAGCTGTTGACTTGTTTTAATATGTGGATGCAGCTATTGCCCTGTAATTTGTAATAATCTGAATCAAGTGAAAAATCTGGATTTAAGAGGACCGAGTAAACCGCATAACAAGTACAATGGTTTGAATTTCATACAAACAATTTAAAGTTCTTGGTTGAAAGAAGTTGTATAAAAATGGTGCTGAACTACAGATGATGGTGATGTCCAGATCACAAAGTTTCTACCGTAGTTACTTCATAAATTTGACAAAAAGCTATTGGATACGTAGTTTTGTTAACTTGAACCAGGTCTAAAGAACAACCCCATGATACCAGTGTAAACACAAATCTTGCTTAATTATGATGTAGCATCACCTAACGCACTGATTATTAATTTACTTGTTATTTTTCAGTAATCTTGTTGATTTAATTAACCCAAAAATTCCTACTTATTTTATTCAAATAAGAAATGTTCATTTATCCAAGACTAAATCCAATGACTATCGATAATTCAATTCATTATTCATACTAAAACTCAACCTAACTCTCCTGTTGTCTCATTTGCAATGATATCAGAAAGTACATGTTCTCATAGTTAAATGAATGAAAAAGAATTTTAGAGGGAAAATTCAGTGATACAATAAATATACTTTGACATGTATATGCATATTTTACAACCTCTCCAGGCATAACCTCCTAAATGTATGTTGATATAGACATTTGGATATAGCAAGTCAGAAAGATGTCATTCAGCATAAATTTATCATAGGTTACATAACCAATAAACAATAACATGCAACCTAGCCACTACATGCAACCAAAATATCGTAATTCACCTTTATGATAAATTACAAGACTGCTAAACAAATCATAAATGATTTTCTATGAATTTATCATGCATATTTTTGGACATAATGAATGTATCTATACTGTATTGGGTCATTAGACAGACCGGAACAGTACACGGACACTTTTCCTCATATGTAACTATTTCATGTAATTGAAGCCGTGTTTCAAATCATCCAGTCTATGTAGTTTTGAAGATGAATCCTTGCTTAGAAATTTACAGGAACTTAAGATTGTAAACAATGCACTACGCATGCGCAGTCACGCGGACACCCGTTTATATAGACGTAAAATGGTCAAATAAAGTAAAATCACCTAAAAATGTTTTTTGTGTGTATTTATTTCATTTACACATGAAAATTAAAACAAAATATTTTTTCTATATAAATGAAGCATTGAGTGCAATACGTCAATTCATTTATTCTTCTTTACAAAAACCATGCAGAACAAAGACTCTCCTACAGTTTCAGTTTGTACTTTACAGAAATGAGTATTTATCTAGATTTACTTATTTCCATCACTAAGTTTGTAGCTTACGGGAGTTAAGGACGTCAAAATTAAATTATAAAATGGAAAGCAAAAACATTTGGAAGGTACCTTTAGTCACATGGTTCAAGATAAAATGGAAAGCAAAAACATTTGGAAGGTACCTTTAGTCACATGGTTCAAGATAAAATGGAAAGCAAAAACATTTGGAAGGTACCTTTAGTCACATGGTTCAAGATAAAATGGAAAGCAAAAACATTTGGAAGGTACCTTTAGTCACATGGTTCAAGCGCCAAAGCGATAAAGATGCGAGTGTTGCTGAGTTAAATTATGTGTCGCAAGATCGATTGTGTATATCAGGTTTTTTGTTTACTAAAAAGTCTATTCAAGTGAGATTGTCTCATATTTATTAAATACGTATATTATTTTAATCAGTGGCGATTTTTTTAGCCATTTACACAAGGACTTGCATATTTTTACAAATATCAATTTATTTTGTTTATATCGTCTGCTGATCAGTATAAAGAGGAAGTGTAAACAGAATATGTATCATACCGGAAGAAAGGTAAGTTTGCTGCGAATATAGGTAAGTAATATCGGTATCGTACAGGATGTTTTAAATCTTTTAAAACTCGCCGAATGCGAGGGTGTCCGCGTACTGTTAGTGTCCGCGTACTGTTCCGGCCTGTCTATGTCATCTCATCAACAACAGCCATCAATTCTGAACAATTTAATTAAAATCCGACTATTCAAAGTGAGAAAAATTAGATTCGACCTAAAAATAAAGTCTGAATAATCCATCACTTGAAATTGAAAAACACAATCTTCCTCACCATTTAGATATATTACATTACATTTTGTTCCGGATTATTTTGAGTTATTTGAGTACTTCAATTGTGATTATCACAAATAGTTTACTCTCACGATAAGACCGTTTGAGACGGCTAATTATACGGTACAAGGTAAAATACAGTGTAGCGTATACATATGCGTACTGCTCAGTTAGGATAATTGTATAGTGACGCAGTGGTCGAGTCCATTCTTACGGTGTAAAACCGTTGTCAAATTATCATTGGACATATAGGCTGACTACATGATTTACAAATTTCAATAAATACATCAACTGTCGGCGTAACGCAGTTGGTAACGCTTTCCAGTCAACTCGTACCGTAGTTAACACGTACCGTAGTCAACTCGTACATGAATTTGGTCAACTCGTACAGTAGTCAACTCGTACCGTAGTTAACACGTACCGTAGTTATATATTATGTGCTTGTATCGGCATAAATTTTGATGAACGTATTTTTTAAAACTTGTTTGTAACATATTTTGGAACAAAGACTCATGTCAGGTTTAATTAATTCAGTAATTTGACTGTAAATAATTTATTGGTAACGCAGTTTGGTCAACTCGTACCTTATATATATTCATGTAATAAAACTATGTGAATTGTTTTTTTTCAAGACTTTGTTGCAGGTTAAATGCTTTTTCCTCAGGATAAATTCTGTGTTTTTCATATGTAATAATTATTATTTGGGTGTTAAAGTTCATACAAGCGTTTATTTACACGTGCGTTCCGTGCTTCTTAGATGTATAATAGGGTGGACAGATTGTGTAATGTTCATTCTCGGTTTTCACTGCTTGAATAGTAAAATAAGTAAGACAGAGTTTATATTACTGAACATGATTATAATGATTATGTAATGTACCTACAAAATGTAATTTGTTTTTGGCATATTATATCCGATGTTTCAGACTACGAAACATTCAAACAAGAAATACAGTCGATCTTGATGTGTCTTGAACTTGATCAGGGATGCTGCATCCCTGACTTGATTAAACATGAAGATATTGAACGGAAATTTGAATTTTGAGTTGTTATGTATGACATGTACAAGCTATGCAAAACCATTGTCCTAAGAACCAAGTTTTAGAGTTTGATATTTTTTAATTCCATAAGTTGGATAACTTAAAGTGATCGGTAGATAATTTATTTTCGTCTGAGCAAAGCGAATTAGAAAGATATAAAACAACAACGTCGTGTTATTTTGCTATACCAGTTCTATTTTCACTTATAAAAATATCTTTAAGTACAGGATTAATTCTATCTTTTATGTCACTTTCAGCTGACCAATTATTTGCAAAAAAATAAATCGAGTAAATCACGGCACATCTTTACAGATAAATTTTATTAGAACAGAACATAACTTTATTCTCTCAAATATGTAACATACGTACAGTATGAGGAAAAGAAATGAATTATATGAATATATTTTTGATGAGGGAGAATAACTCTGTCAAGATAATTAGACTGTTGTAGTATAAATATAAACGAAACTAGTGTATAAGTATAACAATATTAAAGAACATGTAACTCATTGCGATAGTAATGTCATTTAACATAACTTACCCTAGTATGCACTTTAGGAAGGATATATTTGTTTGTTTGCTGGACGAGAATAAATACAATGGACTGAGTTATAAATTCTAGACGTACATATAATCCAGAGAAATTGAACAGAATGTGGTAATGAGAGTAAATCACAAAACAATGATGAATATTGAGATGCTAATGAAATCACATGATTTGATTTCTAAAATCTGAATTTTGACATTATTAGTTCGCCTAGGCGGGCGGAACTTGACTATGAATTCGACTGTAGGAGTGATTTAAAGCAATGAACATTATTTGTAATATTAATCATTAAAATAAAATACAAATGTAGTAAATAAGACAATACGATTAATAATTCATCAAAGTTGTTCCTCAGAACGTTCTATTTTGCATTATTAAAAAAAATCAAATTAAAGGAGGGACTTACTTATCATTGGCTAACAATCAAATTATGATAGATTAATGCCTTTTCATGTGCTCATAATGCAATTATCTGAAGTGTGACAAATACCAAATTAAAGAATCAAAGGGATTAGCAAATGCCGCATCATTTAAAATTGGGACTCATTATGCATCTCGATAATTAGTTGCAGTTTATCCTTATATTATCAAGTTCAACAAAATACTGATTTAATTAATCATGATTAAAATTATTTATTCTGACCACTTAACACAATTAACGCTTTGAACAACACAAACATTCTTTATGTTATAGTATCATTAATTTTATTATAAATTGTATTGTAAAGTTTATAGAATAAGTCGGTATGCTGACAATTAAAATTATTTAACACTTTAATAAAAGATTCCATTAACAAACACATTACAGTTTGTTTCTCGGACAACAGCTATAATTATAACAGTTATTTTAAATTTGACCAATGTATAATCATGTGCACAATTAACGTTAATCACAATTAATGCTATTGAACTCCAATTATATATTCCATATTCATGTTGTAAAATTTCTTATCAAATGTTTTCTCAAATGCATTTTCCTGTCCAAACCATGATTTCGAGGTCATTCTTCATATATAAAGTAATCCTATAACAAATACAATAACATTTATACTAAAGGACGAATTGACTAATGTACGAGTTAACTTGGTAATGTACGAGTTGACCACAGATACGGTACGAGTTGACCAAATTCATGTACGAGTTGACGACAGTACGTGTTGACAACAGTACGAGTTGACCAGATACCGTTGGTAACGATGGTGTCTGACGATAATCTATTGATGTGAAAAGAAGTGTGTGAGACCACGACATGGTTTTTTTTCGCAAATTATTTTCTATTGCTATATATCTTTTTTAAAAAATCGTCAATTTTTTCGTCGTTTTTTTTTTGGTAAGGAATACACTAGATCTAGTGTTCATATTATTATCATCATTTTTATCGTTTGGCATATCTTTTTTGAATATCTTTTACATGTAATAAACATGATGAAGAATAGTCTTAGATATTTCGTTGTAATTCTGGTAATTACGATTGGTTCGCCATTAAAAGTCCACCTATTTTCAGTCATATTCAGCTAGTTGGCATTCAGATAAGTTTGCACGAAATACCTGTGCGCGGTACTTATACTTCATGTACTTTTGCACTCGGCACACTTTGCGTTACACAGGACAATTATATATTATGCATTCTTTTTCTTTACAATTTACTACTAAATATTATAACGAAACTACAATTCATTTGCAAAAAGTTGAAAAAGAAACGAAAAAAGAGACAACCGGTGAGGTTCGAACTCGGGATAAAATTTCAGCCCCTGATCAATTCTAAAGGCTTTACCAACTGCGCCAACCAGACATCTACAATATCATTGCTAAACTATAATACTATATTTGTTTCTCATAAACCCATTTTACCTGTTCAGACAATGGATTTAAACTTTTGTGTACACATAAAATGAAACGTCACTATCACATTATCCTAACTGGACAGTATATGTCATAAACGCCTATAATAGGTTCCCGTTCCATGTTGCAGCGCATATTAAAGTTATCCGGCGCTCTGATTGGACATTTCGTTTGAGCCATACTGTATATATAATTATGATTGCCTGCTGTCCATTTGTAAATCATCGGTGATTTCCGTGTCTGTTAAATCAGGTGAAGCATTGATAGAAGATATTTATATTTTAGTTTTGATAATTCTAAATATAGGATAGATCTACTTATATGTGACAACTACATTTTCATAAACCTGATGTGATTATGGCCTTAACAACTTCATTATTTAGTTATCTTTTATAAATTGAGTTGTTTACTAACAAATTTTCTGATGTTTTCTATTAAGCGCATAAGAAATTTGCCAACTAAGATGGCCGCTAAGGGAGGTAAGTATTGTAGATATGGGAACTATGTATACCTGAGACACCAAAATTACGGCCTTTATTTCAAAAATGAGAATGCCAGAAGTTTCTAAAAGGCATTCACTACAGAAACGAAGATATGACCATTTAAAATGGCATTTTAAACGGACTTATATACATACATGTGGTTGCATGTATATATAAGTCCTTAATTGCTGCCTATAACTGCTAGTTCCGGAACATATCACATGAATCTTCGCTAACACTGGCGTAGCTTCCTTTGGGCACTGTAGGTACGTGTCTACACTTTTTTCTGACAAATGAAATAAATAAAAATGCAAAAAAACACAATAGAGTAAAATGACAGAGATAGGGACCGGAAGAATAGAAGATCCGAGTACCCAAACCCGTTTAGCCAAGTTTAAATAATATTGTGCAGCTTCTCTGGCTGTAGTGATCTTTTTCTTTATTTTATTATTTTAAGGCAATTAAGCTACGCCCCTAGCTAATTTAGATTATAGACATTCTCATTAATAAATATTCCTATTAGAATATGAATAATTGGACATACAACCAATTTTAAAGACACATATATTATGTATAGTATAGGTTTTTGATAGAACTTTATTATTTCCATTGACGCGAAAAACATCAGTTACTCATGAGTAACTTTTTTTTTCAGACAGATACAATTTTGGCCTTTTCTTTCAACTTTTAAATATACTGTTCAGTTTGGGGACTGAAACGTACTTGTATAATATTTAGTTATTTACATTTAGTTCGGTACTTCTCGGCGTACACTCGGTGACGGGAATGACCAATCGGAACTCCTCGGTGCTTGTCTAAAGAAGGTGCGTATTTTTCAGTCACGAAAATGCCCGAGTATGTGCAGCAATGCACGAGTTGTTGTCGTGTTATTATGATCCATAATCACGTGTTCCGTGACGATAGTATTTCTATTATAAAATATATTTTGTAATTTGTAAGCGTTTTAATGAAAGCCACCTGACATGTTTTAGACTTAATCTCGTTTAATAAAATAATCATTTTCACAATTTGAAACGAGTAAAAAGAAATCTATATTTTAAGAATATTCGAGCGTCTGCAGACTCAGAAAAATGACGTCATAATGCAAATGGCGGATACGGCATTACTTTACACAATTTTTTGAGCAATTCTATTTCGACTTCCACCTTTATGAGCTGAAGCCTGCGAGGCTAGAGTTTACACGATGATAGTTACACTGAAGACACTGCAACAGCAGACATTTAAGATCGAAATTAATGAAGATGAACTGGTAATTTTTACTTTTTTATCAAAAAACATGAGGGTGGGGTAATAAAAACAAACTACCGGCGTGATGATTACACGTTTCAGTTATCCTGACTCATGATATATCGCTCTGTACGTAAAAGTCTCCATTTATACAAAGATGATGAATTTCTTATCTTGTTTATGACGTAATACCTGTTACACCAAATAACTGAATCAAGATAATTGACATCTAACATTCACTATGAAATTGTGAGCACCGAACTGAAATACTAATAGGAAAAATAATGTACCCGATGCTCAGCTCAAACCTGTGACTTCCTGCTTGCATGTCAGATGGTCTACCAACTGAATTAATTGGGCTGTTAATAGTACTGCCGATTTATAAATACAATCAGTAACCCATTTACTGGTGGATAGTGAATAACGTAATAATATTCATAGTAATACTATATACTCATGCGTAACTTTCTGGTGTTACCATATCTGTCATCAGCAGAAACGGAGTTAACATGGACGCAACGGTTTTCAAACCCCTAAATCTTTAACTTGAAGTTTCTCTATCAACTGGAGAAGTATTGATTATCAAATTAAAGAGCACCTGCTTTCGAACCTTTTGCTAGAAACAATAGAGAATAGTCCACAAACAAAGCATCGGTGCACCTGCAGTGATGACGTCGCACGAACTCGCACATGCTTACGAACGAGAATAAAGCAAAAGGTTTGAACGGAGGTGGGGTTCGAGAATAGGTGCGTAGACAATATAATCTTGACACATTTCATGATAGGTTGTTTTTATTATTAATATAAGGATTTCAGTTTTGAATTGGTATGTGAGAGACAGCATTTCATGTAACTTTTATCGGGATCCATCTGTCATGTAAATCTGTTACTTATATTCTGTATTTTTGGTTTGATATAAAGATAGTTATTGTATAATTCAGGTAAAAGTTCTTAAAGTAAAGATAGAAAATGAGAAAGGAGCTGAAACTTTTCCTTCTGGTGGACAGAAACTCATCTACGCTGGTTTGTGTTTTAATCTGTCTGTTTCAAAACATTACATTAAATGAGGTATTTTGTGCAAATAAGAGTCCCAATGGAGTTGGATGTACCTGGCTCCATCTCTTAAATTGAAGCCTTCTGACACTAGTACTTACTGTGTACATGCATACATGTGCCAGAATTGGAATGAGATTGGACTAAGAACACTTAGTGTCACGATCAGTCCATGTGTTTATAAAGATCTGTTATAGCCAACACTGAAGATTATGTCTTTAAAGAAAGCTCAGTGTTTTTTTCCCAAACTTTTCTCACTACCCATGCCCATCAAAAGGGCAAAAGGGGAAATTTAGCACAACAAATTTCAAAATGGGAATATATAATAACATTTATTTCAATGGAATGTATGATTATTTAGTTGTTTTGATCATAAATATAAATATTACTACACTGTAATTGGCGACAATGGTGAGAAAACTTTTGTATTTTTCTTCTTATTACAGTCTTCGAACTAATTTTTTTAAAGCACTAGCCCAAACTGTATGTGGACTATTGGAAATAGAAAATTTACCACTAGCCTGAGAACACAATTTTAAGAAAATTCACTAGCCCGAATCAAGGACTTATATACACACATGGATTCGCAACTTCCGTATTAACAGTTTAAAGTAATCAAATCCCGCGATAATAAGACGTGAATGAACGGGAATACAAGCTATTGTTTACAAAAGCGAAAATACGATAATATCCGTGATAATCCGAATGATAATAACAGCGAAAATATCCGTGGTATTCCGAATGTTTAATCTCGGAGACGAAAGGATCATTTGTGGATTATAAATGTATCTCAATATCTTTAAGGAATATGTTGCATCCTTGACCAATTTCCCGTGCCCAATTGCCAGAGTTTTTTTTTAGTATAATCAAATTCGTAAACACCCAATTACAGCTGTCGGACATTGCCGAGTATATAGCAATGCATTGTGGGATCGCCGAACGATATTGTTTGAGCTATTTTTAGCAGTTGCGAATCCATGTATGTATATAAGTCCTTGCCCAAATAGAAATTTACTAGCCCCGGGCTGTGGGCTAGTGGGTTAGTGTGAAGACTGTTTTTACACGATCATGTGGAAAACACTTCTTGTTAGGGGAATATTCTGGCCAATTTAGGGGAAAAATGAAGGAAATTTTACTAGGGGATACTGCCCATATTCGGCAGTAAATATAGCGAAAAAAATCACTGAAGCTAAACGCTTTTTCTGCTTATCTTTCACCATGCTTTAAATGAAAATACAGTCAAACCTGTGTTAAGCAGCCAGTCAAGGGAAATGACCAATTTGGCTGTTAAAGACAGGTGACCACTTAACACAGATAGTGGTCCCGAAACCATTACAGTGTGTATACACAAGTACAATTTATCCACCATAATTATGCAAGCACTATAAGCACTGAAATTAATTGCTGATGACATACATGTTGCATCTAGTTAATGGTGCATTTTTTGGTCCAATGACTACTTTGTTCCAATATGCCTCCGTGCTTGATTTATATTTTTAAAACAGTCCTGGATTATACAGTTTTGATGTCTTCCAAGATTTAAAAGTCAGATCAAACTACATGCTAAGGACAATTTTATAATCCGGGCAATATTTTACAGTCTCGGACAATTCGTAAATTGTAAGTAAACAATCTTTTTGGCTGTAGAATCTTTCAATCGGCACTTTCCGTTGAATCAATTAAAAGTTTAGACTTGTTTACACAAAGTAATTATGACCGCATGTCGAGTAGAAAAAGGTGTGAAGTGGCCGTTAATTCGGGCCACAAAATCAATTTTAGTGTGAAAAAAGTGACCGCTGACCGCATGAACCAGGTGACCGTTTAATGCATTAATTTAAAGAAGAAAATTTGTCGGGAGGAGTTTAAAATGACCGTTAATGACAGGTGACTGCTTATACCAGGTGACCGTTAGCACAGGTTTGACTGTAGATCAATTAATGATATAAGTAAATGTCTGATACATGTAAATGCGTGAATTGTTTATTCAAATGTTCTCAATTTAATGATGAAAGAAAACGATTTTTGAAACCCATCTATTACCGTCGACCAAATATGTTTAAACTGGAAAATCTAATGTGCACAAAAATTAAGTTAGAATTAAATAAGTTATGTAAATTTGTAAAATGTATAATCCAAAAAGTGATAATGTAATTCTTCTATATGCTGAAATTGTTAAATATTGTGTCGATATACTTTGACAAATGTACATTTTTCAGTATGTCTAAATTCTACAGCCTCGTTAATTTGTTTTGTTTTATTGTAAAAACCTCATATTTGCATATTCTGTACATGTATTGAGTGAATAAAATGATATGTTCTATATATGTATATGTTAGTATCAATCTATTGTAGGAAAAATTCTAGATGATGAAAAGCCAGTTAGCACCTACAAGATTGAAGAGAAGAATTTTGTTGTTGTTATGGTAACTAAGGTAAGGCTGGTGTTTTTATCTATGATGTTGGGGGCATAAAGTTTTCGCCCTGTCCATCCGTCCGTACGAGGTTAAGTAGGTTTTACATTTCATCTAGCAACAATACCACTTGCTAGAACACTTTGATACTTACACAGTTGTTGCCTATGATCATTCTCAATCCACCCTGATCAACAAACGCCACTTTGACCTTGACTTAATTTGGACTTGGAATGATTCTGTACCAGGTTAAGTAGATTTAACAGTTTCGTCTAGCACCAACACTGCTTACTTGAACACTTTGGTACTTATACAGTTGTTGCCTATGACCATTCTCAAAACACTGATTTTATCCAACCTCACTTTGACCTTGACTTAATTTGGACTTAGAATGATTCTGTATTCTATAGCAACTTGTTGTTTCTTTTTTATTTTAATTCTTATTCATTGAAGGCTAACTCATGCATAGTAGGTAGGATAAAAAAATCAGCTCCAAAAATCGGCCCTAAAGTTATCATCCTTACAAGTCTGTTAGTAAAGCTTAATAACTTTCTGTATGTTGTCTACATCTCACCTTTTAATTCATTACAAAGGCTCACAAGTTGTTCATGATTTGTCTTCTGTTTAGTCATTATTTTGATTTTTGTAGTGTTCTAATATCTGTGTGTATTAATTTTGACAGCCAAAAGCAGCTGCGGCATCTGCTCCACCTCCAACAGGAGCGACCTCTACACCTCCTGTGGCAGAGACTACTCCCGCACCTGTGACACAAGCTACACCAGCTCCAGTGAAAGAAGAGTCGAAACCAGCAGAGAAGGTGGAAGCACCTTCAAATACTGCTAGGTAATGATTTGCTTTTCTTGTGATATATTGTTAGCTCACCAGAGCACGAATGTGCTCAAGGTGAGCTTTTGTGATCACCCAGCGTCATTTGTCGTGAAGTGGCGTCCATATTTACTTAAAACAACATCTCCTCATACCCCGCCCTGGGGTTTACAGGAAAATTTGAAAAATCTCTGAAAGCACAAGGCCTAGAGCTAAGATATTTGGTATGTAGCATTGTCTAGTGGACTTCTACCAAGTTTGTTCAAATTATTGCCCTTAGGTCAAAATTAGCCCTGTCACTTGATTTATATAGGCTTTCATAGGAAAATTAGAAGTTGTCTTCTCTGAAACCACAAGACCTAGAGCTAAGATATTTTGTATGTAGTATTGTCTAGCAGATCTCTACCAAGTTCGTTCATATTATGGCCCTGGAGTAAAAATTGGCCCTGTCCCAGGGGTCATATGATTTATATAGGCTTATATAGGAATATTAAAAAAATCTTTTCCAAAACCACTTGGCCTAGAGCTGAGGTATATTGTATGTAGTATTGTCTAGCAGACCTCTTCCAAATTTGTTCATATTATGGCCCTGAAGTAAAAATTGGCCCTGACCATAGAGTTACTTGATTATACCCCCAGATATGAAATATATGGGGGCTATATTGGATTCACGCTTGACGGTCGGTCGGCCGGTCGGTCGGTCCGTGCGTCTGTAGACACAATTTGTCCGGAGAATTTCTCAGCAACTACTTACAGGATTTCAATCAAACTTCACAGAAGTGATCAGTAGTAAGCCTAGTTGTGCTAGCTTAAAGCATTTTTCGTTCGGATTAATTTTCACTGAGTTATGCCCCTTTGTTGTTTTTATTCAGTATATACAATAGGCAAATGTTGTCCGGACAATTTCTCAGCAATTACTCACAGGATCTCAATGAAACTTCACAGAAGTGATCAGTAGTAAGCCTAGTTGTGCATGCTTAAAGCAATTTTCGTTCGGATTAATTATCACTGAGTTATAGCCCTTTGTTGTTTTATACAGTATATACAATAGGCAAATTTTGTCCGGACAATTTCTCAGCAACTACTCACAGGATCTCAATGAAACTTCACAGAAGTGATCAGTAGTAAGCCTAGTTGTGCATGCTTAAAGCAATTTTCGTTCGGATTAATTATCACTGAGTTATAGCCCTTTGTTGTTTTTATTCAGTATATACAATAGGCAAATGTTGTCCGGACAATTTCTCAGCAATTACTCACAGGATCTCAATGAAACTTCACAGAAGTGATCAGTAGTAAGCCTAGTTGTGCATGCTTAAAGCAATTTTCGTTCGGATTAATTATCACTGAGTTATAGCCCTTTGTTGTTTTATACAGTATATACAATAGGCAAATTTTGTCCGGACAATTTCTCAGCAACTACTCACAGGATCTCAATGAAACTTCACAGAAGTGATCAGTAGTAAGCCTAGTTGTGCATGCTTAAAGCAATTTTCGTTCGGATTAATTATCACTGAGTTATAGCCCTTTGTTGTTTTATACAGTATATACAATAGGCAAATTTTGTCCGGACAATTTCTCAGCAACTACTCACAGGATCTCAATGAAACTTCACAGAAGTGATCAGTAGTAAGCCTAGTTGTGCATGCTTAAAGCATTATTTGTTCGGATTAATTTTCACTGAGTTATAGCCCTTTGTTGTTTTTATACAGTATATACAATAGGCAAATTTTGTCCGGACAATTTCTCAGCAACTACTCACAGGATTTCAACGAAACTTCACAGAAGTAATAAGTAGTTAGCCTAGTTGTGCATGCTTAAATCATTTTTCATTTGGATTGATTTTCATTGAGTTATAGCCCTTAGTTTTTTTTCTACAGTATATACAATAGGCAAATTTTGTCCTGACTATTTCTCATTGACTACTGTCAGGAATTCAATAAAACTTCTCAGAGGTGATGAGTAGTGAGCCTAGTTGTGCATGCATTAAGCTTGTCTTGGTTGGTTAAAATGTTCACTGAGTTATGGCCCTTTGTTTTTTTTTATACAGTGTATAATTATACAATATCTCAGTAACTACTCATAGGAATTCAATGAAACTTCACAGAAGTTATAAAAAGTAAGCCAAGTTGTGCATGCAATAACCAGGTTTTGTTTGGATTAATTTTCACTGAGTTATGGCCCTTTGTTTTATACCATTAGGTAAATTTTGTCCGTACCATTTCTCAGCAACTACATGCAGGAATTCAGTGAAACTTCTTAGAAGTGATAAGTAGTTTGCCAAGTTGTGCATGTCCACAATAGGTTTTGTCCAAGTAAATTTTAATGAGTTATGGCCCTTTTTTTTATATAATGTATATTTAGAAACTGGTCAGGATATATCTAAGCAACAATTTGCAGGTATTAAAAAAATGAAAATGCATTATATTTCCCTCTGTAAAATGTAACAATAACTGTGTCAAGGCCTCAGCTGGGGGTATTCATCACCTTAAGTGATAGTTCTAGTTTTACTTGGACTTGTGTAGAAAAAAATTAACACTATTCGTCTCCAAATGACCTTTTTTCCTGGTGAGCATTCACAGGGCCATCACGGCCCTCTTTTTAGTTAATTACCAGTGAGATTACTAAATTTCACAGTGGAATTTAAAAAAGATCTAGCCTGGCAACTCAATGCTGAATAAATTTTTATGTAGAAAGTATGTTACTTTGTAACTTAATGTATTAATGTACTATTAATGTTTTTGTCTGTCACATGTCTTCCTTACATTTAACAGCACAACAGACACAACGGCTTCTGAATCATCATCAGCAACTACAGCTTCTGCTTCAGACGTGTTGCAATCTCAGTCAGAATCTTCTGTTACGTCTGGTATGAGCACAACAAGTGCTGAAAGTGCTCTAGTGACTGGTTCCTTGTATGAAGAAGCAGTAGCACAAATGGTCAGCATGGGTTTCCCCCGTGAACAAGTACAACGAGCTATGAGAGCTAGTTTCAACAATCCTGATAGAGCTGTTGAATATTTGTTTAATGTAAGATACACATTCTATTTTGAAGGTACCGTAGATACTTAGAAAGTGACACTGGTAGTCAGTGTCTTCCCTTAGAAAATAAGCAGCATTTCCCCTTCTCAAAAATCTGTTTCCATTGTTTGGATTATAAACATTTCACAATGTTGCCTCTCTGGTGTAATTTCCCTCCCCCTATTAATAAGAAGCTAGAAGACTAGTGGAATTTTGTATGGAATGTTGTTGAATTATTTATAATTTATTTGCCCTATCCTTATCTTGCAATACAATATCAAGATGAATATTCTGACATCTGTTATTGCAGTTAATTAAGTAAAATAACATAACATTTTATTACTTGATTTAATTTCAGTTGGTCAGTTTTTTTTGTATATTTTCTAGGGAATTCCTGAAATGCCCCAAGAAGAGCCCCCACCATCCGCTGCTCCGCAGCAGGAAACACAATCCTCATCTGGTACCCCAGCAGGAACCGGAGAATCACCTAGCACTGGAGGCGGAGCACAGACAGTACAGGCCCCTACAGCTACACCACCAACAACACAGCCCTCAACTGGAAGCACTGGGTCTGGTACGACTAGTCCTGGAACACTGAGTGGGCCTCCACCTGGGGCTCGTCTCTCTGGTGGGTTGTTAAAGCTTGTACAGCATGCTGTGTGTGATTGTGTGACTAGATTGTAGTGTATTGTAGAGTACAGCTTGGTGTACAATCCGTAACAACCAAATAATACTTTATTTATTAACATACTGTTCTATTTATAAAATGTCATAGTGTCTCATAAATTATGGCATTCATATGTTCTGCACAAGAGTTTCCTAGTTTAGTTGTATTTTGTGATAAAAATCATTATATCAAACTATATTTTAAACAGTGCACAGGCTATAATTATTATGAACTTCTTTATCTGCATTGATGACTTTAGTTGGAGAACTTGTGTTTGATCATTTGTTTCAATTTACCATGTTTTTATGCCCCCACCATTAGAAATGGCAGAAGGGCATAGTGTTACCCCTGTCTGTCGATCCATTAAAATTTTGATTGCCGAGCGATACTCAAGAAATATTTTGTGGATTGGTTTCATATTTTACAAGAAGGTGTATAATTTCTGTTAAAATCTAAACATTTTCAGAGGAGTTATGGCCCCTTGTTGACTTAGCGCTCAGCAGTGACATTCTTGTCCTCCAGACACATTTCTAGTCTTGTCATTTTTCACTTTCCAATATAAGTCTTACTCTATTCATTTTCATTTGCTGTGTAAATTTTCCACTTTGGTACCAAAAAATTGTGCACATATTATCATTCTTTTCATATGAAAAATATTTAATGTTATTTGTTTGTATGATCAACTTTGCATTCTGGACATGCATACCTTGTTTAAATGATACTTTATAGATTTAAAACAGTGAGAAGATTATTCTCTTTAAGAAATCTAGAATGAAACATGTATATAAGTTTATTAAAAGATAGTTGTAGGACATATACTTACTAGGTGTGTGATTTTTCCATGGATTGGCTGATCATAGGGATCATGTTAATACATTGCAGTTGCCTGTAGAATTATTAGTTTATCTGTTTTTTATTAGCCAATTATTATTAGAGCATTTTCTCATTATAAACTGCTTTAACAACAACAAAAAAAAACCTTCAGCGACCAATCCCACCCTGATAATCTGCTTAGTTTATACTCATGAAGGTAGTGTTCTTATGCTTTAACTCTCATTCTAACATCATGTATACCTATATTTCATGTTCTTTTTGTTTCATAACTTATTTATATTAGGGATGTAAACGGTTAATCGATTAACCGTTCGTTTGTCCGATTAACCGGTTATCAAATCATTAATCGATTAACCGAAACAAAATAGAAAGAAGCAAGTAAAATATAATAATAAATTATAAAAAAATCGAAATTTTCAGTCAATTCGCGCGAGATATTTGTCAATAATTTAGTCAACAAAGGTGCGAAAAATACGACAGTTGAGCCAATTAACAATTCATTGACACTGACCTGGGACCATTATACACACTGACACGTATATTGTTGATTGTGTAATTAACTAATTGAGAAGCGATTTTTGGATATTGATCTACGAGTAAACTTGCTTGGTCTGGGACTTCCTCAAAATTTGATATTGTTTCGCAAGTAAACATATACAATAAGTTTAATAAGTTATACTATCGTAAGAAAAAATCGTCTGTCTGGACGCAGTATAGTGATGAAAAACGTAAAATGTGACCTTTGCGGTAATGCATGTATGTTATACTATGTATACACATATGTTGCGTGTTTCGCCGGTATTACTAAGACATGCTAATAAAATCGTCAAACAAGATCGCTTTTTCTTATTTCGCATCTTTATTGATATAAATTGGCAGATACTTGTTTTTTTGTTAATTATCTCTGTGTTCAGACGCTTGTATGATTTAATTTTGCATCAAACATAGCCGCTGATAATTATGAGAACGCGTTGACATTTGATACTCAATCGCACAAAGTGTAAAATTCTTACAAACATCGATTAGGATCACAATTGACACAAATTATAATTCAGCATTACACCAATCAACCAATCAAATGATCGTTTTTGTAAGTTCCACCCAATATTCCAATAATAACCTGACTAAATTGAATAAGAAACAAGCATGCCGCAATCTACTTTTAATTTTTTTGTAAACAAAATTACTATTAGTTGCCATAATATAATGTGTAATTGATCATTAATATATCTAAACGGAAAATTGATAAGAGCATACAAACATCACAATTTCAGTGGTAAATGTATTGATGAATACATACATTATCGCATTTCGTGTAATACGTCCGTGTCGCGGAAACTGGTGACAAATCATATTTATAAGCACTTCAAACGGTTAATCGATTAATCGTTCGTATGAACGAACGATTAACCGTTTAGTAAAATCTCGACGAATTGACATCCCTAATTTATATACTTCATTACTTTTGCTTAACTAGGTGAAGAAACACTAGCATTTTTGAGAAACCAGCCCCAATTTCAACATATGAGAACTTTATTACAACAGAATCCAGCACTTCTACCAGAATTGTTACAACAAATAGGCAGATCTAATCCTACACTTTTACAGGTATAATTTGTAGTGTATAAAAAAATATTTGATGCTATACAAAATTGAAATATTAATTAACGTACTAGATTGGCATATGTCTGCTGACTGGCATCAACAATTTCTTCTGTCAGCTACTTTCTTTCATTTTCAAGAGATTTCAACAAAACTTTCACAGATTTATTTACACCAAGTACCCCAGCTTGTATTTTCTGGGTTTGTGACTGGATAAAATTTGGCGAATTTATGGCCCTTTTTGGTGCATATGTAATAGAGAAATACTATTCTGTGCATAACTCCTCCTAAATAAGCATCTAGAGAATGAAAACCTAATTTTGAGACAATTTTGGTCACTTGACATTTTCTAATGCAGGATGGTGCATTTGTTAGGATGCAATTGTTAAGTGATGATCATGGATATTGTTAGCAAGATAGATAATTATGTGGATAGATATATATTGGTAAAATTATTGACCTATGTGATTCTATATATTTCATTGTTATTACTTACAGATGATAAGTCAGAATCAAGAACAGTTTATCTCCATGTTAAATGAAGGAGGAGAGGGTGGCGGCGGCGGCGGTGGTGGTGGTGGTGGTGGTACACCTGGTGTACCTGGTCAATCACAAGCTGGTAGAGAAGGTGTTATACATGTTACACAAGAAGAAAAAGAAGCCATTGATAGAGTGAGTTTAAACTACATATGGGATACTTTTATCTTTCAAATGTTTTTCACTATGGTTTTTCAAATTGGTATTTTTATCATTTAATTATTTATATCTGACATGTTCTTTCACTATAGTCTAGCTTTATTTATCATTTATTCCTCATATGATATAGTTTCATTATGATCAGAAAATTGTTGTTTTTTGTCTTTTATTCCCAACATTGTTTTTTTTTTGCTGTGGTAAAGAATTCTTGATAGTTTATTGCAACATTTACGAAGATGAAAGGAAAAAAAATGTTGTATTATACATTGTAATATGTTTAATACTTTTCAGTTAGTTTTTAGCTCACCTGATTCATCAGGTGAGTTTTTAGGATCGGTGAATGTCCGGCGTCCGGCCACAATTAGTTTGTTTGCACTCTAGCATCCGCAGCTCTTAACGAATCCTGATTAAATTTGCTCACAATGTATATGGCCACAATGTCTCGGCTAAGTTCGATTATGGGCAAAATCGGACAAAAGCTTCTAGAGTTATGGGCCTTTGAATTACAAAATTTGCTATATTTAGCTTGTATAGACTCTAGCGGCGCCTTCATCTATTCACCAATCCTAATAATATTTTCAGTAAATGTGTATAACCAAAAGATCTTTGTCAAAATCGATTATGGACGGAATCGGACCAAAACTTCAAGAGTTATGGGCCCTTGACTTAGAAAATTTGCTATATTTGAGTTTGTTTACACTCTAGCGCCATCATCTATACACCGATCCTAATAATATTTTCAGTAAATATGTATAACCAAAATATCTTGGACAATTTCGATTATGGGCGGAATCGGACCAAAACTTCAAGAGTTATGGGCCCTTGACTTTGAAAATTTGCTATATTTTAGCTTGTTTACACTCTAGCGCATTCATTTATTCATCGATCCTAATCATATTTTTAGTAAATGTGTATAACCAACAGATCTTGGACAATTTCGATTATGGGCGGAATCGGAACAGAACTTCAAGAGTTATGGGCCCTTGACTTTGAAAATTTGCTATATTTTAGCTTGTTTACACTCAAGCGCCTTCATTTATTCACCGATCCTAATCATATTTACAATGAATGTTTATGACCTTACGGTTTTGGACAAGTTAAGCTATGGGTGGAATCGGACCAGAACTTCAAGAGTTATGGGCCCTTGGATTAGAAAATTTGCTACGTTTTAGCTTGTCTAACAGTATTATACCTTCATTGTTGGTTTTGATCTCAAAATCTACATAAAAATGGGTTATACGAGTTTGAAACTATATTATCTGGTCATTAATTATTGTGACTTTGTTCTCAGGTGAGCGATAATGGGCCATCGTGGCCCTCTTGTTTTAGTTCACATGTCACAAAGTGACAGGGTGGGTTTAAGGATCAGTCTTCGTCCCTCCGGCATCAGGCGTCGTCAAACTTTATGTTGTGAACACACTAGGGACCACATTTTTAGCTCAAATTTTGCAAAACTGGATCTTCACCAAACCTTGTCAGAATGTTTGCCTTAATAATTATGTGAGTCAAGGTCGAACATGGGTCAGCCGGGGTCAAAAACTAGGTCACATGGTCAAATGTTAGGTAAAAACCTTGTTAAAGCTCTAGATGTCACAGTTGTAATTGGACCTTTGCCAGACCTTGTCAGATTGTTCTGACAAGTTCAAATATGGGTCACCAAGGGTCAAAAACTAGGTCACGAGGTCAAATCTTAGGAAAACATTATTAACACTGTAGATGTCAAATTTTGATTGGATCTTCACCAAACCTTTTCAGAATGTTCGTCTTATATATATATGTAAGACGAATTTGAACATGGGTTATCTGGTGTCAAAAACATGGTCATAAGGTCAAATCTTAAGAAAACCTTGTCTATGCTGTAGGTGTCGTGGTTTTGATTGGATCTTCACCAAACCTTGTCAGAATGTATGTCTTATTTACATGTAGGACAAGTTCAAACATGGGTCATCTGGGGTCAAAAACTAGGTCACAGGTTCAAAACAATATTTAGATGAGTGAACAATGATTGTCATTTGAGCGATATAGGGTCATCTTGGCCCTCTTGTTCAGTGATATTAGCAGAAGGCACGCATCTATTTTAAATGGCTGTATGTGGAAACTTAATACAATATTTACAAGTAGTTTTGTTTTTCATACTATGGATATTTACCATCATATTATTTCTATTTTCAGTTAAAAGCCCTGGGTTTTCCTGAAGGAATTTGTATTCAAGCTTATTTTGCCTGTGAAAAGAATGAAGAATTAGCTGCTAATTATCTGTTAAGTCATGGATTTGATGATGATGATAGTTGAAATCACAAAGTGAAAAACTTTCCAATTAAAATATTAATATCTGGATGATACATTTTACTACTTGGAGAAATTTGTTTGCATCTTTGTGCGTTAGTACAAAGTGAAGAGTATTATTAAACACCTGTTTCTCTTCAGTCATTAATAATTTTTACGCTATACATTAATGGGTGGGTATGGATGCGGGCATATCATATGTTACAATAAAAGTCTAGCATGCATGTCTCCTAGAGCTGTTTTAATATTGTCATGGATAAATGATGCCAGGAACCATATTCACCTTGATTAGCTTACTGGATTATTTCAAGTTGTTGTGTTATTTAGTAGCCATAATAATATGAATGTGATCATTTAAATATATGTATTAACACTTAACTATATATCATTGTGAATTATCATATATAGATGCTATGAAAACATTTGCATTTATCTTGTGGATCTAAATTATCTGAGGTAGTTTATATTCACATCGCAAGGTCTTTAAAAATTACCATATTTTGTGGTTAAAAGATACAATTAATCATACAAATTTTGTTTACACAAATTTTTTATAATACTGCACTCGTGCATTAATTTCTATGAGAAGTTTTTACCCTCCTGTGGATGCTGTACCTCACACATATTTTAATATTAACTACTATTCAATACATTTTAATGAAATAAATCCTTCATCTTAATTTGTCTTCACAATGCCAAACTCATTTCACAATAGCATTTATTATTTGTCTACTGTTGCAATAATGCTTTGAATAAAATTTACAAAATTGTGATCCACTGGGACAAAACATCATTTGATATTATATTACTTCTAACGAATTATAATGATCTGAACAGTTGTACGAAGTTCTCCAATGTCACTTTTGGCAAGATCAGTCCTACGGTTACACTTAAAATTGCTACCGTAATAAATCTCTAAAATATTTACATACTAATGATGAGTTGAACTACTTGTTAATAATAGAATACGTTATTTTATCTGGATGTTTTGTTTTTCTACAATGAATTCAAAACTGCCATTGAATAAATTTGTTAGCATCAAATATACAGGAAATAAATTGAAGTCAATTTCATCCAGTAAATGAGTTATTCAAAATGTGTTTTAGTGGGATATGTTCTTGGTGCATTGTCATACATTTTGGTGCAAATGATGTGTTCTTAATAATTGTTTGACTTGACAGCGTATGAAAAAAGAATTTAAGAATTCCATGTTTTGTATGTAAGAATTTGTCAGACTCTGATTCTGATGATTTTCGTATTGAATCCCATTTTGCAATGTTCTGTGAGAGAGTTAGTTAACCTGATAAAAAGATAATGACAGGTTTTTATCACTTTTCATGATACAGAGATTATGCTTTTTGTTCTTATTATTTTGTCCACACATTTATACTAGTATTTGCTTGTTTAATGTTTATGTATATAAAAAGACCACCTTTGATTTCACATGCCTCCATCCATTAAAGCACCATTTAAATTATTATTTGACAAAACTGTTTCCAATCCATGCTAAATAAATGTGGTTGACAACTTACAAATCTTCACTTTGGATCACATACAAGCATTTATTTCTCTGCAACTATCTGTGCTAAATGTATTTCTTATTTACGCTGAATGATTGCCTAAATGTATGTTCTTGGTTAAAAAAAATATTGATAAAAGCATTATCAATTAAACTTTTAAAATCATGATCTGGTTAGTTTTACACTTTCCTACATTATACACTTGTAAAAAATTTCATTTGCCCAAGTTGACTTGATAAATCTATTTGTAATAGCATTTAGTCAATTAGCTGCATCATTCATGATGTTTGAAAGTATTGCATGTTCTCCTTTTTGGTATCAATGTTGGTGTACTCTGGATGCATCTTTGTCATTGGTTGGTTTAAAGACTGCTCATTGCTATATTTTTTCAAGTCTGGAAAATAGTTGATTAATCTAAATGTTCAGTTAGTGTATAGATGGAATTACTGCTTTTTCAGTTGCCTTTTAATTGGGATCAAAGCCCTTACTAACTTTACAGAGGGTTTAGTACCAATAGAACTTGGAGGCTTAGGACTTGATGTCTGGACTGTCAGCTGCACTCTATTATACCAGGAACTGATACGATTATACAAGTACAGCTCATTATAATTTTTCCATGAATAAAAAATAGGAACAAATTGAATTGAGGATATCAATCGAACTGCATATTGATACTACCAGTACCTACTTAGGGAAATAAAATGTTTGCAATGACTATCTAAATACCCTCACACTTCCTGAGTATTGTAGTTGAGACGTTCACAAGATTTACCAATTATGCCGCTATTAAGAACCTTCAGGTGTTAAAAAGTTTTAGTATGTGTTGTTAGGTTAAGAAATTATGTGATATTTTGCTACAAATGTTATTTCATGTTAAGGAATACTTATACATGTACATATCTCGAAAACGAATGATGTTGAGCTGATTTTTCTTTTTTTCTGGCCCTTTTCTTTGCTATAAGATATATTTGTGTTTGACACTGGAAATTTTTTTCCCAAATATTTTTACCTGCGTCTTATACCAAGATGCCGTGAATCTCTACATGATTGTTTAAGGTAAATGTTTAACAATTTATGATGGGAGTACAGAAATCTTTTGAAAAAGTGACACGATCTTATTACACCGAATTTTGACTAATGGAAACACTAGTTATATATTAATAGTGAGATTGATTTCAAGTTTTATAAACCTCTGACCAAGTATCTGACCAAGATTCTATAAACCAACAACTGGAGTCAAGTCAATCTATTAGGTATGAAAGAAATAACTTGGATGCATTTGTAACAGGTTTTTATTAAACCAAAGCATAAGTTATTTATATGACTACAAATACAACAAAAACATTGCACTCTACATTCAATATAACAAACAAATACACCACAGACATTTATAGTGTGTGAACAAGTGGTTTCAAATTCAGGTTTATGAATGGTACAATTGCATGATAAGATTTAATCTATCTTTACATTCATCTAAACTTTCTTGCCATATTCATCAACACTTGCACAAAAAAACAAGAATTCACATCTATGAATTCACATTTTGAAATATGATATTTCAATGTGAATAATCTTGTAAGTCTCGCATAAGAAATCTACATAACATGCATCTTTAACAATCATTCGGATCAATAATGTTGTTTGGAAATTTAGTTAAGTATTACAGTACTATAAAAGCATGTCTTATCATCAGAAATAATATCACTAGGACAAAAAACATTAATGCTGAATTTTCAATGTATAAAAATAAGTATTAAGGCCATGTTATTTTATAATTCAACAACAAAAACGTCTTCAACAAACAGTCTATACTATACACAAACATATTCTTTGACATACAGAAAAACAATGGCACAGAACTGGTGTAAAAACAACTCTGGTGTCTTTCTGTAACCTGTGTATGACAATGATGTCAATACGAAAGGCGAAAGTTGCAGAATTTCTAATTGTTTGACATCCAAAGTTGCTTGTACCATGCTTTCAAAGTAAGTAGAAAAGTGTTAACAGGTTACTCCATTAGCTGAGATTGATCCAAAGAAACATTCCCTAGATGTCAACATTAGACCGGGTGGAATAAAATCTGTTTACTGTTAATTGACCTACCCTTTGTGAAGCATTTTTTAACAAAATCCAAAGTATGAGAAAATTAAAGGACAAATCACATCTCATATTCTCACAAATGTATGTTCAGTAAAAAATATGTATTATTCCCACCTACCAACCAACAATTTATAGTCATGTTGCCTAAAGAATGATGAATTTTTCCAAGCTAAACTAATTCACCTGTTTAACAACCTTTCTAAAAACATCTTTGAAAACGAGTTTTACCGGTAAATGCAACCATATTTATACAAAATGCATTAAACATTCAGGATCCTCTATCAACAGACTTGACAAATAAGGATCCATTAATTCATTTTGACTCTTGTCCAGGGATTTGGAGTCAAAGGATGGAATGAAGCTAAATTTACCAATCAGATGTACCTGTACTGAGACTAGCATAAAACATCATGTCTCAGGCCTCAGTCTGGCAAAAAAATATTAATGATACTGGTCTTACCACATACTTAAAAAATATTAAATAAATCACAATACTAAAGATATTTTTTCTAATTAACATAAAGCACGAACATATTTTCATTTGACTCTAGTTTCACTTTGAACATAAATGCACAAAAAAATACAATACCTAGAATAGAATTTGAATGAATTCTTTCCAAAATGTACTACAATAAAACCTTGACAATCCAAACACCTGGTGCTGTCCGAAATGAATTTTCGGTCCCAGTTTCCCCTATATATTTCAATGTAAATAACCTCAATTATCTGAATTGTGTTATCAAAAACCATGGATTATCCAAAATAATATTTTGGTCCTGTCGATTTTGGATAATCAACGTTTTACTGTAGTTTGTAATGCATGAATTCTTTTTCCTACCTTATAGTCATACATATACTTAAATCCCACCCATGAGCAGAGATCAAATGACTAAAATCAGTATTTTCCAATTAAAATATTTTTTAGTCAATTAAAACATCTTGGCAAGAACAAAGGTGGTCTTTACTGACAGTTTGGACTGAATTTGAACTAGGCAACTAATTTCCAACCATACATACATAAAATGTACACAACCCAACTGAGAGAAAAATAAATAAAAAAAATATACATAAAATATATCCATACATTCCGACCATTCCAAAAAAGTGTTATGTCCACCAAATATTAAACCCTGATAAATATAAGTTCAATAATTTATGGATTACTCTCTTGTATGTCAGACCAATTAAGTAAATTTCTAACAGCACGGCCTCATCTTTTACTTATGTGACTACTTTCAAATGTGACAGAAGATTCAAATCATCCATAAGTAGGAACACTTAGAGTAGATACACCAACTGTCAGAAAGATTAATTCTTCTTTTTCATAATCTACCACTCTTACTCAAATAGCCTTCACTGATATAAAATAATCATATCTGCAAAACATGAGGCCAAGCTGACAAAACTGATACCAAACTTCTTCATTTTACAATACACTGTTTTATTTCATATCGAACAACAATTATCACAAAATACATTTAAAAATGAGACATTAATTGGGTTCAGTGTACAACCTATTATCTTCAAAATAGAAAAATCTTTATCTTCGTAAGTTGCATGGATGTACAGACCTTAATTCACCGGAAATTATCTTAATATTAAAACTAACACAATAACCCTGGCTATATACTAAGATAAAATACTTTAATTACCTCCAACATACACAAGTATATATTGAATAAAACATCATCCTTTTATCCAATAATAATAAGTAAATAAAGACAACTAAGAATTAAATTAATAAAATTCAAAGAAAACAATAAAATTACAAAAAATGTTCGAAAACCATCTAACATCTGAGAGTAAGAAAATAAACACAAAGACTAGACGTCCCCTTAGCGCAATATTTTTTCTTTAAAAAAAGACTGGTTCAGGAATTGAAACAAAACAATAATTCACCACATACAAAAAACTCAACCATTTAAAAACCACCTCAGACACATTTTGGTATTCATAATAATGTAAAGAGATCAAATGAATTCATAGTTTATCTTACAACTATACATACTTCAGGACTTGCACAAACATTAATGTTTCTAAGTCAACAAAAACTGAGAATTTTCATAGCACTGGCTTCATAGATGATTGAAACCATCCGTTTTAATGGTTACAAAATATAATCAGAATAAATCAGTCCTTCTTAATATGGCAATTATTCATTTTGGTCAACTAAGAAAGCCACCAATTAGACAAATATCACAAAATTATACATTTTCTCAGCAAGTTTGATAAATTTCATAGCACATCTATAGATAAAGTAAAGTATGGTATCTATAAGAATGGTTTAACACATCTTTACATAAAAATAATTAATATCTGCTATCCATTGATATTTGTTGAAGTCCAAATTTAGGGATACATGACAGTTGAGTTGGTTTATATGTTTATATCACAATACTCAATACAATAAGATTATCAGTTTAAAATAACAACAAAAAAAGATTGTGTTGGCCTAGAATCATAATAGTTAAATATATTTTTTACATAGATAAAACTCTCAGACCGTTTAACCAACTATAACAAAGCAAAGAGGTCATACTGAATAATTTACATACATGTATATGAGAAGAATAATGCATTTTTTGGGATCATACGACACCAAACTTCTGAACAAAAACAAATCACCATTTCTTTGATACATAGGTAAAACTAGATAAATCAAACTTGAATAAAAGGAATGGGATAACTTGATACAGAATAAAATCAATAAAACAAAAATAACACAAGAGGTTGCTAATTTTAAATGAGTATTTAACAAATCATCCATGAAGAATCTTACAATTAGCAAACAAATGAATACCTGGTTTACATTAGGATTAAATCCAGAAGTTAAAGTATCACTTGAATGACATTTTTTTTTCAAATATGCCTTAGTTCGGAGATACAGCTAATATTAAAAAGACAATATTGTTAAAATAAAAGTTGATAAATGAGATCAAGTAAGTCTTGGGTCAGCAGAAAAAGAGTCAGTCAGGTTTGTTGAAACTTGGTTACATCTAATACAGTAAAACCCTGAAAACTGCATCCTTTCTGGACTGGGACGAAAGTCTATAGTTTTCTGAGAACTCGTGAATTTCAAAGAAATTTTGATAAATTCTGAGAAAAAGGGAGCTTGAAAAAAGTCTGATTTTCATAGAATTCCAGTTTTCAAGAAGTTCATTTCATCAGTTTTACTGTGGTAATAATTACATTTTAATTTCTCTAATATCTATAACAAAACAATACAACTACCCACAACGTCAATCTGTTTGTTTTACAATTAGCTAACATACATGATATGTTTATATTTCAACAATCATACAATAAACATGTTTCATGATTATATATAAATATTATGTATCGAACATGATCACAAGTTTTGGTGGTAAGACTTTACAGGGTTTTAGTGCAATAATGCCAACAAAATAATAAACATGAAACACTAACATCTGAGATTACTAGTTGAATATCAGTGATACACAATATTACCCATAGCTACCATTCTGACAACCAAAGGCAGTGATATTTTTCCTTCTTTTGACATGTCCAGTAAATGAACCCTTCAATGGCATTTACCCGGTAGGCTTCAATTTTCCCAAATCTAAATTGAGAAATTTCAAAATCAGAGAAAAAATGACAAGGCTATGACTACTTTTCGACAAGAAGTATTGTAAACTAGTACATATAAACCAGAGAACTTTATTTGGCATTGTCTATTGTTAAAATTTCCTAATAACTTGGTTGTCATGACTCCAGAATTCCCAATCTGACTGAACCACTTCCCAAAGAGATAAAAAATCACTGCTAAAGGGCAGTTACTTTGATGTAAGCAAATGAAGTTCATCTATGACTGATTTTTTTTCCAAGATACAGTGGGACCTCTCCAGTCTGGACTGATCCATTTCTGGACGGGGGTAAAGTCGTAATTAGAAGTGATTATTGATTAGAAAGTCTTAGTTTTAGACAAATATATACAAACCTATATAACACAAGTCATGCTAAAAATAAGTATTTATCAAATTAAGTTGATTTCTAAATTACAGGTGCCCAAATAAAGAGGTTCCACTGTAATTCAATATCAATATAATTCTAAATTCACTGAAGACTGACAAAGTCTTATAGTAATACTATAGACCATGTATATTAATATTTCATTCATAAAAACTTGAAATCACCAAAACAAATAAAGAACATTCGTCATTGGAACACATTGAGATTCCTGTGTGACCTTATGAAAATACAGACACAATAACAATATCAGTGCATTATACAATGGTTGAAGCAACATTAGTATCACTGATATAAAATTCAACAGAAATGTGTCATTATCTAAGTCCTGGCATAAGGCTAAAAACTGGGAACTAGCCCTGTGTAACAATGAAATTCAAAAGTCAGAAAAACATTTCGAACCAGGTCATAAGCCAATCAAAATAGTTTACACAAAGTAGCATCACTGCTTAACAAACAAAAGGAGAAGTTGTTTTCCTAATGTGCTTGTGAAATATGAATCGTGCTTAACCATTGCAATGCTAGAACATTCAAATAGTCGTAGTCAAGTTTTTATGCACTGTTAATTCCACTTATATCACTACAACTAAAACCACATCATCACAGATTGAGATAAACAACGCTTAGCCAGCTGAATTGTTAATACATGTCACATAATGTGTAAATACACTGGTCAAAGCATACAATTTATCATTAGAACACACTGTATAAATCCATCCTGGTGGTTCGAACATGAAGTACCTAACTTGTCTCATAGGTAGTTAACAGTGCTGCATCCACAGGTTCCATACAAGATGGACAGGTAAATGACCTCATCAGCCAATCATCTATACAGTCTTTGTGGTAAGAGTGCATACAAGGTAAAATGCGCAATGGTTCTCCGACAGCAAAATCTCCCATGCATATAACACATCTGCAAAAAACAACCAGACTTATGGTTTCACAAGAGCTCAAATCTGGGCAGAATTTTCAGAATCCTAACTTAAATATTAAATTATTTTTTGTTTTCAAGCTAAACTGCAACAAAATTTAATTGAAGTTTAACCTTTATTTTAACTAACAGTGTCACCTGAAAAAACTCAAAAGTTACTTGTTGACATTTTTGTAAGAACCAACTAAACCATTCTAATTATAACTGTTATTTATCACAATTGATTTATCTTATAGTAATTTCTTTCTTATCAGTATATATAAATACTATTGCAATGTTTAATGCATAATTATATTGCTGTTGGTAATAAACTTATTAAGGTCAGTCCAAAGCTAAACACAGCTAATGTTGTTCTGTAGTATGTAATAAATTATACAGATTCAAAAATAAAGTCAATATTAATTTTGTGGTTAATAATATAGGTTTTACTGTAATTAACTTAAATGTCATTTCTTCATAAAAAAGCCCAATCAATGAGTCAACAATATGTATAAAAAATTACCAGTATTTCATACAAGGCAACTAAAACAGTTTTTCCTGACCATCAGCTAATCAAAATCTGCAGATCACACACTTTAGTAAGTCAGATGACAGTCAAACAAAACTCTGACCTCATTTATTACTTACTCTTTGCCTTTCTTAGACGAGCCATCATAAATTCCTGTAGGTAGATGACTAATCAAGCCAAGTCTTTTAGCTATTTTAATCTGCTCTTCTTCTGTAAGTTGACTAGCAGTTCGACTCACATTAGGTGCAGGGTGGTACACTGGCATTCTTTGTTGCACATGCTCCTGAAAAACAAATACTACAGTCAAGACAATATTAAACAAGGTTTCAATATGGCAGAAAAAAATACCCAAAGCTCGCAAAAGGGCAATGTAACAATTAAACACTTAATTCAATTGTACATCACATTACAGCCATTTTGTTGCATGTTCAAGCATTCAGACAGTATGCCATAACGCCACTTAATACCAGTAATTTCAATGTCCTGCAACCCAAATGACAACATAGCATTATTTCTTTATTTCATCGGAACAGTGTTCGAACGGATTTCATTTTGGGGCCATAACCACAGTACTAACCACATTCCATCCGCAAACTACACATAATTAGGAGATGGTGGACAATTTAACATAGGATATAAACAGTAATATCTTTAGTCAAATTTGTTACAGACAGTGTGAGTCTTGCTCAGGTTTGAACTCACAACCTCTTGAAAGTGGAACATATAATAATTCATCAGACAAAAAATTTAAGCCAACTACACATTCAGTTTCACTATTTGTCAAGTAACTTTAGTTCAATATGATTATGACAATG
Source organism: Lutraria lutraria (assembly GCA_964023205.1). Classification (NCBI taxonomy): domain Eukaryota; kingdom Metazoa; phylum Mollusca; class Bivalvia; order Venerida; family Mactridae; genus Lutraria; species Lutraria lutraria. The sequence goes on along the minus strand of OZ026838.1, from coordinate 41,133,545 downwards.
ATTGATGTCTCAGAGAAAAAATACAATAGAATAATAATTATAGATGGGAAATCTTATTTTATAAATAAACTGGGTACTGGATAAAAGCTACACATATGGTGTCATATTTCATTACTTAACCCACGTAATACAACTTAATTACAAGTAAATTACCGTCAATGGTATAGTACATTACTCACTGTAAATATGATAGTTGTCAGTAATGACAATCATTACTATAAAAAGAATAAAACATGGTAAAACTGACAAGGTACAAGAATCATTTCAGTGTTCAGTGAACAGAAACCGAGAGTTGTCTGTCACAATGATCACGCGAAACAGGACGTAATGTAAACACAAAAGAAATGAGTCATTCCTCCATCCTCGCTTTATGCATCTAACAGAAAAATGGTAGGTATCGCACGATAATACAAACATATTCGACATACATACGAATTCATTATCATATCAATCGAATACACAAAGAAATGTCAAACAAAGAAACAATAAAGTTAACACGGAAAACCAGTGATGTGAAACCAAAATAAACACTACATGCCTGGTAGGGTGGCGGAGGTCCTAACGCCTGTTCCACGCTGTCTTGGCTCTCGTGGCCCCTTAAAAGTGAAATATCATCATTACTCTGGGCTTTCAAACAGTTACCCATGATGTCTCTATAATATCAACCTCAAACTTTATCGCAAAATATCAAACAAATGCATTGTCTGTGTATCCATTAAATTCTACTGCCCGTCATAACATTGACCTTATAACATCTTGGTCAAAATTCTTGCGCTATTGCGTGACGTAAACAGCTGTTGAAAGTAGTTCTATATTTGTCATAAGATTCCTTAGTAACGAAAATCATATATCAAATAAATAATATTGTATCAAATAAACTACATATTAAACTAAATGCAAAAATGTGCTATTGGGTGAAAATTGCAGTATTGCCTCTAAATGATATTTCGCGCAAAAATGTCAACAACGGGTGATTCGCCGGCGGATCGATATAGCAGGTGCGGGGTACGGTTAAACACATTCATATTGTAACAGATGTCACAATGATCTAGATAATAAAACTTCTAGAACTCATCACAATAGACTTAAAAGTTAGTGCTCACAATTCAGCGCAGTTGTAATTATTCAAATATATTGAACAGATTGATTTCTTAAAAAGGTATATGGCCTGTATGTTCGGACCTTATATTAAAAAAGTTGTAAAACTTTAATTCATTGGCCATCCTGTGTTTTATATATATGTACGTCTTGAGATCAATTTTCATCTTTGAAAAACACATTATTGTATAAAAATGTGTTTAAAATTATGTGCCAAATTTGAGTGATAGTTTTATATTGCAATATGACCACAAATTATATGTAACAAGAAAAACTATAACGAAACGTTATACAGTACAGGTAGACGAATAACAAGCTGCATGGAAGCATTGGTTTAGTTTTTTTTGTATGAAATTGCTATTTTCATAAAGGATATTGACTGTATATCTTATTCAAATCTCCATTATGGAGAGTATAACATATTTACATGATATGAATAATACACATATGTTGACAATCATGAGTATTTGACATATGAATAAATTTATGTATATATATATAGTTCACAAGCACATGCATGGTAACATCATACCCTACATGTATTATACGCCTCTGTCTACATCAATCAACTAGAATAAACCCTATATGCTACCAGAATAACCATTATAATATATATCTGCTATGATACAACCACATTGAACTTCAAAAAGCATTACCGATATTATGCCGCACAACAACTTATGTCTGGATAAACATCACACAGGAATGCCTGCATAACTTACCTATCAACCACATTAACAAAGTAGCAGACGAACATTCAGCCAGTCCAATGATTATGTACATCCAATGATTGACCAATTAAAACGACCGACATCACCAGCCAATCATATATAGGGGACTGACACAAACTATATATATATATAATGATTAGACACTTTTTCTATTTTTTTGTGTCAGTCCCCTATGCAGCCAATCAAATGGCCAGAAATACTCAAACTATATAGTAATAGACACTATATTATATACCTGCATGCAAACAACTTGAATAAACTTTTACCCATGGCAAAAATTCGTCTAGAAAACTCATTGTTTTATATATTTATATAAATATGCACAAATAAATTAATACAATCAGTTTTAATTTAGAAATTTTATTCATGAAAAGATCCTTTAATTGCGCCTTATTTTCCCCCTTTGTCTAGACGAATTATACTTACTAGTATGTGTTTATTATAGCTGTTTGCGAGTACTTACTGTATTGTCTATTACTAGTTTGGCTAATCCTGGCCATTTGATTGGCTAATGGTGATTTCGGTCATTTTTGATTGTCAATGATTGGATTGGCTATTCGTCGCGTTACCTGTCATGTTTGACTGAATCTGTTCGTCTGCTTTGTTGTTGAAACGCAAGTAAGTAATGTAGGCATCGTTCTATGATGTTAACGTGGCATAATATCGGGAACATCATTAGATGTAAGTTTAATGTGGTTGTATCATATCAGACTATGGTGGATTTGGTAGTATTTAGGGTGTACTTCATTCCATTAATGTATATGGTATGGTAATACCATGTACATGTGAACTATATACATGAATGTATTCATTTGTCAAATACTCATGATTGTCAAAATATGTGTATTATCTATAACTTGTAAATATGTTATACTCTCCATAATGGAGGAATGGATAAAGTAGACGGTCAATATCCTTTATGAAAAAAGCAACTTCATACAAAAAACTTAAACCAATGCTTCTTGTAATTCGTCTAACTATAACGTTTTGTTATATAGTTGTTCTTGTTACATATCATGCAGGGACACTATATATTTGATGGAATATCTCTGCACATATGTACCATCATTGTATATAGTATTTGTGTGAATAAATTGTTTGTGATAAAAAAAACTGATAATAATGATCAACCCAATTAGCTCAGTTAATTGGTAGGGCATCTTGACCGCAGGTTCGAGCCCCACTTTGCCTCCTCCTATTAGACAGTCATATTTAGAAGTAATTTAACATTGTTAAGAACATCCTCTGGTACTATCAGTTACCTATGGGACCATTATGTATATAGTTTTTCCTATTGGTTGCCATGGCAACAAGGGTTTTCAAGAACTTCAATTTTTGGAACAACTTAGGTAGAGCTTCAAGCAAAGAACATCCTCCCTGTAAAGTTTCGTTGAAATTTGCAAACTGCTTAAGAAAGAGATTTTGTTTATAGCAATTGTTGACACAAGGACAGACACATGCACACACAGATGAAGGACAACATGCAATCACAATAGCTCACTTTGTGCTCTGGTGAGCTAAAAATGAAGAGAAAACAAGATAAGGGTATACATTTTTTATTACAACAAACAAAGTAACACAGTAAATTCTCAAAAATGAAGCAACATTTCAAATGACATAAGATGAATATAAAATATATTGTATTCCAATGATGCATCACTAATGTCACTACAAGTTATATCAGAGACATGTCTCTGGTTATATGAAGTACCAGTACACATTTTCAGTACAAACATTTCATAACTATTCAGAAAAACCTTTCATTCACACTTTCACAGTAAGATAAAAAGTTGAAAATATATTTAATAGAATTTGGAAAAAACTGAAACTCACAAGTTAATAATTTTGGTTTCAATAGCAAATTTAAGCTCATTGATCAGGACTGATAAGCCTTATTGCCTTATTTAAATTTTCAGATGAGCAAAATTTACCCATCTTATGATCTATAACAGTTTTTTTAAATACCTCAAGAGGAAATAAGATGATGTCACTTAGACATTAATGCCTCTTACACATACCTCTTACCACCTGAGACATAATATTATTGTTACAAAAATACACACTAACAAAATATATCATGAATAGAATATCCATAAAAATATTGTCTGAAAAGTTCACAAAAAGTGGAAAAAGAAAAACCACCATAAAAATGAAAAGTAAAAACTGTTCATTTTCAATTCTTCTGTCAATGGTCGTAGCTTATATTATTTTATATTTCATGTATTAAAGTAAAAAATATAATGCATTAACAAGATACATGTATATACATGTATGGTATAATATAAATCAATAATCCTAAATAAACATTGTTATGACTAACACAATAGCTGAATTTCAAATCAAATTCATAGAAAATAAATACAGAAAAAGAAACACTTGATAATTAACAAATGACTAAACTCAAATTATAATGACACTTTAGAATTTGTAATTTAAACTATATCTCTAGTCTATGTCTTGATTTTATTTTTAGTTCACTTTTGTCGACCAGCATCAATACTATCAATTGTAGGTAAACCATTAGGAAGTTGTAAATAACTGCCTTCTTCAGCCATTATCTTCTCTGCTTCAACTGTGAATTATAGAATTATAGAAAGAGATCAGTCATGATCTATGAATGAATATATAATCATACAACTGAATTTATTGATGATGTCTTAACTAAATTCTACCAACACATATAGATAGTTGAAAAAAGTATGAGTTTGGAAGAAATTGGATCTGATAAATCTATGATAATATTATATCTTATATGTGTATGGTAGTTTTAGGGATGAGAAAAATCAGTAAACGGTTGACAGCATAGGGGGCTGGTGCATTAATAGGATGGAGTATTAAGGCCTAAATTGTCCATATGGCCATTTAAGGCCTTAATACACCATTATACATAGAAACACATTTATTATACACATCTTATTAATATATCTATCATTTACAAATATAATTATGTATCAACATTTATACACATTCCCTTCAATGTGCTAACCCCCTATGGTTGACAATAAACCAGTAAAAAATCATTGATATACCTCAGATTCAAATTTCAGCTCTAATTTATGACAGAAAGAAGTTGACAAACTAATGACGTTTTTATGGAATTTTGTACTTTTTTGCCACAAATAGCTGTCAGTTAACCACAGCATCACATCATAGCAGGGATGAAGAACTGTTATGCACAAAGCAATTCAATTGTATCTATCATTAATTTGATATTCCTAAAATCATACCTCTACATCTTTGCAGTTTATCAGAATGAGCTAAATCATATTGGTATCCTACAACAAAACTGAATGGAACCAGGGGCATTAGTGGAGCAGGGTTCTTTTTCTTTGCAGCCCTGAAATACAATAAATCAAATATCTAACTGATGCAATAAAATACCCAAGTCACACTATTGTATAGAATTTTCCAATAACATGGTTCTTTCATATGACAAAGTTATAACTTAGACATGACTAGATAAAGTCTCTGAACTCATATAGTGAAACAAGAGGGCCATGATGGCCCTATATCGCTCACCTGAGCATTGTAACACTCAGGGATAATTTGATCAAGGAAAGGTTATTTGACATGGTAAAGAATTATCCACCAAAACTCTTAAGTAGGTGTTGAAATCAACTGACCACCGGGGCTGGGCCAATATTGACCATGGGCCAGGATTTGAACAAACTTGGTACAGTTCAACAAGAAAATGCTACATCCGAAATATCTAAGCCCTAGGCCTTGTGGTTTTGGACAAGAAGATTTTTAAAATTTTCCTATATGGGCCTTTATAAATCTAGTGACCCGGAGCAAAGCCGATTTTAACCACCCAAACAAAATTAGAACTAACTTAATAGAGGTCTGCTAGACAATGCTGCATACCAAATATCTTAGCTCTAGGCCATGTGGTTTTGGACAAGAAGATTTTTTGATTTTTCCTATATAAAAAAGAGTAAACCCTGGGGTGGAGCCAATTTTGACCCCACGGCCATAATTTGAACAAGCTTGGTAGAGGTCCACTAGACAATGCTAGCTACAAAATATTGAAGCTCTATGCATTGTAGTTTTGGACAAGAAGATTTTTTAATTTTCCTATATAAGTCTATATAAATCAAGTGAGCCTGGGGCAATAATTTGAACAATCTTGGTAGAGCTCTACTAGGCAATGCTACACACCAAATATCAAAGCTCTAGGTCTTCTGATTTTTGAGGAGAAGAATTTTGAAGATTTAAAAAAAAATCCTTCCGGTTGCTATGGCAACCAGTGAGTTCTTCATGGAATGGAATTCTTTGAACAACTTTGGTAGAGCTTCAAGCAAGAAACACACCTGTAAAGTTTTATTGAAATTGACCCAGTGGTTTAGGAGGAGAAATTGTTGACAACGGACGACAGACATAGCCTAAATTGGCACTCTGTGCCAGGTGAGATAAAAATGAAAAGTTCAAATGGCTACTGAGACATTGACCTTTGAACAAGCAACTTGGTATTTAGATGCGAAACACTGTCTCATCATTGTGAGCATTCATGCCACATATTTCATTAATCAAATTAATTATACTTAAGCTAGACAAGGGTATCACTACATGCAATTCCCAATTATCTGTTTTGACAAATTTATTCTTATTAAGGTGGTCTCTGGTCAAAAGTGGTTTCACTGTGTAAGAAATGAACATTACCCAACAACACCAAGCACAGCAATAGTAGCATAAAAAGCTGACCACCATGTAAACATATCTCGTGCACGAGCCAACATCATAGCAGCTTGCCGTTCTCTCATCTGATTCTGCATCTGTATTTGACGTTCTAACTGAAATATGGATTTAACCAACTCCACAATAATTGCTTATATGGTTATAATTGACATTCTAACCTGTTACACACACTGTCATGTAATTATAGCTAATACACAGTAAATAGAAAGTAAAACAGACAATGCACAGATCAAACCTCAAGCTGGGCCAAGAAACAAATACTAAAAAAAAATCAATATTTTAGCTTTATAAGAAAGTGTAATTTCTATACAACTGATCTCATTTTCAGTAAGCAAAATACACTGCAGCAGTATGATATGCACACAGGTATAGGCTATACCATATTATATCATTGTCAGGTATGATATATATGAAAAGAGTAAACTAAGTAGCTAGAATTACAAACCATAATTTGTTGATTTTTCTCCATAAAATCTTGTTGCTTCTTGAAGTTTTCTTCCATGGTTTTACCAACTACAGACCCCATGATGACAATAATTCAAACAGAAACCAATCAGAAAAATAAGTCTTGACTTTCTGCAAGGTTAAAAAGGAGGACATTCAATGTTACTGGATAGGAAGATACACCAAAAAATGGTGCACGCTTATGTCATGAAAAAATGATTGTCTGATAAAATTAAACACCTAAATTCGTTGAATTCAATTGTATCTACACGGACAGCAATGTCCGACCAATAATAATCAGAACTAAGAGTAAGATACTGCAACATTGCAAGTTATGAGTAGATGTAAATGTTATTAGAATTCATTGACGAGCGAAATTCAACATAAACATATAAATATTAATCAACAAATTATACGTTTCTCTTAAAAAAAAACATTGTACTTTACCTGGAGTATTGTGAAAGCACGAGAAAATTAATGCTGATTGTTATAAGTCAACAAGCAATATTGGTTTACACCCACCCATTTAATATCGCTGTCGTCTCACGTAATCTTGGAAGGACATGAATGTAATCGTTTGAGATTTTGAGTTAACATATTTTGAGAATTACTGGTATGAATATTTTTACGATTTGATGCAACGACGAGTTATTTAAGAATTTTGTTAAGAATATCTCGATTGGATTTATGCATTGTTATGTGTTTTCGCGAACATTTGATACTTATTCGTTCTCTGATTATTACGTACCAGGCTGTTTCGTCCACACTCGCTGATGCGACTTTTATCCATTATTTTTTTCTGTTGTGGATAACTTGTGTGATAAAAAATATGTGTGAAGTTTTGTACATATATCCTTTGAAAATAACTTCAAAATATTTTTGTCATCTAAATCTTAAGATGTGCTTGATATTTAAAATTAAAATGTGTTGGATAACTGTCTCTTAATATTTCAGATAAAACCACTGGCTGCCATGAACCAGCTACGCCACTCAGTACGTTCTATGTTTTCCAAGTATTTACTTGTTACCAATACAGCAACATGTTCATCATTGTTGGGTCTAGGAGATTGTATTATCCAAAATATTGAAAGGTTGGATAATCCAGACAAAAAATATAATTATCGTAGAACAGGTATATTTTAACTTTTATATTTTAATAATAATTAGCAATCATAAAACAGGCATGTTTTAACATTTTTTATGAATTAGGCATAACACATTGTTTCTGGTTACATGCTCATTAAAGATAAAGGTAGGTACTCGATCACTACTGTATGTAAATAGTAATATTTTTTCTTGTTCTTGAAAGTGTGCAGAAAGGTAAAAAAATGAAGAAGTGGATTTATCATTCCTCAGACCTTATATAAATAAGTTTTTTTTCTTTAGGGTTGTGAGGGAAAAATTAGGGTATCCAGAAACAAAGACTTTATAGGCCTTATTATAGATTTCTTCTTAAATACATAATAAAAACAAATGTACATGTATTGATAAGAGAACAATTTTGTTCTATATATCATACAGAGATGCATGATAGTTATTTTATTGTTTTCTGTAAATACTGGTTATTCTGATTCAGGTCGTATGTTCGCCATGGGATTTCTCTTTGGACCAGTTACACATGTATGGTACAAGATTTTAGATCGGTACTTACCTGGTGCCACACTTCAAACTGTTATAAAAAAGATACTAGCTGATCAGGCTGTTGCTGGACCATTCTTTTGTTCATCATTCTTCATGGGTAAGCACCAGATATTGTATCAGTCAAACCTGTGAACAAAGGCCACCCTATTGAAAGACAAAATGTGGTCTTTATTGACAGGTGGCTTTTGTTTAAAGGTAATTTTATTCTAAATTATCAATGACTGCTTTTATAGAATGACCTTTATTCACAGGGTGACCTTCATTTCAGAGGTGGTCGCTAACACAGGTTTGACTGTATCTGCCTTAATCAAGGCATTTAACATTTAAGTTTGAAAATAATTTTTTATAGAAGGTTTGTGTTTCTGTCGAATATCTGGTCTGACAGTTAAAATTGCAGTTTATTAAAAAAAGGTTGAAAAATTGCCTTGAACATTATTTTTGGGTCTGATCTTTTTATTAAATTATTTTCAACACTTTAGGCATGAACCTCCTTGAAGGGAAGTCAGTACAATCTGGTGTAGATGAAGTCAAGGATAAATTTTTAACGGTCTATATGGTAAGAAATACTTTTCCTTTCAGTTTAGTTTTTATTAGCTCACCAGAGAACAATTCTTAGATATTTAGTGTGTATATATATCATTGTCTGGTGAACCTTTACAAAGTTTGTTCAAATTTTGGCCCCAGGCCAGTGTCAAAATTGGCTCCTCCCCGGGTGTAACTTGATTTTACATAGGCTTATTATTGGAAAATTAAAAATCTTCTTGTCAGAAACTACAGTGCCTAATGCTTAGATATTTGATGTGTACGTAGCATTGTCTAGTGGACCTCTACCAAGTCTATTCATATTATGGCCCTAGGGTAAATATTGGGCTCCGTCCCGGGCGCCACTTGATTTTACATAAGCAAAATTGAAAACAGTTCTTCTCCTAAGGTCTTTTCTGGTGAGCGATTATAGGGCCATCATGGCACTTTTGTTCTAATTTTTGCTAGCTTTTGCAGTGAACCACGATAATTGTGAACTGTGAAGAATTGGAAACAGTGAAGCACATTATTATATGTATTTGTCCTAAAAAATGCACCACTTCTGCACCTCTTTGTTTTGAATATAGTGAAATAGGGATATAAGGTCATCATATATTCCCCAGGATTTCATTATAAACAGGTTCTCTGGTGCATATACAAATAGAATAATAAGCTGGAAAACTTATGGAAATTGATCACATTACGTTTTCAAATATTGTACAGAAATATGAGTTCTCTACATTTTTGCTTAAATATATCACATTTGTATGTTTGATATAAAATTGTGCTTCAAGGTCAGATAGTGCTGTAGAAAGTCTGGTCTAATTCCTTGGGTTATTGTTGGCTCTATGAAGTGATAAGCCTACTTAAGAATTTAGTTTTCCTAATTATCTCATTATTAGACATTAATTTATTATTTGAAAATCCCATCACCTCAGTAAACTGAAATTAGGGTATGTTGGGTGCGCTAATTAATGTTGACGTTCTATTAAATTTATGTAATAATGTCAGAAAACAATACTAACATATAAATTAGCATTGCATGTAATATTTATATAAATTAGACCGTGAAATCTCTTTCTGATCTATTCTTCAGCTTGACTGGTGCGTATGGCCGCCGGCTCAATTTATCAACTTTTTCTTTTTACCACCAAAAGCTCGTGTTATATATGTCTCATTGATAACATTGGTTTGGAATACATTCTTATCATGGATGAAACATAGGGTAAGTATATTGTTTCTCACTCTGACTGTGTACCATTAATTAACAGGAAGGAGATAATATACACTAAGCACAAAAATAAGCAAAAAGCATGCAGAATGAACTCAATTTTAAGTATTTGACAAAAAGTAAGGAAAATGCACATGGAATGCACTAAGTCTAACTTACTTCCTCTAAAATGTTTCATTACATAACTATACATAATACAGACCTGAGGAAGCAATTTCAGATTCCGAAATTATATATTTATGTATTGATTTATTTTAACAAAATTATGTTCTTACTTGATCTTGAATTAGCAAGGACTTCAAATCCATTTGTATTTTGTGCTATAATACTTTCTTGAAACTGATCATGTTTGGGGCCTCCATGTTTGATTGGTTCTCTTGACTAAAATCACTATCTCTTCACCACTGTGAGTTTGAATCCCCCACCCCTGGGGAACCAGAAAAATTCACATGTGAGGAAGTTGTTCAGCTAACTCACAGAAATTTGGTCGTTTCGCTCTGTTGTATATATGACTTGAGCCATAACCCTAAACCACAGTCTTCCATCACATTTAATGCTAGAAAAGTAGCCAATGTCCCTCGATTAAGGCTGAACCCCAGAGTACTTCTTAAATAACTCCACTGTCTCTATTTGATGAGATATAAAGCTGTATTGTATTTTCCGTATTTAAGGAACATACTGTTGAAAGTTTACAATCTGAAGATTGATGTCAATGGTTGTTGTTGTGTTGTGTTGTGTTGGAACCTACAGTTCATCATCCTGTGTCTTTCCAAGTAGAGAAACCCTAGTCTTTCAAGTGATGCATAATGTGCTGTGTTTGTTTGTGTTGATCTAATATTCTACATTGTTACAATTGTATGTTAATATTATAATTTATAATGTGTTGATTGTTAACACAAGTTATCTGAGCTGATACAGAACGTGAACAGTTGACTCATACCTATCTCTTTTGGTTTAATATGGTGCTAATCACTAGTACCGCTACCTCATGGAATTTACTTTCTGTTATCGGGAAATAACCCATTGGTCTCATATACTGGGTAAGGAATGATTAAGGTACTCATGAACATCCCTAAAGTTCTCTGACCGAATAATTACGATCTTTCCTTCACAATGGATTTAAAGTTCATTAGAAACATGGATACCTTCTACATGTAATACATACATATTTCTAAACAATTAGAAACTTTGTATAGCAGTTCCTTGCAGTTGTTTAGATGTTGTTTCACCATAATATACCTGTGGATATCACAAATTGTTTTAACATTTCCATTAATAACTCAAGAGACAAGTTGCATTAGAAGCCTTATTTGCTATCGGAATTGTTTATATGTACATATGTATACAATGTATTTGTATTAATTGTATTCCAGATATAAACAATTTTATTTTAAAAATATGGACAAGGTTATGGTAAAATACTACAAATGCACCTTGTCAAAACTTCTGTTTATGGTATATAGACTTTGTCTCACTTTATTAACAGAACTTTTTAGTCCGTTCCTGTCTTTTTTCCTTAGGTCATGTTTGTAAAGCACTCAATTTGTGTTATTGATGATTATGTAAGTTTTTGGTGTAAGAAATATATTATTTATGTTTTTAAAAAAATGTGTTGATTTTATTATCAAATATTTTGTCATTTTAGAGCAATTTTATTTTTTAATGATTGTTGAGTTTTATATGTAATTATTGCATTGTGTTAAAATTACATTGTTGTACTATATGTTACATATAGAATATTTAATTAGATTAATTAAAGTTTTGTTTTGTTCTTTTTAAGACAATCCATATTTTAAAAATTGCAAAGACTTTGCTCACCAAATTATTGCCATAGTCTCAGTCACAACAGCAGGTTTACACATAAATCAGCAAGCAGATACACTTCTTTTGCTTTCAGCTGTTGAGCGCTTTGTCTTTAAGAAATCTTGCAAAAATATGGTGTTTTGGTGTCCCTTAACCAATCATGCACTATAGTAGGCATGGCTGAAACACTATGCAAGTAGGCCACACACAGATAATTGAGATGGTCCATAGATTAAGACAACAAAGAAGAACCATGTAACCAATGTAAACAAATAATTTCTCATGGTGTCTCAAAATAAATTCATCCCTTCAAATCAATCTCTATCTATTGTCATTTGTTGACCCTTGTGTACATCTCAGTCAACTTCTGTTCAAAACATGGGATTGACACTCCTTTAGTTCCAGTCTGAATCTAAAATATATACTTTTGTTTTTCTCTTTCTGTACATTTATGGTCACTACTATTCACTACTACTTTCTACCTCTGCGCTTAGTATCCATTTAAGCAAGTACAGACATTGTAACTTATTGATATTCCTGTTAACTCATACTACAGTCATGCTTATTATTATTCCAAATTAGTTCAAAGGTCAATATCAACAGTTTTATAAATTGATCATTGCAACAATCTTTACAGTTTGAACACATATAAATCATATAGAAATGTGAGTAATAATGCAAAATAAATATACTACATTGTACATGTAGTATATAGTACTGCAGTTTAAAGTATATAATATTATAAATTTATATGTACTAATAATCACTTCCTTACGCCTACCAATCAACGATTCTTGTTTGATAAAAACTTTGATAACAAATTGTAATTACCTCTGATTTATTTGAGTAAATAATGAACAAACCATGCACATATATCAATTTGATAAATAGACGAACAAACAAGAAATGAAATCAGTCATAACCGATAATATTACACACTGAAATAAAACATTTGTTTACAAAAATAAATGTTCACGTTAAGAGATACATGTACACAAAGTCATTTGAAAACAACAATCCCTGGAAAAATAACAATCAATCAAAGTCCAAGCACAGTCCCAGATTAATTCTGTCAAATATACTATATATGTAAGTAGTATCTGAATGAAATAGTTTTGCTATTAATTGAAAGAATTGAATTTCATACTGTGAATGAATGTATACGACCACATCATAAACAGACACATGTACGTACATGTATATACATGTACTTTATTTACAACATTGCACTTTTAACTGCAGAAACAGTATATTCGCACGATAAGATATCATGATAAGAACACAGACACTGGGCGATCCTACACGTATTTCTAATACACATGTATCACATTTTGTATATTAAACGAGTAGTACATACAATGTAATACAACTTATTATTCATTAAATTACAGAAGAAAACTAAAACACATTCAAAGAGGCTACTTTCGGTATTTCCTCTCATAACTGAAATTGGTGCATTGTTTTCAACAAGGCCTTATATATATGTATATAAGTCCTTGTTTTAAACACAGAGATCATAAGAAAATGACAGTTTAACGTATTCATATATTGAATAATTAACGCGTGGAATGTTTAAGCCAGTGTTGTAATACTCGTCGGCTGAATTGATATACATGTATTTTTTAAAACCATCATCATCAAGCATTTTTATGATTTTTTTTAATAATCACAGTACTACTAATCACTATGAACAAGGCACTTAATTATTCTCAACATGTCCTTATTTGTTGTCCTCACTCAAACTCTAAGCTTGACCACCACGTGAATGTAACGAAACTACGAGCTGGGATTTCAAAGTTCAGATATCCATACACGGTAGGGTCCTGCACGCTTATGTCCGACGGACTGTCATTGATATTGACGAAGTTCGCAGTGACAAAACCATTATCTCTGATAAAGAAAATAGCATCAACGCCCGAGGTTTTGGACACATTAGAATCGTAAGAGACAACCTTAGACCCTGGTTGAACGAATTTACTGTAATGCGCCATTGCATAGAACATGGGTTGCTTATAGAATTCATCCGATTCGGCGTTTACGATAATCGGACTGTCGGCGAAATTGTTGGCCCAGTTCGGACCACCTTTCATGTTCAAAGCTAAATTCCAATCAATCCAACCGGAAATGCCATGCTTCAAATCTTGCATAATGTCAGTAAAATAGTGCTCACCATTATACCAGCTGCCGAGTTTCACAGATCGAGTGAGATTTATAAGATCCTGCTCACATGCTTCTGTGTTTAACAAGAAATAGTCCTCACCAAATTGGTTATATGTTATGTCAATGATAGATGGCGGTATGATAAGGTCGAGATACCAATGGACAGCAATTCCAGACACATATTTGGCCGCCTCTGGGTTGTTTAACACAGCCTCTGACCAGTATTGCAACAATGCTCGATTATCATCAAGGATCATCAACTTAAGGTCACCAAATCCGGCAGCATCGAGTGCTGGTCCTAAATTATGTGCTATAAAGTGTGCTTGAGTTTGTGGCGTCCATCCAAGGCATTGGAAGCCAAAATCTGTGTAACCACCGTCAGTAGGTTCGTTTTGTGCCGTTAATCCCCACATATCCAAACCATGATCTTTATATGCCTGCAGGAATTTAACGAAATAATTAGCCCAAGTTTTGTAATAATCTCCACCGACTTCACCTTTCAGCGTACCTTTTCCTGTCATATTGTTGTTGGTTTTCATCCAGAATGGCGAACTCCACGGACTTCCAAATAAGGATATGCCTCGTCTGCTGACGTTCATGGCATCTTTAATGGCTGGTATTTTATACAAAACGTCTTCTTCAGTAAGGGAGAACTTTTCCAAATCCATATCACCATCGTTGTCATCGTAGGAGTAGATACGGTCAGAAAAATCGCAGCTGGCCATCGGTATACGACCAAAGTTATACTCAATTCCTTGTTGAGAAAAGTACGAATTGATTAGATTCGTTCGAGCGTTGTCTGACAGACTCTTCATTGTCATAGTTGCAGCATCAGTAAATGCTCCACCGAATCCCATGATGGTGTTGTTCGTAATATTTCCGATGGTAAAAACTGTCTGACTAGAAGCGCTAGGACTAAACCCACCAAATTTGTAAGACAATCGTAAACCAGTCTTTGATGTCACGTAAGAGTACCAGTAAGGTAACGGATTGGTAGGTCTGTTGTCTGATCCAAAATCTTCGATGGTATCACAATATGTCGCATTGCAAACACAAACTATCGAATCTTGATCAAATTGACGTGGTATACAAGGTTTATCAGCTGTATATGCGGAATGCAACACAAACGTTAGCAAGAAAAAGACACAATATAAAAACGACCACAACTTCATTTTGAAGAGATAATATATCGCTTTGAATATCAAATTAAACAAAAAACATACGAACCACACGAATGTGGTATCAGTACATGTGAACGGATGTCAAACTAATTGTCAACTAAGTTATTTATTCAAGTACGACAGTATTTTAATCGTGGATTGTCCATAAACTGTGCTGAACCATGTTACTTGATTTTAGTCGCGTAGTATAGAATTGTAAACACATTTTCTTCATCCGGTAACAAGGAAAGTTTATCCCTTTTTGAAAAGAAATATCGACGTAAATCCCTACGAATAGAAATTCTCACAATTTGGTTGCACTTACTGAATCGACTGTCACTATGAATATCCAATTCCAAAACACTTATATCAACGTTTATATGTAAATATTAGTAATCCGTAATGGGCATAATACGGTCATTAGAGTAACCTCCCCTGAGTACACTGTTCCAAAAAGATTAGTGAACTATACTTTTTACGAAATTTAGCGGAAGTTGACGGAATTGAACGATTGGTACAATCAATCGTTCTTTTTCTTAATGTAAAAATACATGTAAGTGATTGTAGCCAAAAACTTCCGAGCGAAACTCAGGCTACAATTGTATACAAACACATATACATGTATATGTAACGTAGCATATACATGCTAGAAAAAAATATACATGTCTTGTATATATGTATTTTTAATTGTTTTCCATTTAAATTGAAGTATGCATATCAATCTAATTTCGGTAACCGGAATTTGTATGTTTGTCTTTGAAAGATACGTACCGCGATAATCCTAATAGCTACTTGTTTGTGTACACTATCATCATTTTGTACACTTGAATCAAGAACAGGGTGAAAAATTAATGTCTGACCGTATTAAATCACATTTCGATTGTTTCAGTGTTCAAGTCTCAACGATACAATAGCTGGATATCTTTAGGTCTGACACATATCTTGGGATTAGATTATAATATACTTGTACGTACCACCTTTAACAATGTATGTAAAGTGATACCTAAATTTTTTAATGAATAATTTTATAATGGCCAGATCATGAACTGTAGATAACAGAAGTCATATACATAGATAGACGCACGGACGGACGGACGTTATTTTTAACATACATAATTTCTATGTACTAGTAATTGAATTGAAAAAAAAATGAATTTACTTATTTACACTAGACCAAACTTATAACTGTGCAGTTGTATAAATTCCAATATCTCCGGAATTATTAAACCAATTAAGATCCTTGAAATTTTCAGGGGATGTACAAACAATATGCATTTTAATTCATTGATATCGGATTTCATTAAAATGAATAGCATAAAAAATAAAAACAAAAAAATGGAAAACAGAAATCACAGTTTTTCTTCATTTTATCACATTGAATACTTATTAGTGCACTATACACAGTGAGTATAGGATATGACCCTCATGAGCCCACATTACAACTAGACGTCTTGCCCTCATTGACACGACATATAATTGTTGAAGAAATGTTGTCGAATGTTGTTCCTATCACCGTCCATTCTTCTAGCAACCTAAAATGTTAAATATCGATTAATTATCGATAAACTTACTGACGAATTTATTTCTCTACGGTAGCCTAAAAATAAGGTAAAAACAGGGTATCATGAGTGATATTGTCAGAGGTATGGCAAGAAAAAACCTAGATATTGAAACAATATTGATTCGTATAAATATTGATTGATCTGTTCTTAAAGACATTGAACCAGGAATGCGAGGCATGTGACTTATGGACCAGAAAGTCCCCTAATTCCACAGTAGGGGGTAATAAAACAGACAG
The DNA here is from genome assembly GCA_964023205.1 of Lutraria lutraria. Classification (NCBI taxonomy): domain Eukaryota; kingdom Metazoa; phylum Mollusca; class Bivalvia; order Venerida; family Mactridae; genus Lutraria; species Lutraria lutraria. The sequence goes on along the minus strand of OZ026838.1, from coordinate 41,116,262 downwards.
GGTCATTGATAGACTAGCACCTGTTTACATAATCTGCTACTCTATGCTTATAAAAACAAAAGCAATTTAGTCATAAATTATTATCACTGTAAATCAATAAAATTTATTACCCCACTTTTTGACTAGGTGTCAAGTCTACAGACCGTGACCAGACTGGTTTTATCTGATTAGGGGCAATAAAACAATTAAGAGATTAGACCACATGTGGATTTTGGGGAGGGTCATTTATATAGTAGCTGTTCAATGTCTTTAAAGACATTGAACCAGGAATGCGAGGCATGTGACTTATGGACCAGAAATTCCCTAATTCCAAGGTAGGGGGTAATAAAACAGACAGGGTCATTGATAGACTAGCACCTGTTTACATAATCTGTTACTCTATGCTTATAAAAACAAAAACAATTTAGTCATACATTTATTATCACTGTAAATCAATAAAATTTATTACCCCACTTTTTGACTAGGTGTCAAGTCTACAGACCGTGACCAGACTGGTTTTATCTGATTAGGGGCAATAAAACAAGAGATTAGACCACATGTGGATTTGTGGGGGGGGGGGCAATTATATAGTAGCTGTTCGATGTCTTTAACGGAATAAAGTCCATTTCAGTATAATACAGACAATTAAATTCGTCGGAAATCTGCTTGAAAGATAGACGGATAAATGAGAATATGTCGGAAAAAACTATTCGCCAAAAAACGATTATTTATACAGATAATGTATAAAAATCAATACTTTCAGATTAACCGTTTGCATGAAATAATGAAAAATGTAGACCCACCTCTTGTTTTGACACATCCGCCTGAATAAGTCCGACGGCTATACCTCTGTCGGTGATTGATAATCTACCCATTTTATGTTTTTCAGGTAAAAACATGACTGAACTACATATCTATTAATTTTTTTTTTCAATTTGCCCCTGCACGTTTTCCACGTGCACTTATATTGTTTTTACATCGCCCGCAGTAGCGCACGGAATTATTGCGCTTTTAATAAGATCGATATTGGATTTTATAGCTATCATGTACAAGCATATATCTCTAAGTTTTGGTGTACATTCATTTACAAATAAAGAAATTATTTAATTTTTTCAACTGCACAGTTGTAAATTTGGCCTAGTGTACATGAGAGGGTGGGGTTAATTTCGCCTAACACCACATTTGAAATATTAATAGCAGGGCCATAGAAAGCTACGGGGGCCTTCAAACGAATTCGGCTTTTATTGTTATTAAAAGGGGCAACTTTAAACTGACCCCCTCCGTTATAAGACAAAATCTAAAAATTAACCCAACGCAAATATTTAAATCGCTTCCTACGGGCGTGAATATCCAGTGTCCATGTGCGTCCGCAGTTGCGTACGTTCTTACATACCTACAAATTTATGTATATATTTGTATTCTTCTTAGACCATTAATGCTTTTATAGTGGCAGCGATGTGGTGTGGTCACAGATTTGTAAGATTTGCTCGATTATGCACACAGTCTAGATGTTTCTTCAATATTATTTATTTACTCGGTAACACCAGATAGATATTCTCTTCAGGGTTCACATGCTACCGGAAACGAAACAGGACACAAACATGCCTAGATTTTTACGTCAACTATCCTGTAATGGAAAACCGGTAGTCTTTTTATATAGAAGTATGATGGCTATTATTGATAAATCGTCACAACTTTCTTCTGTTTGACATTAACAATTCGTTAATTATTATCACAGATGCTTGTTTAATTTCTCTGCCGTTTTATAAACATCTTTTCATAAATTTAAAATAATAAATCAATGTCCCTTTTAAGTTAAAAAAACTACAACTACGGCCTCTACTTTCTATTACAAAGCCGAAAAAAGCCAATTAATTTATGTATTTTTTGTTCCGTTCTGTTTCAAATTTACACTATTTAGGGGTTGTCCTGGTATTTTATTTTACTTTTGAGAAACATGTATATAAAAATGATTACGTTTAATTAACATATCTTTGCAGTCTTTTTCAACTGTATTTTAATTTGATATTCAAATTTATTCATATAGCGAACAAGTATTCAAAATTTTAACACCATCATCAAAATCAGTTTTGAAAAGGAACAACAACAGGACGTAAAACTTCATGGACGTAACGCTGAACTGTTATACCACGTCGTCTAGCCCCTAGGTTAACGTTATCCAGAGACGTGTATTATACGTCTCTGCGTTATCCAAGAAAACTTAGACAGTCATTACACACTTTGACAGTCATCACTTGGCAGTCATTACACTTTGACAATCAGTACACACTTTGACAGTCATTACACACTCGGGCAGTCATTACACACTGACATTCAGTACACACTTTGAAATTCAGTACACACTTTGACAGTCATTACACACTCGGGCAGTTATTATACACTTTGACATTCAGTACACACTTCGAAAGTCATTACACACCCGGACAGTCGTTACACACTTAGACAGTCATATTACACGGTTTGACAGCAAGTACATAATTGACAGTCATTTCACACTTTGACAATCAGTACACACAGTTATTAAGAACTATGCAGTACTTGGAGAACTTGGTAGGTTTCCTTTGTATGTCATTGCTAAAGAAAGGTCTTTAAAATTTTGGTTAAGAATTATGAAAAATCCAAAAATCACAATTGTATGAAATTTAAGTCAATGTAATATAAATATCAGTAATTCATGGGCTTACAAACTGAATAAGACTATTGACAATTTAGGCTGTACACATGCATATTATAATTTTAATCCTAATGTCAATTATTATTTGCAGTTTAAAGTTAAACTGGAAGACTAGTTCATTCAAGAATGGGGTACAACAAATCAAAATTATACTATTTTAATAAATTCAAATTAAATTTTGGACCTCTCGGAATATAATTATTAATAAATTTGAAAATGATAAACTACGATGTGAATTTTCTAGATTTAGGCTCAACTCTCATACTCTTGAAATAGAAACTGGTAGGAGAAGAAAATCGACTATGTAAAATGTGCAATTACAATCAAATCGAATCAGAGTACCATTTCATGATGTGTCCGAAATATAATTAGGAAAAATATTTGGGTAAAATTTCTTGGCCATGTGTCATTAAATTCATTTCCATAATGTCAAATAATAATAAAAAATATCTTTATAAAATTGCTAAATTTCTGCAAGAAGCTTTTGATATATTAGGAAGGAATCTTTACAAAACCTGTAATTGTAATCTCTGTTTCTACAACATTTATCCCAAACTAACTATAGATACTGTCTTTTGTTCTAATAATTGTGTTACTATTTCTTGAGTCTGTTTTGTGTATGTTTTTTTCTGCAAGGATGTTTTTTCTTTCTACATGTCTGTATTATTTATGTTCTCAACTGTTTTTCTTTATATATGTTCGTATGTATTTGTGTGTAGCCATATTTCGTGTATATAATGCTGTAAATGTTTATTGACCATAGGCACTCAGTGCCGATTTTTGTCAAATAAAGTATTATAATATTATTATAGTTATTACACACTTACCTATGCAACCAGTACACACTTTGACAGTTATTGTCTATATACGAGTATATATAGTTATTTTGTTGAGCCTACGCTCAGTCAGTCACTTGACTAGGTAAGCCACTAGTTAAGTTCTTCTAAGAGAAATGGCAGAGACATAGATAACAAGGATAATCAACTTCAGTTATTACCTACATGTGTATGTAATAGCACGCATGGCAGTTACTTTTCCGAAAATTGCTGATTTTGTAGCAAGTAAAACTTCTTACCTACACATGCATATATTTTACATTTTCTGAAAGTTTATTATTTAAACTAAAGCTGCCAAGTTTTTCAAATATCAATTTTGATCGATAGTTTTATTACGCCCATGTTTATACTACATTTGTACCTACTTATGCAATCCTTCTAAAAAATATCTACTGGTACCATTTTTTTTCAGGCTGATTACATTCTAGTGGTAATAGCAAAAAAAACTTAGAAAATGTAATAAAGTATTATTTCCAGCAGAAGTCATACGTTCAAACGTTCAGAAAATGTATAATTTATATATGTATGTTATTTAGTTTTTGAGTTTTACCTGCTACCGAATCTACGAAATGATGTCATGCGTGCTATTTTAAGTTGCCAATCTCTATTATCTATGTCTCTGGAAATGGTAATCTGAATTTTATTAAATTGTGTCGTCATTATAAGCATGTGTAATTTTAGGGATGTAAAATGTTAATATTTTCGTGTTGTGACACATCTTGCATAATTTAGAACATACGTATGTTGAAAATAGATCACATGAGCAACTCTTACATGCATATTTGATGGTCTGCGTAAAGTCTATATATAGACTTATGGAAACTTTCGCTATGATTCTGCGGCATTTTTTAAAATATATATCCTTCCCTGCTCATATTCACTTCATATCTACTTTGTGATATTTATTTATTTTTCTTACAATAATTTGATTTTGTGATCATTCTATTGTGCAATATTGACGCTTTCTATGCATACAATGTACTTATAATTTTTCAACTGTGCTGTTTTAGTGTACATAAACTTGCATTAAAATACTTTTAGTTCATCTTTGAAAATTCAGTTGTGCTGCCAGTTTTCAATCATGAAAATCTGTAAGAAATCTTAATATCAATAAAAATGCTAAATAAAAACAGTTTATTTACACAAAGTTATAACATGACAACACATATCCATCTGAGAAAATAGGAATGAAAATGCATTTTATGAACAGTAATAGGGTATTTGGCCAGAAAAGTCAGGTCTATTGTTACCTGACGGACATTTTCATCAAGTAAACCTAAACACTACTATTTTCTAGCCCTAGTTTCAGGATATAGCCAAAAAATGTCCTGTTTATGAATACCTGACTGAGAGCCCTATAATGCAATCTTCAAGGGACACAATTTTTGGGGGATGAATTGTACATCAGGCTTTGAAATTGTTTATATATCCAAAATGTTTTTTCATCAAGTAACCCTTAACATGACTTTTCTCTAACCAAAAGAATTGTCCAAAAGGCCGTACTAGGCTGAAAATAAAAATAAATTAGTTTGGAGTGTTCTGACCCAGAATTTTAGCACTGGGTTACAATTTTAAGGTAGGGACAGATTTATTTTACTACATTGTGCTGACTCAACAACAAGAATGCTTCATCTTTTATTCAGCGTAAATGTAGTAAAAGACTGTAATACACAAAATGAATACAAATAACCAAATAAACCATACATGTCGCATACAAAATGTTCGAATAATACATCAGCTCAATTATAATAGTTATACTTATAATGACCAAAACGGCGTTCCATACTTTTTAATTTTAACAGCATTGAACTTATAATAATAAAGAATTTAACAATGAAAAAGATAATAGCACAATATGAAATCAAGTAAGAATCCTGATAAACTAACACATACAAATGTTATATAACTGAAGTGAAAACAATGCATTTCAAGTATACATATACATGTTAACTTCAACACAAAAAATATTGCATGAAAAGGTCAGATTAAACTTACATAGACACTGCTATTATAAAATACTCAAAAAATGTTAATAAACAATATGCATCCTAATGCATGTAGCGAACATAAAAAACAAACTTAAAACATTATCAAAAGAAGTATTACTTACACTGTAGGGCTACAAAGTCATAAAACCTGATCACTAAACATGTGCCTATGTGAGTAACTGAAAAATGGCGGATACAAATATATCAGGGGAAACTTTTAAAGGTCAACTCAAGCAGAATTTATCTGGAGGCATCACATTCATAGTATACACAGATTCTCTCAAATAGTTGTCAATATACCATAACGTCATAGTTCACAGAATCTAGGAGAGTATATTTGGACAACATAACAATGGTAAAAAAAATGCCAAACAAAAATTATTTGCTAGGATTTTTGTGAATAGGTAGGAGCACTCCAAACAAACTTATTTTTTATTTTTAGCCTTATTAAAAGCTGAAATAATGTCTATATGATTAAGGGATGATGGATGCAGCTGTCCCCTAGTTCTACAAACTCCTAAACAAATACCACAGATAAATGAATTAAGATAGCTACTAGTAGTTTTGAAAATTTCAGGATCAATTAACCATAAATAGGTAAATCAGCAATCGTGGGTGAATAACAACAGAAGCAAACAGCATCATCAGTGAATCTTGCAGAGAAATAAGTCATGCTGGATGCATCAGGTCCAAGTGATGTCAAGACAAGATATTTCTTGCTGAACAAAATCCAACACCAGGAGCAGAAATCTTGTAACTACAATGCAATACATACAAATACTTGAATAAATGTAGTGATAGAAAACTACCTGTTCAAAATAAAACACGTGAATTTCGGGTACCTAAGAACCACTGTACCAGTTCAATTATATTTGAAACAGAATGAATGAACTGAAAGAAGGCGATTCCAAAATTTGTCTTATAGAAGATATTGCACTAACCTAGTTGTTTGTTTTCCATTGTTATGTTGTAAACCGTATCTACATCCAAGATTATATCCTGTATCACCTACAAAAACATCAGATACAGTATAATTTATTTAAAATGTTGTCCCATGGCACATCGACAAATGATGGAAATGTAATGAGCATTACATTTAAATTTAAGTATGAACTGTGTAAAAAGAATAATACATAAGAATAATGAAGCATAAATTATATAAACTGGTAAAGTTCACTTGTAATGTTCAGAACAAACATATATTTATTGTGTCATATAATTATACAGAGTGTATAAATGTATACATGTGTACTTAGTTAAAAGGAAATGAATAAAAAAATTACATTTTATTGTACAATCGAATTTCTTTTACTTAGTTAATATGAAGAGCTTCAGGTCTGAAAGTTTCAAAGAGTTTCATGTTTTCATTATCAAAATGTCTTATAGAGATTGGTCAAAGGTTGATGCCAGCGGATAGAAAATGTTTGGTTGAATGTGGTACATAGCTGTATGTCTGTTTGTAAGACTGTATGTGTGTTCGTTAGACTATATATGTATAAAATCAAACATTTACATACCATAGCTTATTCCTAACAGTCACTGATTTCTGTTGCCATCAAATGTTACAGTTTCTAATTTTTGAAGTCAATGTGTTTTTTCTGTTCTCGGTTCTGTAGTAATATCAGCACTTCCACATGCAAATTGTGAATTTGTTGACATTGTGACAGCATTCGATGTTCCATGTCTGTAATTTCACAACAGTTCTTGTGGCCTCTCTGAAGTAGTTCTCAAATCCTTCTGTAGTGGAATAATTTTAAATGCATTTTAAAAGTCATTTCAAAGAGCTCTACTAAGAGAGGTTAAATTAATAGTTAAATTGTGCTGTGGGAAATAATCATGCTGTTGTTGAAGAGATCTTGTTGCTCAAGAGATGGCCACTCTGGAAAGGTTGTACTGTCATTCCAATACTAACAGATGTCCAGATGGACAGATATCATAACTTAAATACTGACTGATTTGTGTCGTCCAAAATTTAAGTCAATATAAAGCTCACTAAAGTTCTGATAATAAAATTTATGATTTACTTACCATCAAGGTCATTAGTTTTTCTTGGATTCTGGAGAACATCTTTCTTGTTTTTTTTTCTGAAATGTAGATTAAAAGACATTCAATTAAAATGATCTGGTTAGTCTTACAAAACAAGCAGTAAATCTTGCCAAACAAGCAGTAAATCTTACAAAACAAGCAGCAAGTTTGTGAAACAAGCAGTAACTATTTCTTCTTTGATCGCAACTATATAGTCTTTTAATTATAAAGAAGCAGACTCAGACTGGTTCTCATATCTTTGTTGTATCGCTGACTGCTTCAAAAGTCTTAATTGTATCCATTTAAGTACATTTCCATTGCATGGTGGTTTTACAAAAGGACCAACAGCATTAATTCCAGATAGATTCATCTAAGTTTATCAGGGTACATGTTTGACTAAGTAAACAAATTCATGTCAAACCTGTGTTAGCAATCACCTCTGTATTGATTATTTACAACATGATGACCTCCAAATAAAGGCTAACTGTAAAATTTAATAAAAGCCACATTTTGCTTTTTCCAAAGCTGGTCTTTGTTCACAGGTTTGACTGCATTTGCATAAAAAGTTCCTGAGACTTTAGAAAACAAAAAAAACTTACACATTCCAAGCTTGATGTTGACTGCAAAACATGGGTATTCCGTCTTCCTATGTCATCCCAGTCAATATTCTGGCACTTAATTGACATGTATATATCCACCCAATTCCTTCTGTAATACTTTTATGATAGTACTGCAAACAGTGATTGGTACAGGTCCTAACAAGCTTCACAGAGTGGAAGATTCAACAATAAAACTTCACCCAGCATCAGGCCACAATGTCAACAGTGGAAAATTACATACAGCTCACCGGTCATTTTTCCAGCTAACTTTGATGTCAACAAACTCTGGTGTCAACTGCTGGTTACTGCAGATTACTCTCCCAGATCATTCCATGAAGAATACATGAAACATCATCATGATCTTTGATATGCTGATTGTCACAATTCATAGCCTTTTGTCACAAAAATCTCAAAACAATAAATTCCCTACTTTGTATACTGTTGATTATGATTACATTATGAATACAATAAGAAATGTGATACAGACACGAAATATCCCCAGAACAAGGCTATTGTAGCATTCCTATTAGTTTTATGGATTAAAATCACAAAAAAATGTAGGTGTTTCTCACAAAAAATGTAAGACAAAAATTAAACAAAGGGCATAAAATATGGGAATTGCAAAAGGATGAAAATATGTACTTTGGCTCTTGATAATGATCAATATGTAAAACTTTTACTAAATCCTATGAAAATTGTATGATGAGTTAAACACAGAAGCATTATAACATAAAATAAAACAAAGGGCATTAACTCTGCCAAAAATGACCAAATAAAAAAAAACTCCTATGCTCTACAACACTTGATACTTATAATTATGTGAATATTTGTGGAAAATCACATAAGAATTATTATTAATTTACATTATTGAACATTATCTACAATGTAACACATTTAATTCATAGTAAAACAATAATGATATTTTTTTCAAAACAGTTTAGAAATGATTGTAAACAAACATGATTGTGAAAACTAAATACATGTATATTACATAACAATAAACAAATTATTAAACAAAAATTATGATAAATTCATAACTGAAAAAGTAGACTTATTTTCTAGTTAAAGGAATATAGTGAATTAAAATGTCCTTTTAAAGAGCGCAAGACATAACTAAATGGCCAAGAGCAACATGTTGAGCTCCCTATTTAGCCAGCTTGTGAACTTGACCTTTGAACTACAAGTATGGTTGATGTTCATGACACATCATTTCATAGAAGTAAACTTTTATACCAAATTTTATTTCAAAATCCTTGAATGCAAACAGAAGTCACAGCCCAGACAAGGAAAATGTATTTGACCAAATGTGTAATCTTGACCTTTGACCTATGGATCTGGGTGTTGCCCAGGACACATGGTCTCATTGTATTATGCCAAGTCATTTTCAAATAATTCAATACATAAGGGAGATACAGCCCAGGTCTAAGTGTGACCTTGTACTTTAGCCTACAGACCTGAGTCTTGCGATTGACACATGGCTCATGATGGTAAATATTTCTGCCAAGTAATTCCAAAATCCATCAAGAAATGACAAAGTTATGAAGCAGACACAAAAAATAGACCATCATTGACCTTCAACATCCAAGTGAGACCTTTGCCTTGGAGCTGTTGACCTCGGTCTTAAGTATCACACACTCATGGTGTTTAATAATAAGTTATTCTCAAATATGTCAACAACGCTCCTTTTTGATGTTTGACCTCTAAGTGTGACCTTGACCTTTGAACTACAGACCAGGTTGTTGTGCACTGCACACCGCCTTATACGTGCAACTGTGTTTAACAAATGTCAATGCATAAGGGAAACACAGCCTGGACAAGGTCTATTATGCTTATTTTTGACGTTTGACCTCTAAGTGTGACCTTGACCTTTGAGCTACATACCTGGTTATTGTGCACTGCACATCATCTCATGTGTGTTTAACAATTATGCCAAGTTATTTTAACAAGAGGGCCAAGATGGCCTTATATCGCTCACATGACAATCATTGTTCACTGGTTAAAACATTGTTTTGAACCTGTGACATAGTTTTTTACCCTAGATGACCCATGTTTGAATTTGTCTTGCATATCATTAAGACAAATATTCTGACAAGATTTGGTGAAGATCCAATCAAAATTTGCCATCTACAGTGTTAATAAGTGTGACCTTGACCTTTGTGCTATGGACCTGAATCTTGCGCAATGCACACTGTCTCATGGTTTTTTACAATTATATTATGCCAAGTTATTTTTAAAAAGTGTCAATGCATAAGGGAGATACAGCCCGGACAAGGATCCGGACGGGCTAACTCACCAGCTAACTAACATACAGACACGCAACAGACATTGTGGCGACGGGCTCGACAAAAATTACATGGAACATTATGCTTTCAGTTTGTCTCACCACAATTCTTATTACGACTTTTACAACTACGTGCATGTGCCTTACTTTAAGGGTTGATGTTGTTATGGACCTGCCATGATGGCTCAGTGTCAGGTGGCTCTTTGGCGCAGATTTCCTCTTAGGCCAACAAAAAGACATATTCAGAAAGACTAGTAATATGTATTTTATTGATATCTGAATAATTATTAGATGTATATTCAGCTAAATATTAAATGCAAGTTTTTTTAGTTAAGTCTTAGATGTACATTAGGTAATATTGGATGTATTTAAGTATTAAGTATAAAGATATATTAAGTACAACTCAACAAATAAGCACAAAAAGTAATACCAGCCCAGTACTCGCTACATGAATTCATCAAGCTATTAATATGAGAGAACCAACATTGGAGAGGGTGTTGTTGGACTATGAAGCAGGTTCATACTCTAAAGAACCCACTAAACTTAAAGTTAATAAAATGCTGAAGAACCCACTAAACTTAAAGTTAATAAAATGCTGTATTCCACATTAACAGAAAACAAGGACTGCTGCAAGGTTCGTACATCAGCATTCATGAAGAACAAACATGAGATGTAAGTACCAAGGATAAGTTAGTTAGAAAAAAAACCCACTACAGACTGAAGTGTCAAAAGATGGTGCTTAGGTTAGCCGTGTGTCAACAATTGTTATAGTGTCGTTTTTATTTAGATTCCAGTCCCAAAGGAACCAGAAATTTGTAGCTATAATGAATTGCGAGGAAAACTATACAAACATACGTGTCTCATCCTCTATTCAATGAGATCAATGATACAAATCATGATTGCAAATTAATTTTAGGAGATGAAAAAATCAATGCTGAACTATTGGTTGGCGATGACATGATTTTATGCAACAACACCTTGGCTTAAATGATAGCACATCAATATAATCATACGTTCCATTGTGTAAGGGATCAAAGAATTGTCGTTGGAATGGTTCGTTTCCGGAAATGTATTACTACCAACCAACATGTTTAGGATTGTCAGTGAATCAAATTAATTATACGCAAATGGAAATTCTATGAAACTAAACATTGGTACCAAATACAGTCCCTAGTTTATCAACATTAAACCCGTCATATTGTTCCAGATGAGTTACATCTACTGATGCATGTCATTGATGTTTTTCTGGGAAATATCATCTTGGGCGCAAAATCAAAGGATAATTTCGCCAAACTGACTGGAATTGTGACTGATAATTTAGAAATACTAGTTAAAGCAATAAGATCTTTTTGCATGAAATTTAAGAGATGGACATCAAACATTGAGAAATTGAAAGGACATTGTTCACATACAACTTTAGGACACTTAGAAATAATCTAACTGATTGTAAATTTCAGAATTTGAATTCACCATGCTGTCAGAATAACTAGATTGCAATTAAAACAGGAACCATTCGCTTGCTGAAAACTAAGTTCAAAATTGAAAAGGAAATTAACTTAGACATTTATAACATGAGACAGTCCCTGGAGAAACTGTGAATCAGTTTTTAAATAAGCTGGAACAAGCCACCTATTTGTACAGAATTCCACAAGATGTACAGGAACAAATTGTCCCTTAAAAGGGATGGAAAGATCTTTGGGTCAAGCAATAGGGGCACATGCACCAAAATCTCTGCAAGACGTTTGGAATTTGGCTACCTGATTTGAACGGGGAGAGTATAATGTATGATATTTCAACTGTGTTAAGCAAACTTATGATGGTCTTTTCAAGGATCAGGAGATGAAATGTTGAGCAAACAACATGGACACTTATAATTATTTCATTCTCTTTAGGCTCATTGAGATTCATTGACAGATTATAATCTATGAACCCAAGATGGGAAAAATTAGTTGAAAATGTTTAAGTTGTGTGGTGAATTTAATTGTTTTCTAATGGTTTACCAAGACATTCCTATCAGAGAACATGATGATTTATTGTTACGTAAATGTGTGTTTCCTCATCAATACATAGACCATGCACAGATTAAAAGAAACAAAACTACCTCCAATTAAACGTTTTTATTTCGACTTGAACAAACAGGTTATGCCTGAAGATGATTACAAACAAGCATGCAACTTCACTCTTTGGGAGACTACATGTAGTGCTAATGATAACCTATGTGAAATCGTGAGTTTACTATGTATTTGGAGTATTCAGAAATGTATGTCTTTCGAAGTGTTAAACTAATTTAGACCCAGTCCATTGGTTTCATGTTTTACATAAAGGTTAGACAATAAAGAACAGGTACTGGTCAGGACACATTTCTAATTCTAGTCAATATAATTAGTGCTCTATTCTGGAAGTTAAATGTTGTGGTTTATTTTGTTATTATTTCAGAGAAAGAAACATCTAAGTATAATCAGAATTTGTCTCCTTTTATGAATAGGATTCTAGTAATTCTCAACTACTGTAAATCACTTTATATTCACATGATCTTTATTTCACGATTTTGTCTACCTTGATTATATTCCTGTCTGAAGGCTCCAACAATAGCTTTGAATTTAAAATTTCACGACAACAACTTTCGGATGCCATACTGTATGAAAGCTCACTCATTTCGGGTTTGATGTTGTATGGTGGATGTCATAATATTCTATGTATAATCTGTGATGGTTATAATTATACCTGGGTAATCAAAAACTGTATTCACTGAAAGTCTTGAAAATTGTCCTTAATCTATGTGAACGATTTTTATAATCATTACATTGTATGGTATATAGTCACACAAAACTAATAGTGAAAATACTTTAAGTGCAAGTGCTTAGTATTAAACGCAGTGTACAAGAATCATAGTGTATGCAAGTAAGACAAAAGGATGGATTGATTCTTTTTTTAAGCGATTAGGTCTATGCCGACTGCCATTTCTTATAGATGTTACGGCAAACAAATATGTTTCTGATGCTGCATTGTGTACTCCCAAATGAGAGGAATAAACAGTATGGAGAATATTCACCTAAAACACGCTGCAACTTGATAGCTCGGTACAAAGTTGAGAACGGAAATACATCTGTAGCACAACACATCAGTAATGTTCTACAGAGAGACTTGAATGAAAGCATTGTCATAAGTAAACAAGAGGGCCATATGATGGCCCTATAAATGCTCACCAGGAGAAAAGGTCATTTGGAGATGAACATTGTTGAAGTTTTCTATACGAGTCCAAGTAAGATCCAGTGACCCATCTGGGCCTTTTTTTTATCCCATGGCCATTATATGAACAGATTTAAAAGAGGTCCATTAGACAAAGCTAGATACCAAATATCTTAGCTCTAGGCCTTGTGGTTTCGGAGATTTTTTAAATTTTCCTATATAAAATAGAATAAACCCCAGGGCAGGGCTAATTATGACCCCGGGGCCATACTTTCAACAAACTTGGTAGAGGTCCACTAGACAATGCCACATACAAAATATCTAAGCTCTAGGTCTTGCAGTTTCGGAGATTTTTTAAATTTTAGTATATAAGTCTATATAAATCAAGTGACCCCCGGGGCGGGGCCAATTTTGACCCTAGGGCAATAATTTGAACAAACTTGGTAGAGGTCCACTAGACAATGCTACATACCAAATATCTTAGCTCTAGGCCTTGTAGTTTCGGAGAAGAAGATTTTTTAAATTTTCCTATATAAAATAGAATAAACCCCAGGGCAGGGCCAATTTTGACCCCGGGGCCATACTTTCAACAAACTTGGTAGAGGTCCACTAGACAAAGCCAAATACAAAATATCTAAGCTCTAGACCTTGCGGTTTTGGAGAAGAAGATTTTTTTAATTTTCCTATATAAGTCTATATAAATCAAGTGACTCCCGGGGTGGGGCCAATTTTGACCCTAGGGCAATAATTTGAACAAACTTGGTAGAGGTCCACTAGACTATGCTACACACCAAATATCAAAGCTCTAGGCATTGTAGTTTTTGATAAGAAGATTTTTTAAATTTCCTATATAAGTCTATGTAAAATCAAGTTACCCCCGGGGCGGAGCCAATTTTGACCCCAGGGGAATAATTTGAACAAACTTTGTAGAGTTCCATTAGACAATGCTACATACCAAATATCTCAGCTCTAGGCCCTGTGGTTTCAGACAAGAAGTTTTTTCTATTTGTTGCCATAGCAACCAGAGTTTTTAATGAAATTTAATTTTTTGAACAACTGAAAGGGGACCACCCAAGGATCATTCCAGCAAAGTTTGGTTGCAATCGGCATAGCGGTGAAGGAGGAGATGTTGTTTTAAGTAAATATGGACGCCGCTTCACGACGAACGATGGACGCAGGGCGATCACAAAAGCTCACCATGAGCACAAATATGGACTCATTTTGGGTTCAGGACTGTAGAAAAGAACTGTATACGGACAACTGTTACACATGTCACAACCTGTCGACATTGCGTTATTGACATTTCCGACAAGCCTGGCAATACCTTCATGCTCTAGTATGCATTTATTTGCATTTTATTTCATGATGTGAAGTTTAAATATAGTTTAAAAAAATTATGTTATGTTATTGTGTAATGCGTCAAGTGTAGGCTGCAACATTTGTGCTCTCTAATATTTGGATTAAAATCAACAGAATTACTGCTGTGATTACTGTGGAATTTGCTGTGAATGTTTATGGAAGTATTCTTTGTGTATACATGTACTTTTTGTGTTGAAATTGTTTGTAGACTTTGTGAAAATTTTGGGTTTTGTGTAAATATTTTATCTTTTAGTACGATATTTACCTGAAAATATGAATGTGTATTTGCCTCAGGCAAAAATGGACCACTGTATACCAGGGATTATACAATACGATAGGGGTAGTCTGTATGGGATTGGGAAATTATCACCTTTAAAACCTGTTCCCATACATTGACAATATTAAAGTTTAGGGGTACAAGAGGGGGTCAGTATAAACGCACATGGGACCTGAACGATGATGTAAATTTAGTTTACAAAAAATTTAAACACTTCCCCAAGAAATATCTACTATAGTGCCAAATTTATCTCCTAGAACCAATCCTTAAAATGAAAATAATTCCTAACATCATGATCTGAAGAGGATCAAATGTGAATCGTTCACTGTTTGCAAAGGCTAAACTTATATAAAAGTGTGTTGTATAAATCCAAGGTCAGTCAAAAACAAAAGTCTTGCCCTTTCAGATTACATATCATCTAATGACTATGATATTGTTGCTGTAACTGAAACATGACTCGGGGGACCCTCCGACAAATCTTGCATTGCTGAACTTGTTCCTAGTGGTTACAAAATCAAGCATGTCCCTCGCTATGGACCTGGAGGGGGAGTTGCAGTTGTATATAAAACTGCTCTAGATATTCAGCTTCTTACTTCCACCAATGATAAAAGTTTTCACCACTTTTGAAAACATGGAATGCATTGTAGTCATCAGGAACTATTCTCTGCATCTGGCTGTTGTGTATAGACCACTACCAACCACTACAAACGGTCTATGGAAAATGAGTGGCCGTCGTTTTTGGCCAAACTTGTAACAACAGAAAGTAACATCATAGTTGTTGGGGATCTGAAAATCCACCTTGACAATCTTTTGAACTCAGATTCTGTAAAGTTCACTTGTATACTTGAATCTTGCGGCATGCGGCAGCACATTACAGGGGCAACTCATGTGGCTGACCACACACTGGATGTGGTAATTACAAGAGATGCCGACAGGTCTGTCTCACATGTAGAAATATCCGATCCTGGCCTACCTGACAACAGTGGAAAGACGTCACGTGATCATTTTGCAGTAGTGTTTAAAGCATGCGCTTCTAAACCTACACCTATCAGAAAAACTGTGAATTCAAGAAAGTTAAAATCGATTGACATAAATGAATTAAAAAAAGACATTGAATCCTCAGATATTTTGAAAAGTGGACTGCACACATCAGACATGGATGAACTTGTTGAGGTGTATACCCATGGACTTTCATCACTAATTGACAAGCATGCTCCCTTCAAATCCAAAACCATAGTTTTAAGACCCTCCTGTCCTTGGTACACTGAAGATCTACATGACACCAAACATCTGAGACGAAAATTGGAGCGAAAATGGCGAATGACTAAATTGACAATAGATCATGAAATATATAGGAATCAATGTTCGGCAGTCAGCAAATTGTTAAAACAATCCAAAGTAAGCTATTACACGGAGAAGGTAGAGTCCTGTGGTCGTGATCAGAAAGAGTTATTCAAGATAACTATAAACATCTGATGGATGAAGAAAAGGAAGTTATGCTACCATCTGGTAAACCTTCTAAGATGCTTGCACAGGATTTCAGTGACTTCTTCATCGACAAAATTGAAGTGCTTATGTACCCACCGCTTTAAAAAGCTCCAGAATAAGACCACTAATAAAGAAGCCAGGCCTTGAAAAATCGCAGACCTGTGTCAAACTTACCTTTCATTTCCAAAGTTCTTGAGAAGGTAGTCGATGCTCAACTAGAAGAGCATTTAACACTGCATAATCTCCATGAAGAACGTCAGTCAGCATACAGAAAATTCCACTCTACTGAAACTGCTCTACTTCATGTGCAAAATGACATCCTTTGTCCTCTAGATCAGAATAAAGGTACGGTCTTGGTAATGCTTGATTTATCAGCTGCATTTGACACCATTGATCACACCACTCTCCTACGCAGACTTGAAAATCATTTCGGTATAACGGGCAAGCCATTGGAGTGGATGAAATCCTATCTGTGTGACCACTACTGGACTGTGTGTATAGATGGTGAACTTTCAAAACCAGTACTGATGAACTATAGTGTACCACAGGGTTCTGTGCTTGGTCCGAAGAACTACATCATGTACACAAAACCAGTGGGTGCAATCTGCAGAAAGCACCAACTGCAACATCATTTCTACGCCGATGACTCACAATTGTACATGGCATTCAAACCTAACGATTGCGTCTCAGATTCGGTAATAAATGTAGCATGTTAAGTTTCGAAATGAATACCATTTTTTATTAGTATGTCCATATTACAGAAATTTAAGAAAATACTATTTACCTAAGTATTATAATCATTGGCCAAATATTTTTAAATTCAAAAATTGTTAAACGCATCAAACATTAATTTATTAAATAGATTATCAAAATTCATTTATTTAGCAAATATATTAAGAGCATAATTGATATTGTTATTCTTAAGTATTTGTATTGCATTATAATGTTTTTCTCATTTGTACTTGTATTTTGTTATCGCCATCTTGTTTGAATCATTTTGTAAATGGCAATAAACTTGTAAAAGTTTATGCAAATATAGAGAATACATGGTTGGTATCGGAGATGATAAACCTTCTTCATCTCTGACACCAACCATGTATTCGATTTATCCTGCTATTCTCATTAAGTTTACTACAACACTACATTTTTTACTGAAATCCGTTCTTTTTCGCTAAATTATATGTGACGTAACGTGCACTAATGTATTTTCGTCTGTGACGTCACTTATGACATCACGTGGAGCTTTACATCCTTTAAAATGGAAACAACGCATTTAAAGGTTACTCAAAATAGCATTAATGCAGTTCACATACGACAACAAGTATAAAAATCTCTATTTTAGCTTTAACAGAGCATGGGAATCTTAAAATGATTTGTATTTTAATCATGTGACGCACTGACGGGAGATAGATCAGTTTATTCTGCAGGGCTATCTCCTGCACCTTATGAGCGTGATAGTGGGATAAAAATGTATTGTATTATATTTATTATATTACTGATTCCTAAATCCAGTGTTACAAATAATTGTATTATTATAATTTGCCAAACCAACTTATCATAGATAACTTTGATTAATTTTAGTGGATCATTGAAGTTTTGGACTTGTAGTAACTACTGTTGAATTGTGATTAGCAGCAGGAATTCCTGAGCTGACAGATTGTTCACTTAGCTAATTCCCCGAATTAAAGTAACGCGCGTAGACAACAACAAAGAAATACAAAAAATAAGCAGCATTACAGTACCTTTATCTCAACAACGGATTGCTAACCCAACGTCAATAACGCCTGCAGTGACTGAACAACAGTTTCCAAGATCTCATGAAGATGTGGTCATGAAAGAACAGCAAGATGGCATCAACGACAATGCCCAGCAGCAAGGAGACAATGCTTTTGTTGTAAAAAATTTGGACAGTGCTTCTCAAAATTCAGTCAATAAGCTTCTAACAAACCAAGTTTTAAATCCAAACGAAGATTAAAGGGATGAGATGCCAAATGCTTTGAGAAATACAACATCTGTAAGAATTCCTTGAAACTGTTTCCATTTCATGATGTTACAGATAGTGAAATCAATTTTGAAATGCCTGTGACAAGGATATTTTTCATGTTTAATATATTTTGTAAATATGTTGTGAATTATGTTTTTGGTTATATAATCTGCTATAAATTTTAAATCTGTATTTTTTAGAATAATTATTTAACTAACTCAGCTTGAGGGTGTTTAATTTAACTGTGTCAAAATGTCTTATCTGTTATCCTCTAGGTATTGCTGATCACAAATCAGTCAAAAAAATTGTCATTACTTATATCATAAATGTTTAAATTCCCTTTTTTTATGGTCACCTGTAAATAAAAAACTGTTTTGGCAATCTTGTCTGATCAACTCGTGGTGTTCCTGTGTATATATAAGGTTCAGTGGCAAAGACCAAATATTACTTTATTGCCACTGAATAAATTCATTACACAGATTTAAAGCAAGTTTGCTACTTTTTACAGCCTTTACAGAACAACAAATAGTGAAACGTTAAACCCAGCATTAAATTCTAGAAGTACGAATACGTGGTGTTCTATAGACTATAGAAACAACACAGCGTAACAAACAAACAACAACAGAACAAACCCCACAATATAGACGTTGTGTTAACTTGGTGGAGTAGGTTGATCCCATAGATGAGAACACCAACAGTCGAATACCAACTGAGATCCCAAGGACCGATTTTGACAACAGACGAATTAGAAGTTTCAACAGACGATTTAGACATTGCAACAAATCAACCAAATGAAATCATGAGCCATACGGAAGGTAGTACCAGTCAATCAGGAAGCAGTGCCAGTGGGAGCAGCAGACCAAGCAGCAGTCCAGGTAGGCCTCCTTTTAAAGTAGAATTGGTTGGAAAGTTTGACCCTTGTAAAGATAATGCTAAAAGTTGGTTAAAAAGATATGAATATTTTGGTTCATCAACTGGAACTGCAGACATTATTTTTGCTAAATTTTTAGGTATGTTTTTAGTAATGGGAGCAGCATTTGAGAGTATGATAACTTAAGTCAGGAAATTAGAGAAGACTTTCAGCAAATAAAACAAAAATTTATTCAAAGATTTTCGAAAAAGGTTGATCCGGTTCAAATTATATCAGAATTGTTCCAAATGAAACAGAAAGCAAATCAGTCAGTTAGGGATTTTGTTTATGAAGTAGAGGCTAAAGGTCAGTTAGCTGACATATCTGCGGAAAATATTTAAAGTGCCATAAATGGTGGGTTATTGTCACATATTAGGGCTGATCTTAGGCGGAATCCTCCAACTTCTTTAGAACAATTGATTGAGACTGTAGAACAATCTGAAAGTGCCTATGCAGTGCATCCTCCTCAAATTAATTTATCTGAGGCGGCTTTCACGGAAATTATAAAGAACGCAATTGGTGGTGTAAACATGTTGGAACTAAAACAACAAGTTGATATTTTGGCTAAAAATCAAACAATCAATGTCGTTGATAAACCTCATAAACAATATGATAATGCATTTAAGGGCAATAATTCAAATAGAAGCCAAACTTTTTCAAACAGGAGAAGTAATTTCCAAAGCTTTAAAAGATCTGAATGTAGATATTGTGGCCAAACTAAGGAACACGACTTCAAAAGTTGCCCGGCTAGATAAAAAATGTGCTATAGGTGTAACAAGGAAGGTCACATTAGATCTGCTTGTTTTCAGTTAAAATCAAAATATAATCATTAGCGGTGCTTGCCTGCCAGTGGTAAAGGAGGGAACCACATGGATAAGCCAAATTCAAATAGGCATCTAAAGAAAGAAATAAAACTTAAGAGAAATTCAAATAAGGTTAAACATTTCGATGACTCAGATAAATTACCATTTAGTAAATAAACACCTGTTATTGCCTCAACGTCCCCTTTAGATAATGGTTTTGTACATGTTTCAATCAATGGCAATAACAGTAGAGCTTTAATAGATACTGGTGCTAGTATTTGTTGTATTAGAAAATCCCTCTTAAAAAGGTTAGGATTAGGTAACGTTGCGCTTAGTAGGAAAGAACATTCACATGTCAGAGGCATATAAGTGGTGGTCTGATAGAAATTAAAGGTACTATGTTGTTACCAGTCAAAATAGGAAATGAGATTTTTTCTCACAAGTTTCATGTGTTAGATAATATTCATCAAGACTTGATTATTGGTAGAGATTTCTTGGAAACTCACAAATGTAAATTAAATTTTGCTACGTCCAGTTTTGAAAGTGAGAATGGTATTCAGCTTGTTAGTCTGGTTTCTTCATTGCAACTTGGTTTGGTTAGATTAAAAGATTCATTAACATTGAAACCACATACTGAGGTACTGGCCCCAGTAAGATTATCAAGAATTAGTCAAAATGATGTAGCTATGATAGAACCAGTTAGTTCAGTTTCAAACAAAAAGGTTGCTGTTGCTAGATCAGTAGTAAAGTCTTGTCATGGTAGAGCTGCTCGTAGGTTACTCAACCCCCTTCCGTATGAAGTTACTGTAAAAGCTAATACCATTATTGGGAAATTAGTACCTATCGATGAAACTTCAATTAGATTATTAGATGATGAAAAACTTGACCTTGAAGATGATGAAAATCAGCATGAAAAAGTAAACTCTGTTGATACTATTTCTGAAGCTCAGATGGATTCTGTCTTAAATGAACTTGGTATATCTGTTGGTAGTGAAATCCTGACATCTTCCCAAAAATCCACTTTAAAAGCCTTCATTGTAAAAAATAGGGACATGTT
This sequence comes from Lutraria lutraria, assembly GCA_964023205.1. Classification (NCBI taxonomy): domain Eukaryota; kingdom Metazoa; phylum Mollusca; class Bivalvia; order Venerida; family Mactridae; genus Lutraria; species Lutraria lutraria. The sequence continues at coordinate 41,094,792 of OZ026838.1, read as the reverse complement.
TGCACTTGATTCATCAGAGCTAGGCTGTACTCATCTGCATAATCATAGAATTGAAACAGGTTCTGTTATGCCTCAAAGACAATTTCCTTATAGGATGTCTCCGCAAGTAAAAAGAGAAATTGATAGGCAAGTAAATGACATGTTAGAAAATGATATTATTGAACCATCTGATTCTATGTGGGCAGCCCCAGTTATTCTATGTAAAAAGAAAGATGGAACGTTTAGGTTCACGGTTGATTTTAGATGATTGAATGCCGTTACCGAACCTATTAATTTCCTCTGCCTAGGTTTGAAGAGAAAATTCTTCAAAAATATTCTCTGTATTAGATCTCAAGAGTGGTTTTCATCAGATTCCATTAGACCCTGAGACCAAGCATAAAACAACTTTTGTTACCCATGATGGCAGATACAATTTCAAAAGGTTACCATATGGTTTACGCAATGTACCTATTGCTTTTCAAACAGTTATGTCACAGGTTCTCAGAGGCGTCAATTTTAAGTTTGCTTTGGTTTATGTTGATGATATTTTGATCCATTCATCAAATTTTGAGGAACATTTACAACATTTAGATATTGTTTTTAATAGACTTAGAGATGCCAACTTAAAACTTCAGCCTAAGAAGTGTAGGTTTGCAACAGAGCGCATAGAATATTTAGGTCACCTCTTCTCTAAAAATGGTATAGAAGTCAATCCTAGTAAAATTGATGCTGTAAAGACATTTCCAAGACCAAAAACAGGTTAGGGCATTTTTAGGCTTGTGTAACTATTACCGAAAATTCATTGCTGGTTTTGCTTCAATAGCCGGGCCACTCAATGAACTTTTAAGGAAAGATGTAGAATTCCGTTGGACAGAAAGATGTGAACAATCATTCTGCGAACTTAAAGACAAATTAACTACCTCACCAATTCTAGTTTTCCCCGATATGTCTAAGTCATTCATATTGTCGACTGACTCGTCAGATTATTCTATAAGATTTGTTCTGGGTCAGCTAGACAAGGAAACTAAAGAACATGTTTTGCTTTTGGTGGTAGGGCTTTGAGAGGAAATGAAATCAAATGGAGTATTCATGAAAAAGAATGTTTAGCACTTATTGAAGCCATTAAACAGTATCATCCTTATCTTGCAAATTCCAAATTCACTGTTTATACAGATAATCTAGGTATGAAGTACATTCAAGGGTTGAAAGATTTAACTGGTAGAAAAGGTTGCTGGGCCATGAAGCTTCAAAGCTATGATTTTGATATAGTACATAAGCCTGGTTCTAAAAACACTAATGCCGATGGACTCAGTAGGCGTGAATATGATGATACATCCAGTTCAGGTTGTCAAGTTGCAAACATCAGTAGTGTAAATGAACAAACTAAGTTAAGTCAAGTTCAGTTTGTATATGCTAATCAGCATTCTGTATTAAGTGAAGTTCCTCTATTACTAGCTATGGAGCCAACTGATGAATTAGATACTGAAATTGTTCCATTACATACTCCAGAGATTGACAATGACGATACTGAGTTGTCCAAAGAACAATGGACATGCACTGAATTAAGACCTATTTTGGACTGCCTTGTAAATGACAAATTGCCTGCCGAGGCCAAATTAAGTAAATCAATTGTAAGTCTTGCTGAACAGTACCTTGTTAAAAATAACATTCTTTATCACATTTGTGAACCTAAAAACAAGAAAAAGAAACGTCAGATTAATCCATTTACTCAGATTGTAGTGCCTCATAGTTTAAGACAGTATGTTATTGTTTCATATCATAATGGTCATGCACACTTAGGCTTTGATAAAACTTACTTTGCAATTAGATCAAAATACTATTGACCAAAGATGTATGTTGACATAGAGCATCATGTCACAAAACGCATAAATATATACTTCATTAATCATTATATTATGTCTTGTTATAAATTTAACATATTGATTGTTCTAAAATGTAGTGTATGCAATAAACGCTCATTTGTTAAAAACTAAACATTGTGTTGGGTTTTACTTTAGTCTTTAGTTAAGTTAAGTATTGTGTGTTTTACACCTAACTTGAGTTATCACCAAATCCACTATACATCATCTACAACAACAATTATAATATACAGATTACACATAACTCAGAATTGAACCTGTACATACTTGTACCTGTGAACCAACCTTGACATTGGTCATACACACGATCACGACTATTACAGTCCCTGTAAGTTCTTGGACCATGGAGGAAAAAGGCTCTAAACAGCTATTAATAATAAACTGGTCATAATTATCACCATTCAAAGTTTTCTCAATAAATTTATAATATAATAACTATAACTGCTTATTCATGATTCAGGCCACTAGCCCATAACAAGGTATAACAATACAATCATTAAGTTATGACAATGTGCATACATAGGTAATAATTACATTTGTGACAATTTACCGATTATAATTTTAATATCATGTTTTTGCGACATGAAGCATAATATATATACGATGCTACATTTTTTATGATACTTTCGTTTCGTGATGTTAACAAAATGTGTAACTTATTGATAGTTGCATTTATACAAAATTTCTTAGGAATGTATGAATTTCGAATATCAGTATAAACTGGACATATTAATAGAAAATGAAACTCATCCTCTATACAATTCAAAGAACAAATTTTACAGATACACGATTCACGGACATCATTATGGTATTTTCCCTTTAAGATTTCCAATAAATTTAACTAGATGTAAACTAATATTACTAATTGAGATTGACCCTACAAATAAAAATGTTACATTGAAGCAATGATCAAATCTGAAAGACAATATTCAATCTGTCCTCCTAATGTGAAGAGTGTATATTCTGCTTACCCTCGGGTAGTTACTACAGACAAACAAAGTTACTAGTGTACTAAAGCAGGACATATTGAAAACAAATATCTATTGTTGTTGTTTATATTGTTGATTAATTAAGTACTATTAAAGGAAAAACAGAATTTTAACAACTCAATTAAACTTCCATTTCCGCTTGAACTGTAAACAAACTTATTATGATGTGATGAAGGAACTTCAATAAATCACTTAGGAAAGAACTCTGGAACAGAACAGGCACTAATGAAAGGTATACATGCAGATGACTTTTTACTTTGTTTTGTGAAATGAAACTATCAATTTTTGAACTTTTTGGCGTAAACCGTGTATCACAACAGGTGGAAACTAACAACCAGACTACAACATGGCAGCGGGTTCCCGTGTAAAAGTTCTGACTTTTGGATCACCCAGATGAAAGTGGGCCAGCATGGCTGCATTACTATAACAGTGTAGCAACATGTTTGGACACAACCAGTAATAGATCCTCTGGCCAAACTGAGGCTTGGTATAACAACCTGAGGTGATAGAGCAGAGCTTTCGTCAACATTTTGATGGAAGTGATCTTTCATTCTTGTTTGGAACAGTACAACAAACACCAAACAAGACGGTCTGTGAATATACCACTAGGGTACTAAGGCCACCAACAATAAGAACATGCCAATTCAGTGGCTTACTATGTTGTTGGACTTATAACCAACATCAGGAAAATAGTGAAGCCACAGGATATCAAAACTATGTAGAGGTGTCTGCTGTGGCTCAGGTTCAGACATTGACTCTAGAATAAGTGTGTTAACCAACCAAGTAGAACACCTCTTCATGATCGTGAAGAATTGTGAAAGCATGATGTGTAACAAGGTATAAAACTATACCATGAAATAATATTATTTTCAATGAATTATTATATAAAATAACAAAAATGATGCCAAAGCCAATTCAGCTAGTTTGAGCCACAGCCAGTCTACCAGCAGCAGTTCACTCAACCTTCGCAACATCCTTACCAAAAGCAAATGTCAATGGGACAATCGACCACAGCACAACAGACAAGTGTGACAAGGATATTTTTCATGTTTAATATATTTTGTAAATATGTTGTGAATTATGTTTTTGGTTATATAATCTGCTATAAATTTTAAATCTGTATTTCTTAGAATAATGACAATCTTAAGTAACTAACTCAGCTTGAGGATGTTTAATTTAACTGTGTCAAAATGTCTTATCTGTTATCCTCAAGGTATTGCTGAAATTGTCATTACTTATATCGTAAATGTTTAAATTCCCTTTCTTTTATGGTCTTGTTTGATTGCCTTGTGGCATTCCTGTGTGTATATAAGGTTCAGTGGCAAAGACCAAAATATTACTTTATTGCCACTGAATAAATTCATTACACAGATTTAAAGCAAGTTTGCTACTTTTTACAGCCTTTACAGAACAACACATAGTGAAATGTTAAACCCAGCATTAAATTCTAGAAGTATGAACATGTGGTGTTCTATAGACTATAGAAACAACACAGCGTAACATACAAACAACAACAGAACAAACCCCACAATACAGACGTTGTGTTTACAAGGAAGGAATGGTTATTCTCATTCAAATAAGGAATCAAAGCACCAAATTTGTACAAATTTAGTCATCATGAACAACACTGTCCAAATATTGATAAATGTAGACTTTTTGCTCAACAGTCTAACCAATAGGCACTCGCATCTGTTCATGGGCAAATACCAATGGACGGACACAAAAGGAATAATTCAGATACATAATCTGAAAAATATATCAAAATTTAAAGTGTGAATCACCTATCCATACTGACACCATAAATGAAAATAAATCTTTAGGATCTCAACCTGAAAATAATTTGTGCAGTAATTCTCAAAATAAACAAAGTGCTAATGGAGAGATTTCACTTATTTGTAATATGGCATTTTGCATGATATAAATTTAATTGATTATAAGTCTAAATACTTCTTGATATTATTTACTTACTTCCTACTTAAGAATTTTTCATAAAATAACTTGTCAATTTTTGTAAAAAATTGATTCCATTACTAATCTTTATCACTTTTTCACTTAAAATTAAGCCTTATGGCTTGATTATATATAATACAAGTAGTTTCCTTAGTCCTCTTTATCTACATAATCCATACTGATTATCTAACTTTACATTTAATACCATATTATATTGTTGTCATAAAAACACTATTCAAGTTCACATTGTAATTTATACAGATGATCTTACTTTGCAACTTAGTTAACATCATAAGGACAGTCTTACTTTGCATGCCTGAGGGTTAACATCATTTTGGATAGATGAAATTAACACTGAAATGGTTACAACTTGGTTGAAATACATTGGGTGCTTGCTTATATGTCATTGTCGTAATATCTATCATCTCAAGGAAATATAAACTTTACATTGAACTCTGTGTTTATGAACTACTTCAATGAGGATACTGGTACTATACCATTGCTAAGCCTGTAACCCCACCTAGAGCTACAGAGTAGGGGCTTACAGCTGGCAAGCGAGTTCTCCCCACAGCGTGTGCCACAGGGCCTGGCCACCGCCCTGTCTGTGACCCTCGGCCACTTTAAATATGGTAGGAATTAGGATGCAAAATGTCTGCTCTTGTTGATACTGGTGATTCCATTTCCTGTGTCACTTTATGACTGATTTAAATAACATAAAGCCTCGTCAGTTGCAAAATGTTGATGGTGCAAGTGGACAAAAAATCTCTGTGATTTGTCAAGTTGTATTACCTGATAGTGCTGGCAGGTGTTGTCTATGATTATATATTCCATGTTCTTAGTCATTCTTACCATGCTGTTATCCTTGTAATTGTTTGTATGATAGATGTTTTGTTTATCTTGGGCATGGCACGCTGTTTGTGCATCATGACGGCTTAACAATGAAAGACTGATTGTACAATCAGGATTGGCCAGAACCAAAAAGCCTGCAGTGTGCATTCAGGCAAAACATTTCAAATAAAGTACATGTATAAATTACTCAATTTACTGATAATACACGATGAAATAAAAGTAGGGAACCTGCTTGGCAGTGATCAGTACAAAGTGTAATTACAAAGAAAGTCTCATAGAAAATAGCAGAGAGCATTTAACTTAGTGAAAAACAAATATCTTACAAAACTTATATAAAATGTTCCAAAAATGTACTTAATTCCCAAATTCAGACTTGGGTCATTATTGTTAATTTATACAAATGCAGCATACTTTGTTAATGAATTAATTTTAGTTACATAATTATGATAGTCACATTGAATAAAATCATCAGGGACTATAACTTTTACTGTATTTAAACAAAATTAACAACAACTTCAATCAATCAATCATTCCATTTTTACAAAATATTATACAATGTTAAGTAAAATATTAACATTATGAAAAATATGTTGTAATTATAATTAACTATCTTAACAAAAAGAATGAAAAGCAAAGTCACATACCTGGAAACACAGAATTATAACAAAACTTTATAATTTGCTTAAATGGTTTAATTTATGAAATCCAGTATACAAGTGATACCTGGACATCAGAATTAAGGGTTTATAAAGGTTTCTGTGTTCAATTCAATTCAATAGTTTATTCAGACTTTCAATAGCCAAAAGATACTGCTGAGTAAACAGTGAGACATAAGCTCATCCTGCCAGTTTGAAGTTTCCTTTGTTTTATCCATTGTTGTGGCTTACTTGTGAAAACATGTCAACATTTAGGAAGCTAGACACTAAAAGTGTTCATAAAAATGGTTTAACTTGTGATAAACTATTAGTCTAAGCTTCATTTTCTTGATTATGTAAAAAGTTTAACAAAGTACATGTAAGTCTAAATATTTCTCAATGTATAACATGTTGTTTTAGTATGCTGCATTTGAAAAAACAAGATTAAGAATTAATAAATCTCCTTAAAGATTTAGCATTACATGATTATTTAAATATATTATGGTAACTCAAATGATTATTTAAATGTAAGGCCTGAAATATAATGAAAAATGAAAACACTATTGTATAATATTAGGCACTATTTGACAAACAAACAGGCAAACATTCCGGACCACAAATACAATGTAGAACACAAGAGACTGTTTTGCTTTATACTGCTGCACTAAGTTTGGAATAAAAACTTTATATAAATGCAAAATTTAATTCATGCCTTTGCAATACCTTGTTGGCCAATTTGGACCATGCACATAGCGAGGGTACAACAAAGGTAAATTTGTGACGTCACTATAGTCATACCATCGCAAGTTTTCGCGTAAGCGCCTAAACTCAGCCACCATCTTATGAATTTATCTACACCACACCGCCCTGATCGCGTTCTGATCTACAATACTATTCACACACATATATTCTTAGATCAGAATATTTGTACAAACTTTGGCAAGACTCGGGAACGACTCTAAGTAAGACTTATCAGAAGAAGAGGTTAAAGGGAATAAAAGATTCAATAATGAGAAATAAAAACGCACAACCATTATCTGCCCAAACTGATCTGTATTTGGTACCCGCCGGTTTGATTGGGGATAGTGTTTCAGATAGGATATTGGAATACCTAAGTATATGTATACAAGGTAAGATATCAGAGAATTGTAATTGTCAATATAATGCTACTTCCATGGCCTTGGTCAGCTATAAGGGACTTTCATTACAGCTAAGGGCTGGGACCTGTATTGAACTTAATTATGGGGATCAGACACTGTCACGCCCTACATGGGAGACATTTGGTGGTTTCTCCTACATACGACGATGTCTATAGGAACACTGCGGTGGATAGGTCGTGCTTCAACATTGACTATGCTTGTTGTCCGATACAACCTGTCTACACACCCAGGAATGGCATTCTTGATAATTGTGTTGATATTTTAAATACAACCATATCTCCAGCATCAAAAGAATCAGTCATATCCAATTTTCATAATGTGGACTAGCATATTTAGTCACAAAAAAACATGGATACCAAATCACTTTGTTCCGATAATGAGGTCAGGGACCACCAGTTAAACATTAAACTTGGATGAATGCCACCACTAGACATAGAGGCAGTGAATTCTTCATATGAAATGTGTCCAACAATATTTGATGGTACAAAATACTTCTCGAAATCTGTTGGAAAGAATGAATCTAGTTTTTAGAAACTATTTATACAGATACAGCATAGCCCAACACAGAATCTTTGTAATGCAGTAAAGATGTTTGAGTGACAAGAAATCTGTACATACGTTAATTAGTTCTATGAATATAATTAAGTTGTGATTTGATGAAAACCTATAATTTTTTAAGAGATTGTCTAAAATATCGTAATTATCACCTTAATCCTAGCACAAATGTTGAATAAATGAAGGCGCTAGAGTGTAAACAAGCTAAATATAGCAAACTTTCTAAGTCAAGGGCACATAACTCTAGAAGTTATTGTCTGATTTTGCCCATAATCGAACTTAGCCGAGACATTGCAACCATATACATTGTGAGCATGTTTGATCACAATTTGTTAAGAGCTGTGGATGCTAGAGTGTAAACAAACTAATTGTGGACGGCCGACGGACGCCAGACATTCATCGATCCTACATGCTCACATAATGAATCAGGTGAGCTAAAAATACAGACAGCAAAAATTTTGGACCAACAACAATATAGAGTCAATGAACATTATATATTCTCTAGCTTTCAACAAACTAGAAAACACAAAATACTACTGATATGGAAGACTAATCACTTCATGGACTACAGAAGTACAATGAATAGAATGGCTTTTATCACCTTCAAGAAAACGAAAGACAATATACTACCAGAGCCTGTTTGAAGATGTAAGACAGAAGAAGACAAACCTGCAATATTTCGAGACTTTCTAACTAGAACTCCAATTGAAACAAGATGTCATGATGAACCAAGATATGAAGTTTGATGATTGAAGGTGGTAGCATTTTGATTTAATAGGCAAGGTTAAAGTTTGGTACAGGCAAACAAAGGGCCGTAAATCTGCTAAAAATGATCGAATCACAAAACCCTGACAATATGTGCTGGTGAACTTGGTGACAATAGTTCTATCAAAGTTTGGTAAAAATCCCTTGAGAAATACAGAAGTAGTTGCAAACAAAAGAGTATTTCTCTATATGTTACGTATGTACAAAATATACAAAGGGTCATAATTCCATCAAAATTTATCGAATCATAAAACCTTTACAATATGCATTGGGTATCTCAATAACAACAGTTCCATGAAAGTTTTATCAAAATCCCTTGAGAAAACAAGGAAACAAGAGTATTTCGCTGTTACAATCACACAAAATAAACAAAGGGCCATAATTCTGTCAAAAATTATCGAATCACAAACCCCGAATATATGTGTGGGGGTTCTTGGTAACAACAAGTCTGTGAAAGTTTCGTCAAAGTCCCATGAAAAATATAGGAGTAGTATCCTAAAAGAAATGTCAGAATTTTTTTAAACACAATGACCCTGTGACCTTTGACCTACTGACCTGAAAGTGCACAGGTCCTGTAGAGATTGTCATGAGGAACCTACATATGAAGTTTGATGAATGTATGTGCAGGTTTAATAAGCAAGGTTAAAGTTTGGTACAAACAGAGAGACCAAAAACAATATGCCCCTGATCTATCGCTACGGAAATTTGTGCGTTAAATAGGAAAACGAATTCGACTCAGATTGAGTCATTTACCTGTTAGCTTTTAAAGAACAAGTGGCTTTGACGATGAACTGCAATGCAAACATATCATCGTCAAAGACCCTTCGACTATAAACTTGGAACCATACACTGCTAAATAATATAAAGGCAAATACTGTACACACAAGATGCACCAATACAAATATGTCAGACATGCGAATTTCCTACAATAGCAGAAAGTATAAATACAATATAAAAGATAATTAAGTAATTACATATACTTATATATTAAGGGCTTTTTTGTTTCTAGTTACTCATTGGTGAATATTCCAGTCAATTTATAAATACAATATACCACACCGCAACAAAACAATACATTTAAACCTAAAAGGCAATATTAATTATTCAGTTTACCCCTACAGTTAATTATTATAAACAAGAGGGCCACATTGGCCCTTTATCGCTCACCTGAGAACAAAGGCCAATAATCAATGACCAGGTAATATAGTTTCCATCTCGTAAAACTCATTTTTATGTAGATTTTGAGATCAAAACCAACAATAAAGGTATAATACTATCACAGGGCTTTCCCTTGTGAAATTTGTCTCCGATATTTGCTAGCAATGATGACAGAAGAAAGTACAACTAACGTCCAATTTTAATTAGATAATGTCTTGTATTGAATTCAAAACAAATTAAAAATATAGTAACAATTATATAAACAAAGTCTACAAATAATCTTGAGATCAAGATCATAAGTCACCTCGAAAACTAAGTAAAGACTCTTATAAATTAATAACAAAATAATATATAAGAAAAGGGGCTGAACCCTTTATAAAATTTGACCAATAGAATTACAGGATTTAAAACATTCTGGCAGGAAGTACTTAATTGATAATTTATAATAATTTATTGAAGCCCTATGGCAGATTGACTTAAGGCTGCTTTGATAAATATCTAATCTAAGGTGCTAAAACATATCTATAGAAGTTAGAATTTGAAATATGTAAAATTGATTGGTGGGAAAAAATAAATGATTGACATACATAACTTAGAACAAACATTACATTTTTGTGTGTCTAGCAATAACATTATAATTATAAAGAAACTTATTAGAAAGTATTTTTGTATGTAACAATATGGAATTATTAATTGAAATTAAACATTTGATGGCATAGTATTTTATAGAAAAACTTCTTTGTGGAAATACTGTTAAACAAGCTAAAACGTAGCAAATTTTCTAATCCAAGGGTCCATAACTCTTGAAGTTGTGGTCCTTTTCCACCCATAACTTAACTTGTCCAAAACCATAAGGTCATACACATTCATTGTAAATATGATTAGGATCGGTGAATAAATGAAGGCGCTAGAGTGTAAACAAGCTAAAATATAGCAAATTTGCTAAGTCAAGGGCCCATAACTCTTGAAGATGTAGTCCGATTCCGCCCATAATCGAACTTGTTCGAGATCTTTTGGTTATACTCATTTACTGAAAATATTATTAGGATCGGTGAATAAATGTAGGTGCTAGAGTGTAAACAAACTCAAATATAGCAAATTTTCTAAGTCAAGGGCCCATAACTCTTGAAGTTCTGGTCCGATATTGCCCATAATCGGACTTGTTTGAGATCATTTGGTTATACACCTTTACTGAAAATATTATCAGGATTGGTGAATTAATGAAGGCGCTAGAGTGTAAACAAGCTAAATATAGCAAATTTTTGTAATTCATGCAAGGGCCCTTAACTCTAGAAGTTATAATCAGATTTTGCCCATAATCGAACTTAGCCGAGACACTGTGGCCATATACATTGTGAGCAAGTTTAATCAAGATTCGTAAAGAGCTGCGGTTGCTAGAGTGTAAACAAACTAATTGTGGACGGACGACGGATGCCGGACATTCACCGATCCTAAAAGCTCACCTGATGAATCACTAAAAAATCCACCAAGTTCAAAGAATGATACTTTGTAGTTAGAACAATTCTAACAATGTCTATTTAATTAACTGGGGCCAATAGATTTATAATTACAAAGCTCTCAAAATACAATTTCTGTTTACTGCAGACAAGTTTTTTACAATATAATAAAACTAATTGACAATTAAAAATCTCACCACTCACTTCTGATAAACTCCATGAACCCAGCAACAATACATTATTCGGGAAACCCCCATGCACGTGCTACGGAACTCCGCGTGACGTCATTACCAAGGTCAATCAAGATAACGCTGCAAACTGCAAAACGCTCGATAACAATTCTCATCATATTCAACCAAACTGGCCACCAATGTCGCCAAATAAGGGTTTTATACATCCTGTAAATAAACACAAAATACGTGACAACCAGCTTAGAGAAGAACGAACTGGCCCTTACCACAAATACCTGGGACATACACTCATACTTGCATATTGGTCCCATCAAATACACATTAAACAAAACAAACGTAATCAAATTAAAGGTGAATGAAATATATATACAATAAATAAATAATATGCAAAAAAGAAATAACAATGACCTGTAAAGCCACATAAGTAACCACGTGCGATCATCAGCTCCGAGAAGTACGAATGACCAAAGTTGTCGTGCGCATGAGCGGCAAAAAAGCTAACTGTGCATGACGTGAGGCCAAGTATGATTTATCAATTGTTTCAACATGAAAGGAAGATCAATAAATGATAATGCCTGATCTAAAATTAAATAATACTACATGTATTACTAGCGACTGTGAAAAATAAACACAAGAAGAGACATTGGTTCACAATACAATGCATATGACATTGACGAATTCTTGGCGACGATTAACAAACGCAATAACTGGACGAATTAATTCATACAAAACATGCACAATGTGGTAGCTTTCGACCTCACGACAACAATAAACAAGAGTGCCATTATGGCCCTATAATCGCTCATTAGAAACGACTGTATCTACATGTATTTGATTTGGAGAGTATAACATTTCCGAACCAAAGAAATCATAAAGTGACTCCAGGGCGGGGGCCAATTTTTGATTCCAGAGCCATGTATCCGCGTAAATGTATACGCGCCGTAAATAACCTCTGCACTGTCATTTCTGTTATTAAAGTACACGTTTTAATCAACAACGAACTATATATGTATTTTTCTATACATAATCATACTCTTTTAAATACATTCATTATAATAAAATGATAAAATATCAACAAGTCTTAGATATAAATAAATGTTAATCATCACCTCGTCATATACACAATACATGTAGTATATAAAATGATATGTATCATGCTTGCCATTTATATATGATATACTTGAACCTTTCTCAATCATACCCTTCTTTTCCGAAAACCTCTTTTGTCAGAATACAACATAATGAGTTTGTATACAGTCAACCCTGCAAACAAAGGTCATCTCTGTGAATGAAAAAACATGGCTTTTATGGACAGGAGGCCTTTATTCGGACGTCAATGACCAAAATTGACAGGTCGGTCTTTATTCGGAGGTGGTCGCTAATACAGGGTTAACCTTACATAACTGAGATTCGAATCTCGGCTCCGCCTTGCTATATTTCAGGGACGTTTTTCAGTGTTCCCATCCCAACTACCGTGTCATGTTCTATCTTAAGAAAACCCCAGGAAAGGAGTGAGGCGTGCATCAGTACTTTACACCGGGAAAACCAAAATATCCGCTCCCCTCTCCCTTGAGCAGCTCTGAAATGACCATAGCTGTCAAATGTGTTGTTAAACAACAGATATAACAGAAACATAACTAAATTACTAAAATAATTCACACCAAGTGCGTCAGTATACTGACAACCTCCATATCACAGAAGCTTTATCCGAACAAAACATTATTTGGGTCAGATCTGTAATGTTTCCACTTAATTACAAATTTCGTGACCTTTCAAAAGAGCCACCCCATAATTCGTACGATGGTATGCATGTACCGTTGAATGCAACCATTCCATAGCAACAAGCTTTTCGAGAAGCAAAATTATGTTGTTATTGAGAGGTTGTTGCCATAGAGAGGTTAAATTAATAGTATAATCGTGAAGTGGGAAATAATCATGCTGTCGTTGAAGGGGGTTGGTAGAAAATAGAAAACAAGAGACAGAGGTCACGGGTTATTCAGGTACCACGTACGTGATATTGGACATCGTCGATTAGCTTGTACATGCATAGTCAAACCTTTCTTTTAGACCATATCAATATGAAAATATCTCATTCTAAAGACTAAATTTTGAAGAAAACAAATCGTTCATTGGTATTATCTTAGAACTCAGTATTAACGCAGTATTTTCTTTAGTTCTAATGGTCGTTAAAACAACCACGGTTTATTATACACATGTATTATTGCCAGAAACAGTCGTATAATATAAGGCTGCTAATATCATGTACACGGACAATATAGTACGCAGTAAAACAACTCATACAGGCATGTATAGACTTCTTGTATAAGAAACACATTGAAGTCCAAGTAATACATTGTATAAAACTTTACTCTATGCGTTTTTCCCATCGGCGATTGAGTATAAAATAACGTTTACATATATTACTGCAATTTGAACTAGAACAATTTGAACGCTGTCTTTGACTATTCGCTCTAACAATAACATATGGACGAAACTTAAATAAGGAATCACAGTCTGATGATCAAGTTTATAAATAAAGAACATTGAACTATATATACTAACAGTAGTGGTGTGATATATTATATAGAGTCCTTGTATGAGCGCGTATAAAGGCTTATTTAATTAATTCAGTGTCGGCAATTATCCACCACGAGGATATGAAACCACAAGTCTGATACAGACACAGTCTACATCGATTTTAGACAAGGGAACTCTGTGGGTTACATATACTTAGAAAATATTGTCATCAACAGAAGGCTCGATCTATTCACGAAATGTGTGGAGATTTTGGGAGAAAACGTCGATAGCCTCATTTATTCTCGAAGACAAGTCGTGAGTATATTGCTGGCTTGGAATAACCCTGAACCATTCGTTCGATATTGTTATTTTGTTAAATAGAGATTTTTTATCAACATGGTATGGATTACTCTGAATTTTCTTATTAAGCCTTTGTTTGTAATTACAAACTGGTTCCCGCTGTCTTTTCTCAGCGCTGATGTGTTTATCAGCCAGTTTCCAGCGGGAGCCAGTTTGAATGATTTTGTGAAGACAGTGCGGATATTATCAGAGCTATCGCTGAAAATAATGAATAATGTTATCGGATATGCTTAATATAGTTTGTAGAAGCTAATATTATAGTGTACAGTGTTTGAACTATTGTGTCGCGTATGGATAATAAAATCTAATTAGTTGTCTTCGTCCTGCTATGCTGGTACCAATTCAATATTCAATCTAAACTATGAGGCTAAAAATGTGTTTGTTTCTGGTAACCCGAAATTGTTTTCCCTGGGACCCTAGACTTATTATTAGCCCCTCCACTTTCTCACTCCTTTACCCGGCTTTCCACACGCTTTCAATAGCAAAACCAAATAAAATCGCCGCTATATTTACTCAACCTATTTTTAATGAGCATGGAACCAGACACAAACAATTTTATTTTAGGCCTGATACATACGGTTTTACGCAATATGTCCATTACCCATGCTAATGTTTAAATATGTCCATGTATTTCGTCCGAAGATATTAATTAGATACGTGACCAGCATATGCGAAAACACATAAAAACATTTTAATTAAATTATCTTTACGACAGTTGGCTCGTTTCAAAGACATACACGTATATGTTGTTACGACGGAAAGATATTTCAGAATAAAAATCAAAGCGCTTAGTGAAGTAAACCATTTGTTTTGTTATCTACAAAATTAATGTATATCACTTCTTCGGAAGTATTAAAACAAATTATTTTAAATATATACCATCAGTAAAAAATAAGTTAAAATATATATACCATCAGTAAAACATGAGTTAAAGTGCTGTCTTAGGTTAGATCTCAGACTATTTTGCCTTATCTATAAAATCTCGGAAAATTTCTTATACATGTAGTGCCAAAATTAAAGATTTCTCTCCTATTCGGACAAGGCTGAAACCACACATTATGTGATCAGACAGTTCTACCTTCATTCTATTACATGGAGTTTAAACCATCAGACAGTTCTACCTTCATTCTATTATATGGACTTAAAACCATCAGGCAGTTCTACCTTCATTCTATTATATGGACTTTAAACCATCAGACAGTTCTACCTTCATTCTATTATATGGACTTTAAACCATCAGACAGTTCTACCTTCATTCTATTACATGGACTTTAAACCATCAGACAGTTCTACCTTCATTCTATTATATGGACTTTAAACCATCAGACAGTTCTACCTTCATTCTATTATATGGACTTAAAACCATCAGACAGTTCTACCTTCATTCTATTATATGGACTTTAAACCATCAGACAGTTCTACCTTCATTCTATTATATGGACTTTAAACCATCAGACAGTTCTACCTTCATTCTATTACATGGACTTTAAACCATCAGACAGTTCTACCTTCATTCTATTATATGGACTTTAAACCATCAGACAGTTCTACCTTCATTCTATTATATGGACTTTAAACCATCAGACAGTTCTACCTTCATTCTATTACATGGACTTTAAACCATCAGACAGTTCTACCTTCATTCTATTATATGGACTTTAAACCATCAGACAGTTCTACCTTCATTCTATTATATGGACTTTAAACCATCAGACAGTTCTACCTTCATTCTATTACATGGACTTTAAACCATCAGACAGTTCTACCTTCATTCTATTATATGGACTTTAAACCATCAGACAGTTCTACCTTCATTCTATTACATGGACTTTAAACCATCAGACAGTTCTACCTTCATTCTATTATATGGACTTTAAACCATCAGACAGTTCTACCTTCATTCTATTATATGGACTTTAAACCATCAGACAGTTCTACCTTCATTCTATTACATGGACTTTAAACCATCAGACAGTTCTACCTTCATTCTATTATATGGACTTTAAACCATCAGACAGTTCTACCTTCATTCTATTACATGGACTTTAAACCATCCTTGGGAAAGAATCATTCAATTAAAGTGACAAGTATGTTCCCTGTGAGATTTTCAGTTTATAGTGATGTGATAAGTATTGTATAAATCTGTATAACTGTCTTCTTTGAGTACTTGGCGTAGTGATATGGAGAGGTTTAATGGCTAAAACATATGCATAATCTACTCGACTGTATAAAATCAGTGCGTTTGTGTGATAAAATATGTGCATATGTGTGATAAAACGTGTGCATATGTGTGATAAAAACGAGTACGTAAGAGTGATAAAAGGTGTGCATATGTGTGGTAACATGTGTGCAAATGTGTGATAAACGTAAACATATGTGTAATAAAACCAGTACGTGTGTATGTGCGATAGAATGTGTGCGTATATGTGATAACACCAGACTGTAATTAGTACGTATCTGTGATAAAATCAGTGCGTATCGGTGCGTATTTGCGATGAAATCTGCGTACGTGTGATAAAAATCAGTGCGTATCTGTGCGTACGTGTGATAAAATCAGTGCGTATCTGTGAAAGAAACTGTGTGCTTATGAGGTAAGTCGCAGTCTTCTTGTTCGCGTTACGTGCGTTGTCTAGTAAAGACAATATAACAAGTACGATACTTTTCCCAATTGAACATAAAGTGTGAATGTAGTTTATCAATCTGTGAAGTACAGTAACCTCGACATCCTAATTGTTTTCCAGACCAAAAATTGAAACCACCTCATTAATTTGAAATTATGAAACATGTAGAGAAAATATTGGAAATTGGACCTGAAATACATGTAAGTGGTCGGTGTAATTAGGTGGTGGTAAGTTTGGGGGGTCGCAAAGTGAGGTTGTATTGTATTATATTGATATTCAAGTACAGACGTAACATTTCAAAAACAAGTTTCAGCAATGATTAATATAATTATTTCGACAAGAGAGTGTTTCAAATTTAAGAAATAAATATTTAATTTCAGAATAAATGGAGTTGTAATTGAGCCCAGACTTGAAACAAGGAATAAACGTCAAGTGTTATACACAGAGAGCAGATGATACAACAAACATAGACGTACACTTGCATCCGTCACGCCTGCATCAGTCACGCCTGCATTTATCGTCTGCCTCAGAGGCGCTTCTACTCAGTGCTCAGAATAACCAAAATTCTTCTTTTTTTAATCGGAGTCGTCTGCGCATAACTGCACGAAGATCTTCAAAACAGTAATTGAATAAATGAAACAGCTGAACTGTTTTGAAGTACTTTATTTCATATTCTGTGGCGAGAATTTACAGACTATTATGAATTTATGAACTGTAAAAATATATGCACGCACTTACGCGCTGTTGAATCACAACTGCAGCACATGCGTTTTAGAATCTACCGAACACGTGATAATACAGTAGTTGAGACTATTAGAAACAAAAGATGGGGCCAGAATACTCCTTACATTGTCTGATTTTATTGATCAGTGCTGGGTTTTAATACATTTTGCTGTACGCGACTTTTCGTGAACACAAGCGTCACGTGACGGTTAAGTTAAGCTCGAGAGAATGAACTTAATTATTGGAGAATATTTTTCATGATTATCACTTCGCTTGGTATTCCAGTTATTCATTTTGATCATATAGCGATGTGGAAGACATTCTGTAACATTCACCAGAACATCGTGTTTTATGTATGTTGGATAATTATCTATCTATTTGGTAAGTATTTATTTGTTTAACAAGAACTACACATGTATTAGCAGTTTGGCCATGTTGTTAACACGCTAAATTTGTAATAAGCGATATATAGGCTCACGTTCAAATAGTCATGTAACTGACCACTGTTATCTTCGAATACGGTTATTGTAAATTCCCAAGGATCAGGATAATTCATTTTACTCGTACATATTTCACTAAATCTTCATTTTTAACATCAATGAAATACAGAACTTCGAGTTTTTTCTTGAGGAAAAACATATTTAACTGTATCCAATTCACTGAATTATTCGACTTAATAAATTATGTTGGAAATTAAACATTACACGGCAGGATTTCATTGCGAGAGAATGTTCATTAAAAAGTACATGCTTTATGATTGGTTATAAATGTCTTATACGACAGATACATGGAAATAACCAACGCTTAATTGGTGGGTTTTTTTGGTCATCGAATGAAATAAATGTTGAATTACTGGTCTCTTACTGTGTCTCGTGATAATAGACATACAAATTAAATGCTTATATTATATACACTATAATTTTGTAGTTTACTGATGACAAATTTGGACTAGTTATTATAATTTATAACTTATCCATGTTATCATTTTGCCCATTAAGTTCTCAGTTAAACCCTCATCTGCTTAATTTCAAGTAAAATCTGCACCTAGTTATATCTACTGTAGTTTACTGCGTCTTGTATACAGTAAAACGTGATTATAGCGAACTTGGATAATGCGAATTATCACTCTACCATGCTGCAGTGAAGAGAGTGACGAGCTCATTTTACCTCAATCCTCGAATTGACCTAAAATCATCCAAAAATTCAAATTCAAGGGCAGAGTTCGTCAAACCCAAATGTTTCGCTTAAAATGTTCCTGCTATCATAAGCTATAATCATGCAAAGTTAAAAAATAATTCATGAAAGAGTTTTTATTTTCCCTATATGTCTATGTGAAAAAACTGGAAACTGTAGCAAATGTCTCTAGTTATATTTATATTGTACTAAATACTGTAAGTGACCGTTTTTTTTCATATAGCGGCCTTCATTCACGTATTGACTGTATACGGTTTATTTATTTCTGAGTATACCAAACAACATCGTATTAATTTATGACATGAAGCAATCACAAACATGTGTTTTAATGCAAACTTGTGACCATCTAATAACAAGATATATATAATACGCGTATACAATCAAATACTAACGAACATCAATGATGTAGAATAAATGATTAGTTGTACAATATACAGTCATACCTGTGTAAGCGACCAACTTCGAATACCGGCCAGCTTCTGAATAAATGCAATTCTTTTAAAAACCGTCATTGATTATTTAGAACAAAATGTCCTCCGAAAAAGGTCACCTGTCAATAAATGTCACATTTTATCTTACCAAAGGGTGGCCTTTGTTCACATTTTTGTTCAGTTGTCACATACATGAACTTTAGAAACAGTCTGTGACCATGTTATTATATGAGAAACTGCATGTTTTACACATATACAATCAAATATAGTCAAACCTGTAAACAAAGGTCACCATTGGAATATACAAAATGTGACCTTTATTGACAGGTGACCTTTATTCAGAGACAATTTTAGTCTGCCGGATAATCAGTGACAGTTTATAGAAATGCCATTTTTACAGGGTGGTCGTTATTCGGAGGTGGCAGCTAACACAGGTTTGTCTGTGCAAAAATAATGCAGATCAATAATATAGAGTAACATTACATGTTGTTGTATACAGTAATACAGTTAGTATCAGACGTATTGATAACGTTTCATAAACCTATCACACTGTTCTTACGATGCCAAAACAGCTTCATTTCATAATTATTGCCAGAATCATATACATATGAACCTCATATTTGGGCCTCTCGAATCTCGACATTACACTAAGACGGACCAAGTCGGACAAACTTATGTAATAATTAGCCATTTTTAGCGGTTTTGATGAGTTAATTTTCGTTCCATTATTTCTGATTTCTGTTTTCGGTACCATAAAATCTTGGCAATAAAATTACCTACCCACTTTTTAAAGTCTGTGTGGTGTAACCTCTAACCACCATTTTTGTATGGCTGGTCTAAGATTAAATTGAATGCACCGGAAGAATACAAAGTCATTATTGAACTGATAAAAACCGTCTAGGATAGGTCCCGTGGAAAGTGGCACTTTACTAGAATAAAAGAGGTAGCATAAAACAAACTATAAATTACTGATACAATTCGGAAACACTCCTGTATTGTTGAATAATATAAGCGTAATCCTCGCTCGTATAATTGTTAAACTGCTATAAAATAACATGTGTAATAGCATTTATGATATACTCATTAGTGAGCCACTTAATACTTGGCTGGTGTCTGACTGCACGCACCTTCATACTCTGATTGTGCGAAGTTTTAACATTTGTACCGTGACTAGAACCATATAGCTTACCCATTAGATGTAGGGTATTACATCCCAACATTTGTACTGTACTTATATGACGTGTCTGCTCATAGCTACACACAATCAAAAAAATAGTATAGTTCAATTATCAGTATTTCTTTGATACATGTAGTTACCTGAGAATCTTCAAACAATTTGACGACACACTAACAAAAAATTTAATGTAACAGTTACCCTCGTTGAAAAATATAAATTTCTATAGATATTGTATGCTGACCTATATTTTCTTCATCTAATTAGATTGATATTGTGTAATTGCATCTTTTTACCATGAGTTTTCATCGAAATGAAAGTGTTTTTATAGTGGCCTACTTCCATCGACTTCAAAGCAAATTTATAGGGAAAATAATTAGAAGAAATGTCATTGTTTTTTTTAAACTCATGGTAAATCATTTTCTATTATGGAAACCTATACAAACATTTCCAAAATCTGTCCAAACCCTTAAAGGCCCATTAATTTTTGAATTTAGTAATACAGAACAATTGATAAAATGATTGTAAAATATAAGATATATGTAAGTAATGCAAATGTCAATTTCACTGATAAGACATCATTCTAGGTAAAATAAGAACTACTTTGATTTTAACATACCAAAAGCTAATGGGTTTTGAATACTACTAAAAGAAATGATAACCGAACATTTGAACAAATACAATGAACGGATGATATAATATTATTTTGTTCTCGGGACTAGCTCGTGATTGTTTAACTTAATTTATATATATAATAATATATACACATCCGTCATGGTACATATATCTCACACATCCGTCATGGTACAAATAACTCACACATCCGTCATGGTACAAATAACTCACACATCCGTCATGGTACAAATAACTCACACATCCGTCAAGGTACATATATATCACACATCCGTCAAGGTACATATGACTCACACATCCGTCATGGTACAAATAACTCACACATCGGTCAAGGTACATATATCTCACACATCAGTCATGGTACAAATATCTCACACATCGGTCATGGTACAAATATCTCACACATCAGTCATGGTACATATATCTCACACATCAGTCATGGTACAAATATCTCACACCCATATATACGCTGACTAAAAGCCCCATGGAAATGCGCACTTAAAATTGTATAAAATAATAAAAATAAAAAATCCGTTACGTACAATGGGAAAAGAAATGCTGATCGTAAGGTTATAGATTATGTATAGAAAATGGGAGGGAAACCTCTATCATGGACAATCAACAGTAATAAAATCCCAATTATTACTGACGAGTTCTAGAAATAAATGTACATCTTTGACCTTTTAGATAATACCATTTAGATGTTAACGGACTGACCATTTTTATTCGCACACGCGCTTTTATGGTCAGCGGGCAAATTTAAAATGCATTTGTTTCGCTACTGATTGAAAAAATTATCCCACACTTACTGTAGCTTCTTTATGATTAATGCGTGGATACTGGTTACTTGTATATTTAATTTATAGTACAACTACACATTAAGACCATCTTAATATTAAGCCAGTTATATTTGCTCCCTCAGCTTGTTTCACTATTAATATTTTGCTGCTTCAATTGATCACACATTTTTATCTTCTTCTGACTTTCAGATATTATTGCCGGGACATCGAATACAACAACAACAATAGACAACAGTCGTGCTGTAGGTAAGACTTCAACTGGTGTTTTACCGTAAAAATAACTTAAATCAGCGATTTCAGCCACTTGCCAGTTTCCGGGTCTGTTTAAAGTTACCTCAAACAAGATTCCTTATTAATTTTATGATTCATTAACGCAAGTGTACACTTAAAGAAAACCAGTTGAAATGTTTTATAACGAACGCTGGGAATGTAGAACAAAATTGCTCCCGTCTTTTTTGCACCCCGGACAAAAGCTCACCAGTCAAAGCTATCATTAACGTACCACCCTCCCTGCTCATTAATACATGTACTTACGATAGCTTTGACGGATAAGCTTTTGTCCTGGTGAGCTTTTGTATCGGGGAGAAAAAACGACGGGAGAGCGTAAATAACGGGAGAGCTTTTGTCCTCCTATATCAAAATTGACAGGAGAGCTTTTGTCCTCCTATATCAAAATTGACAGGAGCGCTTTTGTCCTCCTATATCAAAATTGACGGGAGAGCTTTTGTCCTCCTATATCAAAATTGACAGGAGAGCTTTTGTCCTCCTATATCAAAATTGACGGGAGAGCTTTTGTCCTCCTATATCAAAATTGACGGGAGAGCTTTTGTCCTCCTATATCAAAATTGACGGGAGAGCTTTTGTCCTCCTATATCAAAATTGACGGGAGAGCTTTTGTCCTCCTATATCAAAATTGACGGGAAAGCTTTTGTCCTCCTATATCAAAATTGATAGGAGAGCTTTTGTCCTCATATATTAAAATTGATAGGAGAGCTTTTGTCCTCATATAATTACATGTATCAAAATTGACGGGAGAGCTTTTGTCCTCATATAATTACATGTATCAAAATTGACGGGAGAGCTTTTGTCCTCCTATATCAAAATTGACGGGAGAGCTTTTGTCCTCCTATATCAAAATTGATAGGAGAGCTTTTGTCCTCCTATATCAAAATTGACGGGAGAGCTTTTGTCCTCCTATATCAAAATTGACGGGAGAGCTTTTGTCCTCCTATATCAAAATTGACGGGAAAGCTTTTGTCCTCCTATATCAAAATTGATAGGAGAGCTTTTGTCCTCATATATCAAAATTGATAGGAGAGCTTTTGTCCTCATATAATTACATGTATCAAAATTGACGGGAGAGCTTTTGTCCTCATATAATTACATGTATCAAAATTGACGGGAGAGCTTTTGTCCTCATATAATTACATCTATCAAAATTGATAGGAGAGCTTTTGTCCTCATATAATTATATGTATCAAAATTGACGGGAGAGCTTTTGTCCTCATATAATTACATGTATCAAAATTGATAGGAGAGCTTTTGTCCTCATATAATTATATCAAAATTGACGGGAGAGCTTTTGTCCTCATATAATTACATGTATCAAAATTGATAGGAGAGCTTTTGTCCTCATATAATTATATGTATCAAAATTGACGGGAGAGCTTTTGTCCTCATATAATTACATGTATCAAAATTGACGGGAGAGCTTTTGTCCTCATATAATTACATGTATCAAAATTGATAGGAGAGCTTTTGTCCTCATATAATTATATGTATCAAAATTGACGGGAGAGCTATTGTCCTCATATAATTACATGTATCAAAATTGACGGGAGAGCTATTGTTCGGATACCGAACATTTTAAGTAATGACGGCAAATGTGAATCTAAACTTATATGTATGAGGCATGTATGTGTACTGTTTAAAATTACTGAACATGTCAACGACTTTCATCAAATCTTCCCGGCCACAGGCTGTATCCCTGGTTACTAAAATAACGTACTCATACAATACATGATAGCATGGTTTCATGCATAACGAACGTCTGTGACTGTTAAATGTTGGTACATTGTAATTTATAGAAGTCAAATTGTCACTCATGGGAACACATCTGGTTCGTGAACACAGAACACTGAAGTCAAACATTATTCAGACATAAGTTGATTAGGCATGTTTTGTTACCGTGCATTTTGTTCTCATCTACGGCAATAAAAGCACACAAGATGGATTTCCTGGAATTAACAAAGTCGATGAATCGATGGTATTATACCATATTAGCTTTAAAGTAATACATACATGTACTTGTATTTGAAGCCGATGTGTCTGTTTATTGTTTGGTGACGTTTTATGTGTAATTAATGCTGCCAGAAATTTAATTAACATTGTGATAACCAAAAATAACGTACATTTGTTTTTCTATATGATCAATACAATTTTGCAGCATTGTCTGATTACAGAACTAAATGAAAAACGAATTGATCGTTGTTAGGTTATCAGATCAGTGGAGAAAATCGTTCTGAGCGAGATCTTACGACTGTAGATTTAAGGTTTATTAAATGTGCATTCGGTTTTGTTCGGCTTTTTTCGTGTTGTTCTGTTTTGAGGGTAGTTTGTTCTGATTTGATTTTGATTATTTGATTTGTTATTTTAAAACCTCCTTATAAATCAATCGTCACAAAAACGGCGTAATGTACGTTACTTTTTCTTGAGTTCTTTTGGAGTGGGCTACACCAAAAGTTACATTTTTAACAGGAAGTTTTGAACGATATGTGTATTCTAAATAAAATACATCCAGTTACATAGTACAGGATCACTTAACTAAGAATACTGACCCGTCATTACAGGGATAATACAACTTTCGAACTGCATTTAGAATTATCAGAGTTTTTTTTATTTTGAAACTGTCCACTTAGTCCGAAATCTGGACATGGCACATATTCTATGTTACGATTTGGTTCTAAAGTCATTCAGTATAAAGCGCTCGTAGGAGTTTAGCTGGTTCCCGTTGTCTCTGTTCAAAGCCTTTGGTGCATTGCAACTTGGAACGGGGACGTCTAAAACCACGCATTGTCGTACAATCCGGACCTGACTTTTTCCTAATCAATATGAGGCCCAGCGTTCTCATTGTTGTTTACCTAATTAAAGACCTATAGGTCTTAGGCCTAATACACACGCATCATAAGATATAGTTTATTATCTAGATATATATTTTTGTACAGAATCACACCACTATCAGAAAGATGATGAAGATTTTCCAACCTGGTTGATTGGTGTCATTGTACTTACATCTATAGGTTTTATCATTCTGGTAGCAACAATAGTTCAAAGGTAAGACGTCAGAAGACTTTGAAATATTACACAGATGGTTGGGCTTATCTAGTACCGAAATATAGTATTAGTGCCCAGCTCTGAATAAAGGCCATTATTATAAAAAAAAAACTCATTATGCAGAACAGAATGGCTTCCGAATAAAGACCACTTGTCAAAGTCACTTTGTCTTCCCAAGAATGGTCTATCTTCACATGTTGAACTTTACAAACGTTTCATCATTACATGCGTCTTTTACATGCGTCTGCAATATTTGTCCAGAGTCATCCTTCTTGTTTTACTCTCATAGGTACGAGGTAGGAACCATAACTCTTGATAGAAATTGGAGAGTGTAAGCAGCGATTCATCTTTTAAAAAATCACACACATTTAAACAATGTATTTATGCGTTTAAATTGTATGGACATGTGCAGTTGTGGAAACATTCAATTTACAATGTTGTTAGTTTCGAATTACCAATTACGCTGAGAACAAAACCAGACAATTTTCTTGATAACAAAGCTATTTATCACTTATTATATGCTTTATTTGCCTCCTCTGGTATCTATTTCAATAAGTGTGACTTTATGACACTCCCATATATTTTTAGCGTAAATGAATTCTTTAATTCCAGGTTGCTACAACAACGAGACGAGAGCCATGAACAATACATGATGGGAAGATAACACATCTTTAAATAGGATCCAAAATTATCATGAAATCTGTTGTCAAAGACTGTGTTTCATTTATCATCATTCACTGAAATATGATGGCAGAAAAAATGTGAAACAGTCAAGTTGTCTAAGTATTGTCATTGGTCAAATGTATGCCTTGACATAAAAATCAACCAATCAAATCAAGAAGCTGAGTCTTAAAACTATTCTTCACTATCAGATAAAAAAACGACCAGCTTTTGTCACATTTTGAGTGTAAGTATTACCACTCAGTAAGAAATCTAACGAACGATGTTGAGACATCAACAGAGGAGCTGCAATTTATATAGTTGACTTTTATGTGTAGTTGACCTTTTATGTACAAATTGTCTTTGTTTAAAGGTAAATTTAGCCTCCTGTTTTACTAATAAATATGTGTTGGACAGTGGATGTTGTTCACAGGTGGCTGAATACATATAATTGTCTTATTGTTATCTAGTATAAATGTGAATTGTCATGAATAAAATTGATCGTGAAAGTTTTAGCATGGATACATAAATTATATATTACAAATATCTATTGACACAGATGCAATAATAAACCATTTTAAGTCACATACATTGCGACCATTTTAAGTTTTCAGGAGTTAAAGACCCTTTCAACAATAGGTAGTCTGTATAGACAGACTGGACTAAATTTGTGACATACATTGTACATGAGAATCAAAGTATTATGACATACTATGTATATATAGTATTGTATATTATAGAGTCAAACCTGTGATAGCAGCCAACCCTGAATAAAGGCCAACTTGCAAGTAAAGGCCATTCTTTTATAATGTGTCATTGATTACTTAGAATGAAATGACCCTGAATCAGGACATCTGTCAATAATTTCGTCTTTCCCAAGGGTGGCCTTTGTTCACAGGTTTGACTGTTATAAATGAAAAAAAAGAAAGTTCTCAATTTTGTAAGCATTTTATTTACAATTTGTCTAAAGTAGGCCTTTGAGCATATAGTTTTGTAATGAAATGAAAAGTGATCTTTCACTCACAAACATTTATAATATACACTCAGAGTGCAATGATATGAGGGTGGGTGGGGTATGGAGCTAAAACAAATCAACATTAAAGGATAAAAATAACGCATCATAAACAATGAAAAAAATATAAAAGAATTATCAAAACTTTATAAAAATTAACTTAACAATAAGAGTACAGGAAATTTTACAATCCAAAGAACATCGGACTTTATGAATGACAAGCAGACCGTACAAGGTTTATCAGCCATATTTAACAAAAATAACAAGGGCTAACATAAGAGACTGCTTCTGATGGGAATTATTAACATACCTGATCCATGTCTGTAACCAGAGCTGACAATCAAAAATATTTCTGAATAATTTTGTATGAAATTACCTTTCTGATATTACATAGTGAAAAAAAATTAACTTCTGAAATTCAATTCTGGGGAATTTCCTTAGCAACTGTCATCTTAATTTCGAGTTAGGCAGAAAATAAAGAAAAGAGATGCTTTCTATATAAATCTAATTCTACAATTCAGAGAATGCAATGTTAAGCATACAAAAATCAAGGACACTGACTGTTCATCAAACACTGTCTATCAAACTAATGGTTAGAAAATATAATTGAGAGAAAATAAGACTTATTTGTAGGCACATAAAATATCTTGCTAAGTACATAAAATCAAAGCAAAAAATTACGTTTCATTATCTATGGAATAGAAAAAATCAAAGACAAGACGTATATTATTTCCTTATCAATTATATTATCATAAAACTATCAGAATACCGGTAAGCCTTAATCATTTACTTTTATCTTCATGCTTCATTCAGAGATTAATCTGAGATCTTTAAATGGAAATTACAGGCATCCGAGCTTCTTTCATAAAATATTTTGGATCAGTCATTGATTACTAGCAATAACAGTTACTGTAATTAATATTTAATATTTCAACTACTTGTATGGCCACAAAAAAAGAAATCAAAGATCCATCACATAGCCTAACTGTTTGTCGTGAAAATGCAGCTTATTGTATTTGCTTTCTAATTTCAATCTTATTAATTTAAAAGACATTTAATTTCTTCAATAAATTCATTGTATTAAAGAAATATGTGAAGCAAACCTTTCGATAGAATCATACAACGTATCATGTGTTGTACAGTGTATCTTATAGCATAAAAGATAACATATAGTGTACAACATATCAATTAACCAATATGTGACTGTAAATATGAGGGGGGTGGGGGGAGTGTTTGTTAATGGGTTATAGATACTAATTATAAAATAAATACCTAGTTAAACAAGCATTGTACAGTGCTCAATAAAACATAACCAGTATATACTTACAGAGAAACAAAAATGTAGCAAAAACATTTTAAATGTTGTAAAACAGGTTTCTAGTGAACTCAGGATATAGTGAAGTATTTATTTTCCCTACACTCAAACTTACATTAATTCCATTGTTATGAATATATTGAAATAAGATAAAGAAATAATTTGGGACCCCATAAACATGTTCTACAGTACAGAATTTATTTTTTAAACTTTTAACAGCGTAACAATTTTTTTTCCAAAAACAAAATTTGAGGAAATGATCATTTCTGCATTAATTGGTAAAACTTTATTTTGGATCAAGGATATTAACCATGAAAGTAAGTATCTAGATTTGTAGTACAGTTAAATCCTTCAGAAAACAAAAAAATCCATATTTTATAAATGAGAACACAATCTTACACAGTACACAGAAGTATCAAATTTTCTGAAATTCGGATATACATATATTGTTATTAATCAACTCAGAAAAAATGAACTCTCATTTAACACCAAAAAGAACAACAATTTCATACAACAAGGATTAATAAAAATAAATCATTTTTTCACACCATAAAAAAACACTCATTATGACAAATAAACTTTAAATAAGTTAAACATGAACCATTGTCATATACATGTATAAATACAAAAATACATTTATAACAAGAGTCATCTTAAATATATTTTTATTAAATCAAAACTATTCCCAATATATATAGAGGTCCATTATATACTTACTGTTATATTCTCATCCTGACCAAACCTTAATTCATCATGTAAGCCTCATAGGAATGATCTCTTGCACAAAAAGGGGTCCAAGATCCTTTAAATTCACGGCTTAAAGGGACAATATCACTTTTTGCAGACCAGTACATAAACAGGTTTTCAACAAAATCTTAATAAAATATTAAAAACAAAAGCTTGGAGGCTGGATTTAAATTTATAAGGATTTGATTGGCTAATTAGAATGTCAGTCTTAAAATTGACCAATGATAAGGCTGCATTCCAGGAAATTCCTCATTTCTCAAATGCATAACCTTGTGACCTTATTAAGAAAAGTGGATGATAATCTAACAATTAGTTTATAATGGCCTCAATGGAATGAACACACAATCCTGTATCAACAAGGTAGGATTGCGCAATAATCCATCACAACAAAATTAGTATCCTTAAATAAGGAAACTACAACAATTTGTGCACTTTATTCCAGTATTATGTAAAACAAACAGTATTGTATCCCCCAATATACAGAAAATACATATATTTCAAAATATTTTTTTTAAATTAAAATAATAAGCAACACAATATGAAGGAAAAATGCTATATCAGGATAATAGTGGTTGCTTGTTAGGTACAAGTATGAGTGACATCACGAACGATATTGAAATGAGAACATAATTAGATCAACACACAGAAATCAGCATGCAAACACTCAGATATAATCAGACAAAACAAATGTTTCGCTTTTATTGCATTGAATAATGAAATCAACATTTTTACCAGATATGCAACATGCCAGACATACTTAAATCATTTTAGAGAAAATCTCAATCAACACTGCAAATATTGAGTAGTATACTAATTTAACTACTTCACCTAATTACATTGTATAAAATCTTACAAATCAACAAATTTGTTAACTAATACAGTAAACCCCTGAAAATCGAACTCCTGGAAAACCAGAATTCCCTGAAAATCGGACTATATTTCAAGTCCAATTTTTTATACGGAATTTATCAAAAGTTCTCTAAAAATGGAAATTCTCAGAAATTCAAAACCAGACTTTTTTTAGCCAAGTCCGGACGGGATCCAGTTCTCAGGGGGTTTATTGTATACAGCACTGATGTGAACCTTACTGAGTATTGGGAGTCTACAAAGTAATAAAACTGACTCAAGTGACCAGTCTCAGAAAGCAGCCATATCATTGGACAACTCTGAGACTGACCTAAAAAGCATCCAATCAGAAGCTTTGATTTTGGGAATGTTATCAAAGTACAGTTTTATGACCTTAGATTCAGAAATACAGTCAATAAAAAATTTGAAAGAACAACATTAAAGACTTTGTACAAGCTAGGTGCTGAAACATAATGATTTCTTATAAAAGAAACATTTTCAACAATGGATGTATTTGGCCACTTTCAATTTGATGATGGAAGTTCAAACATGACCTATGATGTTGCTGGTGTATACAATGATGATAAAATATTGTGTGTATACGTTGTTGAGGTACATTGTTATATATCTCTTTCTGACAAAACAAACTAATACTTATACCATCATATATGAAAAGTTAGGGGCCAAAAATGTTTTTAAAAAAACCTCTCTAATCTATTCAACTACATTCTAAATACCGCCAAACTTCATTAAGTCCTAATTTCTATTACTGCTGAAACGCTAAATTTCATGAACCCCTAAATTTCACCTTCGTTTGATGCCATTCTACAAACCAGACAAAATTTCACAAATGCCCTAGATGTCCTTAAATAGTTGTAAATCTTAATTATATAGTGAAACCTGTGAACAAAGGCCACCCTTGGGAAAGACAAAATGTGACCTTCATTAACAGATGCCCTTTATTTGGAAGTCATATTATTCTAAATAAACCATGAGGGAATTTAAAAGAAAGGTCTCTATACACAGGGTGGCCTTTATTTGGAGGTGGTCTCTATACACAGGTTTGACTGTACTCACCAACAGCTAAATGCATAAATAACAGAAATCCTGAGGTGTGAACAATTTGAGTATGGTCTAAATATGGTCTAAATATGGTAAGGCATAAAAAATTGTTTGTTTCTGATTACATGACCTACCCTAATATTTCCCGTGAACCTAGACTTTGTGTTCTATGCCCGAGGTATGTTATAACCACTTTTTATGTTTACCTTCGCTTTCAAGAACCAAGAAAAAGTCCTGAATTACCTCCCCTATTTTCAATTGGCATGCTACCAGAAACATATACATTTTTTTAGGCCTAATGTGAAATGAAGTTATTCAGATGAAAACACCTCTTAATCTTTAAAACTATGAAACTTTTTTCAAAACAGCAATATATATGAATAAAATACTGTAATTCTAAGGGTCTAAGAAAATAATTTGTTTGTTTGTTTGGAGACAATTCTCAAAATGCCATTTTCTAACAGATCAAATTTATACTGAGTTGATAAACAATTAGTGACTTCAAGTTACAAACATTCAGTAAGTAAACATCAGAACCTTCTGTTTGATTGAAATTTATCTACTGATAAAACACACACACTTCATAATGTCAGTAAAATTGGAGTTTATGTAAAGTTAGATAAAACATAAAGTTTCACTGTAAGAATAGATTGATTCTATTTCCTGGGAATGTATCATAACCTGTCATTATCTAGACAATGGATATGTTTCGCATGCATTGATTGAACATTTTAAGTGAAATTTATATAATCTCACAAAACTAGTACTTAATTCATTAGCCCTGTTTCATTAGGGGCTGACTATAAGTATCACTGAGTAATATAAATGATTTCTTCCAAGCAAAAATCTACACTATAATAAACCTACATTAGCAGCATGGTGTAAATAAATGGCTGAACAATACTTTGATTCTGAGGGATGAATATGTCTTTGATGGTTCAAAACAACACTAAAAATTGTGTCTGCATTCATTTAATTCAATGGATTATGTGCTCAATTATTAAAGAAAATATGGCAGGACATGTATGTCGTACCGTGGTACGTATCGGCCTGATGCTGTATCGCAATATACTGGTATATCGTTGCACTACTAATCTGATAGAACACAATTCATCCCTCATTGATCAAAAAGTATATGAAACAATTCCAGTACAATACTGCAATACCTTAAGAACAAAATAAATTGGTTCAATTTGAGTATTCATATTGTATTACTATATAAGTCTAGATATGTTTTACTTTTATAACAATTCAGTTAGCACAAAAATATCTAATTTTCATCTTCAAAATTTATTATTTTCTTACTTAAATACAGTACATCTTAATCATTAATTAATTGAATATATCTTAATAATGGTGAACTTAATCATTAATTAATTGAATATATACATCATAACAGTGCATTAATCATTAATTAATTGGATATATCTAATGGGTGAACTAAATTATTAATTATATCTTAAAGGTGAACTAAAAAATATCTGCAGAATATCATCTTACTCTAATTTCATCAAAATACTAATTCCTAATTATTCAAGTTAACATTATTAACAATAATAATAAGTTAACAATATCATAGTTTTATTGCTGGTATATGCATAGTAAGGATTTAAAATTAATTACTTCACTGTAGTAAAAAATCAGACTCCACATCTCTAGCCTGCATCACAGTAACTTGAGTAAGTTTCATTTTTACTGAATATAAAAGGGGCTGGTTGTAAAGGATCTTCTTTGTTTGGGGTCTAATGACACGCCAACAGCCAGGGACATTTGGCGACTATTCTATATTTAATTTCAATACTGAAATTTAATTATCCAAGGAATAATTCTTTTTATGATTTTAAATTATTTCATTAAAATTAAGAAAGATTTGCTGCCTAGTTTTAGTGTGAAGTAGATCCTATATAAATATACAAGTCTTAATACTGAACAGTACAAAATCCGGCCACTTATATAATTATCTCAAATCTTATCTAATACAACACACTTCAACTTAACATTCTTTAGTTTCATTTTCGTAAAGGTCTAATTAAAAAAAAAAAGATTTTGAAAAAAACACTAAGATCATTTTAACAAAGCACTAAGCTTAATTACTGTTATCAGTTGAAACCTCCAGGCAAACCTGAAAGCAGATGTCACCTTAAGGAAGATCTGAAATATGAGACTTTTATGTACAGTTGACCTTCATTTAGGAGTTTTACACACAGTTGGCCTGCCTTTCAGATGTCCACAATGTATTCTGGTATGTCGGTAAATGTGTGCACACCTAACAAGTAGGTCTTTATTAAATAAATACATGGCCGTTGAAACATATTTCATAATGGAAGATATTAAATGCACTATAAAGACGTCTACAATAATGAGGCACTATGCTGTATGGTAACTGGTTTTGTAACAGTCAAGTTTGGCAAAATTGTTTGGCATCATACTAAGAGTAATAAACAGCATCACTTGTCTAAACTTTCATAAACAAGACAAGTTTGAAGCAAAATACACAACAGCTTAATTATTCAAACAGCCATAGTTACTAAGTTAGCACTAGATGGAAATTACTATGCAAAGTATACGCTTCAATTGATGCCAATTTAAATATACTTTGTAAAAAAAGCATAAAAGATAATATGAGGTGTTTTTAAAATCTTAAGATCAGTTATGTCCATTACATAAAGTTACCCAGTGTAACATAGAACTGACTATCTCATATTACTGGTCCTCAAGCAAACATCTCCTTGTTTTTGGAACTAACAGAGAAAATATGTTGTTTTGCTATAAGAAAAAGATTCGCTTACACTTGAACCAGAAAAACTGAAAAAAATAATCCTGCCATGAATACCGGCAATAAAACCAACCAGTGATTTGATTAATAAACTTACATGTCCATAAATCCAACGTCAAAACTCTCAAGCAATCAATGGTACAGAAGAGTTTATCTAAAAATGACACATCATGACAATTTGTGCGTTCCTCTATAAACTATAAATTAATATAAATATCCCTGAATATTAGAAGTGGTCTTGAATGTAGTTTTCTCTGTTATTTTGACAACACAACCATCTTCCACTATCTCCCCTATCTAGCAAGATAGAGTCATAGTTCAGCTTCATTTCTGTGCTTTTTGTTGATACAGTTCACATACTCGATTACAGTCGATGTCAACCAATACAATAAAGTCCATATACAAGTTTATGGAAGATCGCAACCCCGACCATCATTGTTTGAAGATTGTGGTAGATTTAAGAATCGAGGTAAAATATCGGCTGATGATGATGTGGAATTTTAAGATTATCACTTCCAACTTCAACAAAGACGTCTCGATTCATGATCAAGTGATACTAATCTTTTATCTTATATTCCAACCTGAAAGTAATTATATCACTTTTAATATACAAATAAAATATGTAAAGATTACATATAAATAATAGATAACAGAAGTGAAAAACAAGAGTGCCAGGAGCGGTGCCAACACTCATCTGTTCACCGCCACAGTGAGATCTATCCACAATTCATGTTGCTAGTACTTGCTACATCTTATAGTGTCAGGATTATGAGTGACATTAAAGTTCTTGCACGACGCAGCAGTGATATCAATAGCTAGACTTTTTCTTCAGAAACAGACAAGCTAAAAATAATATAAAGACCAATTAAAAAATACTAAAATTGTTACTTGAAATATTGTCGCTGGTGGCGTGGATTTTGCATTTCTTATTTTAACTTCACAACACTTAGGTCACTTATTGAAAATGTACGAAAAAACAACTGAAATACCTGCGGGTCGGTATACAGGAAAATTTGGCCTTAAACCCCCTGTCGTCTGGTCAGGAAACATGGCCAGTCTCTGTGCACCCAGTCCTTGGTAACCCTGAAGACGGATTGTATGGTGGGCATCTCCAGTCTGGTTTGGTCTCACACCTATCACTGTGGCTAAACTGGCGTGATCCCCGCCAAATGTCGGATGTGAAAACTGTCCAGCAGGACTGAATACACTATTGTTTGATAACTGACCAAGATTGGAAGGTATAAGAAGGCTTTGTCCTTGTAACTGTCTGTCATGTGTCAATTCTGTTAATATATTTGGTGTATTAGAACCTGGCGTTGGTGTAAATATTCTCGGAACTGGAGTATGCGCCGACTGGGGATATGTCGTCGAGCTGCTGTAAGCAGACGACTTTGAAGCACTGGCTTGCTTTGCACTTTGACCTTTCTGCTGTGACGATGATCCTGATTGGTTAGATGCTTGTTGCTGCTGCTGTTGCTGCTGCTGATATGCTGCTACTGACACCAGATGGGACGGTATGGCATGGATACCAGGAAACATACCGGTAGAAGCACTTATTGCATGAAGACTAGGTTTCTGTATATCTGGCGTCTTGCTGTAAGTAGTTCCTGCAAGACTACTCATCAGTAATGGATTACTACTCTTGTTATATATAGTACTGTGTTTTGGCACACTGGAAGCACTTGTTGACTTGCTATGACTACGTGGTTTTGAATGAACTTGTAATGACTGATTGCTATTTCCCGAACTGCCTGACCTTGAACTAGACTGCTTACTAGATGAGGAACTACTTTTTATCTGGACATTTGACTGTTGACTTGTACCAGAGACTGGAGTAGTTAAAGTCACTAGCTGGTACCCCTGCGCAACACCATTGCTGTTTTGGGGCAACAATGCCATTTGAACAGGAAGCTGGGAAGCAGATCGGTTTGCTATTTGTTGACCGGCTATTCCAGTAAGGAATGTTACACTATTACCAGGTATTGCTGCACTGTTTACAACTGTCATATTTTTATTTACAGATCCACTATTACCCGCCGTTACTGTAGTCACCATTGGAGACACCATTTTATACGCCCCCTGTGCTGTCGTTGCTGAAATTTTCGGTTCTTTTCCACCAACTGGCACAAGTACCGTTGGGTTGCCTTTTTGTCCAATCAAAACTGCATTTTTATTAGAATTATACAACACAGTGTTCTGGACATTCTGCTGGCTAGACACAAGCGAAGTCTGAACGTTATATTTCGGAATGCTTTGTGTGGTCACTGTGATTATTTTCGTAACCATGGCAGTTTTAGGACGCACCTGAGACTGAGTAGGAAGGGTCTTGTTTTTAAACTGACTCGAGTTCTTTTCAATTTCGTCCACCGAGTCACAACTACTTGTACTGCTGCTTCGGCTACTGCGAGATGAACTACGACTTCGAGAACTTGATGAGCTACTGTGACTGGATGACCTTGACCTATTTCTACTGGTACTTTTCGACTTTTGACCTTGGGATGTGGATGATGGAGAAGCCGGAGGTGATATGGATTCTAAACGCATTCTAGTCGGTGAGCATACACGCTCATTTTCATGGTTCGATGATTTCATGTCAAATGATTGAAATAATCGTTCATGGATGGCCGGCTGCTGCAGATGTTGTTGCTGCTGCTCCTCTTGAAGGGATTTCGTGTGTTCTTCAGAGGCAGTTGCCAGGAGGGCATCGAATGTGGCTGTAGGATGTTTAAGAGCACCAGCTACTGAAAATTAGAACACTAATCATTAATAATATACTCATTGTGCAAAAAACTCTTCTAGCAACACCTGTTGTGAGTAGCAAAATTATGTTGTTGTTAAGAGATTGTTGCTGTAGAGAAGTTAAAATAATAGTTAAATAGTATGGTGAGAAAAATCATGATGTTGAAGGGAGGATGTTGCTTAAGAGAGGGCCACTCTATTTGCAGCCCTCATACTGGAATAAATGTTCTAAACTTAAAAAAATTAGAGGTCATTCTTTTGGTTCAATTTTGTTACGGCACACATTCATTATACTTCATTTTTGGCCTTACCAGAAAGTGAGATACAAACTCAGCCTTTTTTTTATTTTATTGGCTCACTTTGATATAGGGGGAAAATTGCATTGGAGAATTTTTGAAGACTAACGCTAAGACTTTAGACAGTATCTTTAATTATGGGGGAATTTTTCTCTCATTGTGAAAAATATATACTCTTACTTGGAGAATGGGGTTGAATACCGGAGCCAAAAATGTCATAAAAAGGCCTGGAACTTACCAGTTTGTTGTAGTAAATATCCTTTACTATGGACTTCAGGTGATGGAATGGCACTGATAGCTAAAGGCTGATTGGCAGTAGAGATCAACATAGCAGTCGAGGTATTGGAGTCTGGTGATCTGGTACTTGTTGACATTAATGCAGCGTTCCCTTGATCACCTTTGGAAAGTTTTTTAGATGCCAATCCATAATCTTCTAGCTGTCCTTTTCTCTTTAAATTGTTCCTATTCAACTCCACTTTATTCACAATGCTTTGCTTTAGAAGTTCATTAGAAGCACCATTTAGAATTACTCCTCTTTTCTTAGGAACTATCTTACCAACAGCAATGTTACCCTTTGATAAAATAGAATTATTGCCATGAGAGTTTGGCATAAAATTAGCCGATGTCCATGAGGGCATCTTAGATTGACTAAGTTGGTTTTGTAAACTAGGATATAACAGATCGTTATTCATTTTTACAGCAGTTGAAGTATTGACACCAATGTTATCAGCACGATTTGATTCCTCATTATGTGTATCACCGAGACTGGTTTCCGTATAAGCTACTTTTACTTGCTCTATAGCATGTCTAACATTGTTCCCTGGAAGACAGTCTAAAGGTATGCTGATAGGTAAACTGGGTCTAGGTCTACTGAGATCTATATCTGTATGACTGGCCTCCATGTAGCCATTCACTTTCAATTTTGTGTCAGCAGTTTTCGGCAAATCAGCACTTTTCGTATTTTCTAGTAGTTTACGAATAGATAAATTGGAATTAACGACACATTCTGAATTCACTACTGAGTCTGTTGGTAACTTAATCACACTATTTTTCCCACTATTTGAATTCCTCCTTTTTCGTTCTTTTCCTTTCTTACTTAACTTTGGGTTGGATAGTGACTGGGATACAACTGTTCCATTTGGGTTATAATTCTCCATCTCTGTCTCATTCTTACGTTTTCTGTCGTTCTTTTTTATTGATCCCTGAGGCATTTGATTCACAAGGTGTTTGCTCACTTCTATACTACTCTGTAGCTGTCGGACTTGTGTTTCCAGCTCCTGGGCTTGGCTGAGAAGTTGCTTCTTGCGTGACAGGGAATCGGTAAACTGTCCCGCAAGAAAATCCTGAGTTTGTGACAGTTGTGTCATGCCATTCTGAAGTAAAAATGGTGAATTAGTGATTCTAATAAATAGTATATATACCGTACAAATGATTTATAAATATACCAGCTAAGATTTAGATTTTTAACCAAAAACAACTGAAAACTAAAATTTAGCTTGATAGCAACACACTGTTTGATATTTTACAACATTATAATGATTTGATCTTGTATTAAGATAAACATGTAGAAATAATAAGAGCAGACTAAAATCATGAAAATGCGGATTTTAACCAATGAATGACATTAAACCAGAAAGAGGCTTAGAGTAAAGGATTATGGGTAGTTTAGGAGAGCTTAGTAAATAAGTACCTTTTTTCCATTGGATTTTCCAGATGAGAGACTGTGGTCTATAACTGAACGGTTTTGAGCATCAAGCTGAAAATAAGTAGAGAAAATTTTAGACATAGCATGTAAGATAAATATAAGACAGTTATATTTATAACGTAAGTCACTTGCATTTGGTGATTAAAGAATAAGATAAACATAAGTCAGTAACACAAGTTAATTAAGAGATAAGTTAAAACACTTCTGATGCAAATATTTACTAAAACAATCAATATTGTGTAACTGATAAAATTACAAATAATTCACTAGCAATAAGAACCTCTGACAAATTATTATTACCGGTACAACAGAATTGACTTCTTCTGACATGAAGAATAATTGATGCCAAAGATGGTCAGATTTCTACTTTCATGTGCTACAGTATAGATTTAGAGCATTACTGGTCACTTTTCAGTGGGCTTAACGCTAATTTTTCAACAAAATCTAACACTCACCAAGGACTGGTTCTCGGCCTCAATCTGCTGAATCTGAGATTGTAGAGTATGTACCATAGACTCGAGATCATTCTGCTGGGTTAGTATTCCCCGTGCTTGTGCTATAAACTCTGACGGTGTTCTAGCATCTATATCAAGCTGAAAATATCAACAACACTCAGGAATGAACAGGTATAAACTTCAAGAACTAATCACAAGTTTAGTGACCTAAATAAATCTAATGTTTCAAGTAATGATACTCATGTTTTGGCTAACATAAACACCAATGAATAATTGGTAAAACCCCAAAAAGTTGCCAACAAAAACCATATTCTATACAATAAAACATACACTTTTTTGGGAAAAAAACTACACGCACCTCTTTCATTCTTGTTTTCAGTTGATGCGTGCTGTCCTTCTGTAAATGATCTATCTGTTTCTCTAACCTTTGAACTTCAGAGTTTAAATCAACTTGTCGTAACTGTAAGTAAAATAAATTATATAAATACATGGTTCTACAAATCTAGAAAAATACAGAAAAAAGTACATCAAGGGGCATAACTCTTTATTAAACAAACCAAGCAGGACTACTGTTTCTTCTAACACAGATCCAGAACATTGTCAAGGGCAACCTACAACTCATAAACCAACTGTTTAGGTCAGAAAG
Organism: Lutraria lutraria; assembly: GCA_964023205.1. NCBI lineage: Eukaryota > Metazoa > Mollusca > Bivalvia > Venerida > Mactridae > Lutraria > Lutraria lutraria. The sequence goes on along the minus strand of OZ026838.1, from coordinate 41,055,179 downwards.
AAATAATCGCATTTACTAATCCAAATAATAGTGTAGGTAAGTCATAAATCTCTTCATTTCTCTGAGCAAATCTTTTATACTTTTGAGAAACAATTTGTACCCAAATATTTTTGTACTTTGAATTTTGATAATTGTAACTTTAGCATTGGCGCAAAAAAAACCCAGTCAGTTGCTTAACTAGAAACGGAACTATTTCTTTCTAGCCTGATATGACACATCAAGTTTCTTTATGTGCAGATTAACAAAATTGTCTCTGAAATATTTGAAGTTGAACCCACAACTCATCGACTGAAGTCCAGTACATTACAATTAGACCAACTATCCCTCCCACAACTGAGATGTACTCACCTTTTCCTTCTCAATTTGATCCTTAACATTCTGTCTGTACTCTGGCGTCTGCATATACACTAAAAACTGCATATACTCATGTCGGAATACATCTGTAAAATATTGTGTATGAATATCAAGTTAGTCAGGTGTAAAATAAATCTTAATACAATTTCATAAACAAATGTTTATCAATATTAGTTAATTTGGTGAAATTTCTAATATAGACCAATTGAGCAGACTTTAAGCTTCTGATTGGCTGATGTGTACACTGTTTTTGACCAATGATAAGACTGTGTTTTTTATACTAACCCATGAGCTGTTGAACCACTGGCGCCATCTCTAATGCTGATACTGATTGATGCTGTACGGAAGGTTTAAAATACGAGTTGGATAATGCTGTCATACTTGGCTCGTTATAACTGTTCTTCATATCGTTTTCAGCTGGAAAAAAGCAAACATAATTTACAATCTATCATTTATTTATGGCATCATTATTAAGACATTAATGGGTAAAATAAATTTTGAAATAATTCACAATACATGAATTTCAAAGGAAACTACATAAATCGCAGCTCTTTGGACAGGTGAATTTATTCAATACAGAAACAAGGAAGCAAACATAATTCCAAATATATCATATATTAAATTATTATCGAGACATTTATGGTTTAAATAAATTTCGAGAAAACTGCATTAATCTTTTGGAATTCTTTTAAATTCACAAAAAAAGTCTATCAAATGTGTTCATCATATAACACATTAACAATATCACAAACAAGTCTCCAAAAATTCCACAACTTATATTCCAAACACAACCTTGAAAACAGGCTATCCAATCATAAGCTGATGTTAACTGTGTAACAGAAGGAAACATATATCAATTTGAATGTAGACAGTTAATGTTTCATGACATAAGACATAAATCAATTCAGAAACGTATTTATACGTCTGTGTAAGAATATCTTGACACTTGGAATGAATTGACTTAACAAGCAAAAACAATTGACCAAAAACCACACTTCAGCCTAAAGCTGTCATGCACTACAAGATTACATATACATGTATATCATTAATTATGTTCTTTATGATTGCATGAACAATGTCTAGAAAACATAAAGTATGAAATATAAGGGACTAGTTGTAGGGGTAGTCGGGACAGACAATAAGGATTTTGAAATTTCTTTATACAGAGTAGTCTAACTTGAAGAATGGTTTATTCTGTAAAACTTCACTAAGTGACCAACTTAATATACAGACCAACTTAATACTGTGACTACACAATAAATACTGACCAACACTTGTGACAGAATGACCAACTTATCATTATGAAGACCTCACTATAGTAAACACCTTGGTATAGCGACCACAACAAAACAATCACCACCTTGTTTTCAGACTAGCTTTCACCATTTTATAAAGACTTGACCATCAGAACACCTCAGTATTGAGAAATCAAGGTTTTACTGTGTACGAATAGGATAGGAATAAAAATATCATGTTTCCTTGAAATATGAAGTACAAGTAAAATACAAATGAAGCTTTTTGAAGACTTTTATCTGTACCATTAGTAAATTTAGCCCAAGAATGCTGATAAAATGATCTTATTTTAACCATAAATACAAAATTTATAGACTACAAAATATAAATATGAATGATTTCACGTACCTGCTGTCGAAGTTGATAACAATGTATGACTGTGTAATAAATTTAAACTATCAGACGCTAAAACTTTTTCTTTACTTTTCGTCTTGGCTATAGCGCGTGCTTTCAATGCTGATAGAACTTTACGTTGTTTACGTCGATGAACTGAAATAGTAGTAAAAGTATACAATATTTTATATAATTGTATGGAGAATACAGTAAGAATGGTTCATAAAGGGAGAATGACCTATATGCACTGCCAGTCTTTATTTAGAGGTTAAATTTGGTTTATTATATAAATAAATGTCAAGTATATTGTGATCTTCAAACATGGATGGTAATAAAACATCTCCCATCAAACCTGTGTTACTTAGCATCCACCTCCAAATAAAGGCTGTTCATTGAATATTTCGTACAAAATGACCTCCAAATAAGGAGCACCTGTCAGTAAAGGTCACATCATGTCTTTCCCAACTTGGCAAGGATGACCTTTGTTCACAGGCTTGACTGTACATGTATTTAATATTCTGCGTACCAACTTGATTGATATTGGTTTCAAACAAATTCATTGAAGTAATTCTTAAATAATGGAAATCAAGTATTCACTTCCGTTGTACAGTATTAAATGTTTTTACCCAAATTCCTCTTTCCTTCATACAGTTTTTGTTGTTAAGTTTTATGACTCGGAGTTAAATTCATGCGACTATTTGTCAGACGTTATCTTATGCATCAGAAAACAAACGGCAAAAAAACTTTGTGTTGGGCTTACAAAGCTGTCATCATAAATGATAACAGTTTTATATCAAAGATAAAATCATAAATCTTGAATATAAAACATAATTCTCATTCAATAAATAATGAAAAAGGCAAACAAAATCTAGACTATTTGTCAAATTTATGCACAATATATGATTCTTTTTCAGTGTTTATTTCCATGGAAACCTTTGACGAAAGTATTGCATTGAAAAACTTTTTTTTTAATTGGATTTATGCACTTTGAAATACCACCAGTATATAAATGATGACTAGTGAAACAGGAGGTGTTCGTCAAACATGGATGCCACCTAAGTGTTAACTGGATAGAAATGTCCTGTTATTGATTATAGAAGGATTTTACACTGAGAGTAACTGTGACCTACTGACCTTAAAATCAAAAGAGGTCATCTACATGTGGTGACTAACCTCCCAACCAAGTCTGAGAACATTAGGCCAGATCATTCACTAGTTATTAGTAGGACAAGGTTTGGTTAGGGACAGACGGACTGACCAACATGTGCAAAGCAATATACAGGGATGTCAATAGAGCCAAATTGAAAATCCTGAAAATTATACACAGTAGACCACTTTTACCAAAAAGAGGGGCCTTCAATCACATTGTTTCCATATTTAACTCAGGTTTGTATAAAGAAAATCCTTCACAGCAGATTAAATTGACCGTAACTTTGCAAATTCTTGAGATATTTTCATCAAATAACATAGCTCTTTCAGGACAGATATTTGACATCCCTGAATATACCCCTACTTTTCGAAAAGGGGGTATAATCAATAATTTAAAACCACTTGGAAGTAAGAATACTTACTCATTTTTTTATCGAGACTTTCATCATCTTCTTTCTCTTCCTTAATCTGTCCATTACTTATATGTGTGATAGCAGCCTGGATCTTCTCTTTAGCGACCAAGTGAGCTTTACGACCTTCAACAGGTTTGGTTCTGTCACGAGATTTTCTCACAACTGCTGGCTCGTCATCATCCTACATAGGTAAAAGTTCAAAGGTTAATATTTTCATTTTTTAGTGGATTTTAAAATTGCACCAACAGAACAGGGTCATATGGCTACTTTCTAGGGGTCACATTTTTACATAGATTTATTTAGGAAAATGTTTAAGTCTATGTAAAACATGTGAACCCTAGAGCAGGGCCAATAATGATCCTAGGGACATTATTTCAACTACCTTCCAGCTGTTAACAGTACAGGGAGAAACCAGGCACATCTCTAAGTAGAACCAATGACAATCAGACGATTTTCATGTGAGATATTATTCTATTTCAGGGTGGGAGTAGAACTCACAGCAGTGACAGGTCAGTGACTTTAAGCACTCAACCACAGAGACACTCAGACATTATTAAATACACTCAATGGTATTTCAAAACCTACAAGAAGCTGCATTCATTAAATGCATACTCTACTGGTGACAGCTGGACTTAACCTTGTATGTATGGACGGACAAGTCAATCACTATACTTGTATGATCCGGCAACATTTTGATGCTGAGGGCATGAATGTATGAAGATCACAATACAGTTAAGATTGGACAAAAACCTTACTCTAGGATAATCACAGACTTCCCAGGTTAACTTGCAGCTAGTGACTCTCGCAGTATCTGCTAAGGCCATTCTTTTTGGTTTTATTGAGCATGTATACATAATGTAAAAACTTGGTAAAATAGTACTTGTTACAGTAAAGTACAAAACCATTATGAAAATCATATCATAAAACTACAATGATGTTACAAAATATTATACCTAGACAACACAAGACAGCACAGTGAAGACATTCATGAGTTTGTTCACACGACACTAAATCTAAATCATAGCAGGCAGGTGATGGATTTAATCTCTATATAAGTATTAAATCACGATTTTCATGAGCACATTTTTTGCTCGGTGTGGTTTTAATGATATTCAAATACAGCTTTGAAGAAAAAAATTAAAAGTTAATAATAAGACAGGTGTTGTTTGTACATTTCACCGTGAAATCATCTGACAATGTAGAAATCTGAAACCAAACCCTTGGATCAAGTTCTTGCTAATAACTTTACAATGACAAACACAGGGGTGTCTACGGGAGTACCTGGTAGTTACAGGTTCTGTGTAGAAATCACAATCACTTCAGCATTGTGATTTATGAATCCCACCAATGATCAGAAAAACTTCACATATGAGGAAGATGTCCAGCCTAGCTAGCTTATGGTTGGTCAGTGGTTCTATCCAGGTACACACCTGGCTTTGAGGTTATATAATTTGACTACAGTCTCTCAGCTAAAATCTCAATTCCATTCTCAAAGTATTAGGGTTGAAAAGATAGAGTTGATTAACGTTGATTATAAACATGTTCAGGTGTATTATGCTGTTTAACTAATATATCAACAATATTATCATTGTCTGATCATAATCAGCTTAGAAACATTAGAAGGCAATAAAATTGAATATATAAGATTCATGAGAGGAAATGTCAGCTCACAAAAAATATATATACTGGGATTATCTCTCAAGAATGATAAATAAAATGCCCCAAAAATTGATAAAAAAAAGATAAAAGTATAATTTTTACCGTTAACAACTATTACAACAGAACCGAATCTTCAGTCTTACAATTTTGCCTAAATAATTCCAGAATATAGTTATGCAGTTTAACAACACTTGACAGATTTTCCACACAAATTAACTAATTGTCAAATACATCCATTAAAGTCTGAAACCTTTGATAATCTAACCAGTACATTACATAATCACATATATAAGTTAGTAAATAATATTCTACACAGTATAAATATCCCAGACTATTATACACTATGTAGTATGCAAACGATGTTTTACACACAGCATAAATCGATATCATTTTACACCACGTAAGATCCGATGTAGCTTAAACATAAATCCATCAGTAAACCGTAAACCAATCCAGGACATATGATTATTATTCATCATCAAAATATATCAACTTATCTTTCAATTTGAATCTGTAATTTATATTCAGACACTCAAAATCAGACAACTACAGGACGCTATGTGTTAGACGTAATTAAGATTCAAGGAAAAACCCTATCTTAACAATTATGATGGGCGCTTCATTTACATACTTCAATTAAATGAAGTATGCAGTATCAACACAGTGGTTAACAAAAAACTTAACTTGTTTATATCTTAGATATACAGTACAACCTCTACAGAGCTGTCATTCCATGAGCAACAACCTCCCTTCAACAACAACATGATTTTGCTACTCCCAAAGGGTGTTGCTTTGGAGAGATTGTACTGTATCATAAAATTAGACCATACAAAATTCTCAAGTAAACATCAAATTTTGAAAGCACATCTTTTTACCAAATCTTTATTAAGATTTATTTTAATAAGACACATCATATTTAATTAGCTTTTACAAGTAAAAACTCACACAAAGAACTTGATTATTAAATTTAAAGCTAACATGCTTAACCACAAAAGAGAATTTTCATACAAAAAATCTCCCATAATGATAAAAACCATTGTGAGATAAACACATCTTATCATAATTAAAGTGTCCCCTTACAGGTTGAATAATGAACACAGCATTCAGTAATAGAGAAAAACCACACATAGCAACCATCTCAATATCACAACCATTTATGTTAGGACATGATTTCAATATTTACTGCAAAGTTCAACGGAATAATGAGACAATACCAATTTATTTATCCCAAAAATAGTCCTATTCTGTAGGTATTACTGTACCATACTATGTTTATTTCAATAACAATTGTTTCAGCCACATGTTATCATAAATATTTTATCAAACATGTGTTTAGAACTTCATTTCATTTCCAAACAATTCATTGTATGTTCTGGTATCTCCTCAACACTTAAGCTGAACATAGTCATTTGCACACAGGCTTTGCTGGGCACCATGAGCATTGTGACTTTGCCTGGTACCATGAGCAAACAAGACTTTGATGGGTACCATGAGCAAACAAGACTTTGATGGGTACCATGAGCAAACAAGACTTTGATGGGTACCATGAGCAAACAAGACTTTGATGGGTACCATGAGCAAACAAGACTTTGATGGGTACCATGAGCAAACAAGACTTTGATGGGTACCATGAGTAAACAAGACTTTGATGGATACCATGAGCATACAGACTTTGCTGGTACCATGAGCAAACAAGACTTTGATGGGTACCATGAGCAAACAAGACTTTGATGGATACCATGAGCATACAGACTTTGCTGGTACCATGAGCAAACAAGACTTTGATGGGTACCATGAGCAAACAAGACTTTGATGGTACCATGAGCATACTGACTTTGCCGGGTACCATGAGCAAACAAGACATAGCTGGGTACCATAAGCAAACACAACTTTACTGGGTACCATGAGCATACAGATTCTGCTGGGCACTTTGAGCAAACAAGACTTTGTTGGGAGCATACAGGCTTTGCCTAGAATCATGGGCAAACAAGATTTAGCTGGGTACCATGAGCAATCGAGCATACTGACTTTGCTGGTACCATAAGCATACAGACTTTGCTGGTACCATGAGCATACAGATTCTGCTGGGCACCTTGAGCAAACAAGACTTTGTTGGGAGCATACAGGCTTTGCCAAGAATCATGGGCAAACAAGATTTAGCTGGGTACCATGAGCAATTGAGCATACTGACTTTGCTGGGTACCATAAGCATACAGAGAACACTTCAATAATATACACACAACAAAAAAGACTACCACATAAACATTAGTTTGATTATTTATGTTTGTGCACAAACCCTTTTAACAAGAGTAAGGGCTGTCACTTTATTAGATAACAATTCAAACTCATAAAATAAGAAAAATATTAATGTGAAGAAAAAATAGTTCAACAACTTAATTCATTTAGGCCAAACCTTTTTTATCAGTTGGTTAACAAAAAAAATTTGCATGCTCATAGCCTCATAATAAAGTTTTCGACTATTTAAACTAGCAGTACTAATGAAAATTTTGAGCTACAAACTATTACAAGTTAAAGCAATAATCATTTCACTGCATATGGTACTTAATACTCTGTCTGACCTAATAGTTTTGTGTTTGATTTGATCATTTTCATCCCAATGGGTTGGATGAAATAAAATGTTTAAAAAGGCTACATTTCTTTTTCTTCCAGTTTTGACGGAAATTACATCAGACACTTTGTGAACCAAATAATTAAAAAGTTATGGCCTTGAGTACTTTTTAGATATGAACAACACACACTTTATATGTTATGGAATGATAGACAATGAAAATAACTACTGTAAAACCATTTATTTGTATTTGTCTGATATTTCATTATTCTGGTGAGCTACGCATCATTAATTCTTGCTAAAGGTAAACAGTATTTGACAAGTTGAATTTGACCACAGTGGGTGGGAGGGGTAAATAACGACACAGTGGGAGGGGTAAATAATGACACTTTTTATTCAGAGGTTAAACACCATACCAACAGCCAGGGTGATTTGGCTAGTTTTCAAGCTTTTACAATAAGAGGAAGACCCAGGCTTGCACCTTCTATAAGCTAGATGGCCAATGTGAAATTCCTTTGGGATTCAAACTCAATGAAACTTAAAATATTTAAATGGTTTTACAGTAAGAAGAACAAAAGAATGGTCAGCTAAAACACTATCCACTACGTCTACAGATAAAACTCACATTATCTGTGTCAGTCGATGGCCTAGATATCAGCTGCGACCATTTTCGTCGGGTTGTTGGACCATATACCTGAAATTCCTCGACACCGTTCATTTCTGAGCTCGCATTACTTGTTGAATCAAAGTCTAAAATTTTAGCTGCCTTGAAGTTGCTGTCTGGCTTTTTATCACTAGATTTAGATTCCTGAAAACAAGAAATAAAATATTTGTACAAATTTCCAATAAAGTGGGCTTGAAAAATAGAACTATTGACCTTTGAACTTTTTTGAAGAATGTAGTCTAGCCAAATCTGTGTTTATGACAAATCACTTAATATTCTAAGTTCTTATCTATTTATCAATTAGAGAAACTTTTTATTTAAAATTCACAAAAAGCTTCAGAATGAAGTAAAAAAGAATGACTCAATGAAACTGCTAATACTTCCTGGTAAAATATCTTTTTGATTACAAATAGTTGATCGTTATAATTTATATATAAAACAATGTAAGCTGCTAATGTGTATAGCGTCTTATTCTGAATGTTGTCGATGCTTGAGAAAGATTTAAAATAATATTTCGAACGTCGCACTGGGTGATAGAAGTTTCAATTTTATAGCAGCTATAAGATACCTTACCTGAGTGTTATTGTTTTTCAATGATGATGTTAATGAAGGAACAAGCCGTCCACGACGATCACGTCTCAATGGTTTAACTGGTTCCTCCTCATGCTACAAGAAAGATAAATATCATGAATCAGAGATGTAAATATCACGACACATTAAACATATACAATATCATGAATCAGAGATGTAAATATCACGACACATCAAACATATACAATATCATGAATCAGAGATGTAAATATCACGACACATTAAACATATACAATATCATGACACATCAAACATATACAATATCATGAATCAGAGATGTAAATATCACGACACATCAAACATATACAATATCATGACACATCAAACATATACAATATCATGAATCAGAGATGTAAATATCACGACACATTAAACATATACAATATCATGACACATCAAACATATACAATATCATGAATCAGAGATGTAAATATCACGACACATTAAACATATACAATATCATGACACATCAAACATATACAATATCATTAATCATCAAAGACATCCAAGACTTTCCAATCAAAATAGTTTTTCATTTTGTGTCCTCTCTGTACCAATAGAAGCATTATGTATGAAAGCCTTAAAAATGACATACCTATGTTTTAATACCTTCATGTTATAGGTTGAAGAAGACAGCATTAGATTAAAGTCAAGTAATATTCTAGTACTCACCTTTTTCGATGGATTTCTCATTCTTAGAAAATATTTCTCTAACTGAAATTTAGTGCAAAAAAATTGATTCACATAAATGAATTGATGGTTCGCTTGTACATAGTATCAGGTATAAGAGCTGTATTATGTAATGTAAAGGGCTGACAGAATATTACATACTGGACATTTTGTCATCTAATTAATGCAAATAAATAGATTTCTGAACAACAAGTGGGATGAACTACATGAACAAAGTTATTTCTTGAATTAAATTTAAATTTCTATGAATCATAAACAGACCATGGAAGGCAACTAAAATCAGTTTTATTTATTTCTTTCTTAAGATTTATTAAATTTTAATGCCATTTTCAACATGATTTCAGTCATATTGTGGCGGTAGTTATCCTAACCAGCTTCCCTGGATTTCATTTAGGCCTTAACCAGTACAAACCACATTCTATCCACAAGCTACTACCAAGCTACCCCACATGGAGCACAATTTAACATAGTCCAATTTGTCACAGACTGTGAGAGCCTTGCTCAGGGTTTGAATTCACAACCTCTTGATCAGTAGACCAACGCCTAACCACTGAGCTAACCAGGCAGGCTCCATGTCTGTCAATCAATTTCATATGTACGCATGACCAAAATCACAGCAAACAAACAGAATTACAAATATCTAATTAATTCATTGACATTGTGAAGAGAACAAACTATGTATTTATAACTATAGAAAACAAAGAAAACTTGTTTAATGTGGCACAATATAAGACATTACCAACAGTTGCTAGGAGACATAAAATGGACAAAAGAGATAATTAACTAGCTAACAATGAAAGCTTATTAGTAAAACTAATATTTAATCAAGGCCCCTGACTCCAAATTCTAGTCCTGGAACTAACTTCATTTAGGTCAAGACTATGTTAATCACGCCAGAATCAAAATACAGTCTTGTCATAGGTCAATGTAAAAACTGCTCAGTACGAAACAACCAATCAGATGCCTAGGTTTACTTATGGGTAATATAAAGATTTGATGACATTAGATAAATCTAGAAAGAATCTTGCATTAATAGTGGTGAAGGTTAGATAGCAAATTAATTTACAGTAACTATTTACAACAGAATCATTAATTAATTTTTATTTCAGTGGGTTTAAAGCCATTTTCAACAATATTTAAGTTAAATAAGGCAGTCAGTTCAACTAATCAGTTTTCCTGGACTGTATTCAAACCAGTACTAACTTACCCTTCTACAAGGAACCAGCAACTTCTCCACAAATGGAGGGAAACTGACAAAATTCATGAAAGGGTCTGACTAACTGTGACGAGATTCAAACCAGGATTGCCAGGAAACAAGTCCAGCACATTAACCACTTGACAGTGGCCTCAGAATTATTAAAGCCATAAAAAACTCTAAACTTATTCATCAATGTACCAACTTCATTAAACTAAGATGTCTGAATCTTTCATCTTCCTGTATGAGCCAGTACTTATGTCATATAGTAACAAGACAGACCTTTTCAGGATGGGAATTCACAAATGGAGCTGCCAGTATTTGCTACAATATGGCATCAGATTTAAGATTTTTATTAAAGTAAATATTTACACAAATATTATAATGGTATTCAACAATAAATAATACATAAAGTGACTTGTATTGTAGAACAAATTTTTTGCTATTAATGTAACCTGTCCCTCACCATCTCGTTCATGAAAACATGAATGACGTATTTTTGAGTCACAGACAGGGGTTTACGTTACTCACCAGTGTTCGGTCAATCGTGTGGACGTAGTAGCTAAATGCTTTTCCCGTCCACGACACCGCACCACTCAAGGGCGATAACTCACTGACATGCATAATGGTCCCGATATCTGCAAGAGCGGAGACATGAATTCATCCAATACAACTTGAGTGTCGTTGCTATGAACGCAACTCACACACGATAGAAGACGAGACATGTTTCGCATTTACTCCATGCACATTCACACAGCCAGAAAAATTGCATACGCTTAAATTTAGTCTTTCCCTGCTAAAAATAACCTACCTAACAGTACAGAGGATGTAAAAATCCAAAGAACAAGTACTACCGAGTGTTTGAAAACATTCAATAAGCGCAGTAATGTGTTAGTAAAATTACACAAATGTCAAGGCTTCCTCATTAGAATCACACATTGTGAGAATCACATGAAGCATATTTGGAAGGATGTTAAAATACTGAATACATACATTAATGGAAAGTTTAAGTAGAACAATCTTTTAAGTATTGTAAGTTTTTCTATCTGTCAGACTTGTTCAAGTGTATGCATCTTTTCCATGAAGTTAGGAGGGACTAGTTCATGAGTGGTGACCATAAGTAATAAGTGAGTATGACATCACTTCCTGGTTACAGTAACCAAGCAACGAAACATGTCCAAAATGCGTTTTAGGAAAACGAATCGACCAATGGTACAAATTTTGGATTTATGTCAAGGGTAGTTTTAAGTTTGTGAGACATTTGTTTGTGACTAGGAAATGATGTCATTTAACATGTAACTAATATGTAGCCGACGACATTTGTCAGGACGTGCCAGACAAGCTATCCTGCGACCGTCTAAGGGGCATAACTCTTGCCTTTCACTCACCATGGTCCTATCAACTACATGAAGAAAATATGTGACAGGATTACATGTCCAGGAGACAGCTCCTCGTAACGGCGATAATTCTGTGACTTGCATAATAGCTCCGATATCTGCGAACAAGTTCCGATAAGAAGCAAAAGATAAATAATCAAACAAAATAAACAAAGACTTTTTACTCTGAATATATCGGCTTTCACATCATATGCTAGACTACAAACTGTACCAGAAGTTTTCTTTATATATATAGTTGTAGCATCTTCCCCTCTGAACATTTCTTTGAAATCATGCAATTTTCACCATATTTCCAATTTACTCCTTGAAATTTATTTCCCAAAATTGGTTTCAGGCGAGATTTTTTCCCCTAAAAGAGGCTTCAACCTGTAATTTCATCCCCATATTAAGGGCTAGGGCGCCTTCCCCAAAACATTAAGAAAACTCCTGTGTACACACATGGATGCCAGGCAGTCTTTAAAGTCAACTATAATGAGACAAGTTTTCTGCCAACAAATAATACATGTACACACTTATACGCCATTGACATAATAAAGACGGAACTCTTAGCATGTGATTTTTCAAACTAAATCTAAACACAAGTTAAACAGTCTCATATATAATATCAACTAAAGGCAATTGTGCAAGTATTTAAGTTTTTTGTCAAAGTATTTAAGTTTCTACATTAAATCTAAAATGTTTTACAGGGAAAACTATTCTCAAAATGTTTGTTAACTCGGGCAACAAACTTTCCCTCAGGGCAAACCAAACAGCAGAAAAAATGTTCCATTCTGTTCTGTAAGTAGTATTAACTATATGACATTATGCAAACTTTGTTAGTTCTTAATTTATCTTTTGTTTAATGGCCCATTCAAACTAACAAAGCCAAGAGAAGGCACTAATAAGTTATCAACTGTAATACAAAATAAATCACATTGCGATGTCTTATGATGTAATGAGTCATGACCTTTTTAGGAGTGTCAATAGAGCCAAATTAAAAATCCTGAAAATAATACACAGCTGACCATTTTTGCCAAACAAGAGGCTTTCTACCTCATTGTTTCCATATTTAACTGAGTTTGTATTAAAGAAAATCCTTCAGGGCAGATACAATTGACCATAACTCTGTCATTTCTTTAGATATTTTCATCAAATAACTTTTATTTTGCTCAGCAATCATAGCTCTTTCATGACAGTTACATCCGTAAATCAGGATATATCCGGAAAATTGAAACCTCCGTCTTTAAGTGCAGTATAAATGTATATAATCTGGTTATGTTGCATTTTATAAGCATTTTAGCACCAAACCATCAAATTAACCAAATAGCAAAAAGAAATGTGATTCATGAACTGGTTTTGTGCATAACTACAGTAACTCAGCATGTATTAAGCAGCAGTTACAACAATTATGCACCGAACCCTGATTATTGTACTTTATGATAATGAATTAGGGAAATTGATGAATTACTTATGTTCTTGCATGCTTGTACTATACGAATACAAATAACTACCTACAGAGCTCGCCAGATTGTCACAGTCTTTATCAGACGACCCTCTCCCCCTAACACCAACCCAAAAAACTTTATTTTACTGTAAATTTGAGATATTTCAATCAGATAAAACTGGTATTTTTTTATGACTGAGAGACAAATTTGGCGAGCACTGTTCTCATTTGGACAAGTCTTTCAGCACAAAAACTTTTCACATGTATACAGACACTCCACAAAAATTCAATACAATCACAGTAATTGAAATTACATTGCATTATTTAATGTAATATAAAGTAAAAAAAACACAATGATTTTAAGTTAGAAATAGAAGTTTTTGTAATATTCTAAATTCTTTGAAAAGATTTTGAAGACAATAATTATTAAAGTATGGAGCACAAGCCATTTAATAAGCAAGGTTTTTATTCTAAAAACACTTCAATAGTGAGAAATACAAGATGGTTTCTCGGTTCAAACCGGTACTTAACTTATTCACATTTAACATAATTTAAAATCACTTTTTTCCCTTCAGACAGAAGAGCTCACATAAAAAATGAGAGGTTCCTATCATCTGGAATATTCCACTGGAAATATTTAGGTAAATCAACATAAAATTACTTACCACTTAGATTTCTGTCAGTGATGCGGAAGTTTAATGGGCAGAAGGCTTTGGATGATACGATTTTTGCTCCCTCACGCATGTTGGCAAACCTGAGTTTTAACTGAAAATTAAAGGAAACTATATAAAAATTGGCATTTTTGGATTTCATTTCAGTGGGTTTAATGCTGTTTATCAACAATGTTTCAGTTATATACAGCGACCAATACACCTAACCAGTTTACCTCAACTGTTCTAACCAGCACTGACTTACCCTTCTGCAAGGAACTTCTCTGAATATGGAGTAAAATTGACATTTTTGTAAATGTTCATAGAAGCCTATGAAGGGTTTCACTTGCTGTGACTGGGACTTGAACCCGGATCGCCAGGTTACAAGTTCAGCGCACTAACCACTGAACAACTAGTAGACCACTGACTCCGATTTTTGGATATAAAAATTCACAGAACACTTATATCACAAAGAGTTGTGTACAGTAAGCATGTATGAATCCTGGTAGAAACTTGGCTTAACCTCGTACAGACAGACAGACGGACGGACAAGGCAATCAATGCCGGAGGGCACGAAAAATATCTAACGTAAATGTTTTACCTGTACAGGATATTTGTGAATTGTTTACTTTGCAGACAACATGGCTTCCAAAATGATATTTGTATAAATCACATTTTCGGACATAAATAAAAATATTTTTGTTGCATATTGTGATCATTTCAAATCAATTTAAGTTAGACACACAAATCGTAAATCTAATACATACTAAAACTATTGGCATTTAGAGGAGAGGAATACAAAAATTCTACATTAAGATACATACCTGATGATCAACTTGAGGTCCAAAGGCAAAATTATTGACAAATATCACACTGAAAATACAATCAGAATCATATATACTATATGATGAAGCTATTTCCATCATTATCATGTTAATTTAAGAAATTTTCTTTTTTTATCAGTTGTCAAATGGAACAAAAGTTCAGAGCCATCCTAGAAAGAGAGGGTAGAGGAGATACAGGAGAACCAGGCATTTATATCTCTATTCTTTTTTAATAATTTTTCCTGGTTCTTTAGTGTGCCTGGTGTAAACGGTACACACCTCGCCCTTTTCATTTTTTTAACACAGTTTATGGCTCAGTAGTTGGGATAGGGACACTTAAAAAGCATCCACGAAATATTGAAAGGCCCAGCTGAGATTTAAACTCATGACCTTTCATTCAGAAGTCCACTGGTTACCACTAGACCACTGATCTTCCCTAAATTATTTAAGAAATAATACATATGTACCAATATTTTATCAACAGATAAAGTATAGGAAGTTGTCCAGGTTCCCAGCATTAAATGACTGTGCTACATTTTCCAATCATTTTCTTACTCAGCAGCTCAATAAAATATGGGTAAATACTGATCATTTTTTCCCATCAACTTTTAACCAATAGAATCACTTGTTATGTATGCAATCAGAGAATATCTTAATTGAAAAAAGTTCATAGCTAATTCATAGTTCAGTTGGTTTTACCGTTTTTCAAATTCAATGATATTACAGTAAGGTATACAATGGCCAGTTCACCTAACCTGGACGGTATTCTAACCATTTCAAACTTACCCTTCCACATGGAGCCAGCAACTACCCCAAAAATGGGGGGAAAATCAACAACTTTTCATAGAAGGGTATGACCAACCATGACTGGGATTCGAACCCAGTAAGCCAGGTAACAAGCTGACCGCAGACCGTAACTAAAATAATTACTGTCGGAGATACTTACGTTGCGTTGTTAATTCTTTCCTTAGTATCCTCTGATAAGAAATCTCCTTTTTCTAGCTGAAAAAGTAACATATTTTGTTGAATAAATCTGCAATATCCATATTACAAGGGAAGTAATCCAGTCATACTTATGTAGGAACATGATATATTCCTAATTACCTCCCTTGCATGAAAACTGGCAAAGAGAATAATCATGACCAACGACCATGAGTAATATGTTCAACAGAAACTTATAAATAATGCAACAAATTCTGATTTATGCTGATGTGATCCGAAAAATCACAATTTAAATATTTCAGATCACTCTCATGTAAATTGTCACCATATTCAAATTGCTAGTATCGTGCCGTCTTATGATTTCGACGTTCTTATGTTTTCGACGGTTTTCATTTTCTCAAGATTGCGTCATTATCACGCGAGATTTATTTAAGCCCCGCCCCCTCTGAATGTAAACAAATGATGCTAGTTGTCACAAAAATATCAGGCGGTTAAAAAATGGAATTACGACTGGTAAACTAGCAATATCAAAGTCACTTACTGATATTTCATGGTGAATTGCTATTCCCAAAATTTGTGTCGACAAAATACCCAAGAAAAAACTTTTTTCATCAAATAATCTTCAAACAAACTTGTGCACGTCTGCAGTAGACATAACCTTTTCCGGTAGTCACGTGGTCTGGACAAATTTTTGTACAGGGTGTTCTCAAAAGTTTTTCTCCCACTAATACTTTCTTACGGTGTCAGACCACAAAATTGTGTTTCCTCACTACGCTAATTCTCTAAGTATCCAGTAATAATTCAGACCAAGTCCCAGGTAAATAGTAAGGACAGGTCATATTTTGCTGATGACCTGAGTAAAGCATACTTGTAAAACAGTGATAAAGCAAGAATTATCAGTAGAAAGGGTGACAATGAACAGTAAACCAATGTTTAAGAATAGTTTGTTGAGTTTTTTATGGAAAGAAATACCGAAAAGTTGCCGAAAGTGCATCATATTTGCTGTTAAAAGTTGACAGGTATTTTAGTGAAAACAGCGTTTTAATTTCCAATATTCGTTAAACTCACTGACTGAACTTCGCTTTTGAGAAAAAATGTGTTTATTGACTTTTTAACCACCCCGTATCGCTATTTATATCGACCAATGAAAACCGTCGAAAACATGTAACGTCACTGAGTGGGAAAACAGAAATGGCTGCCTTCATGAAACGGCTCTAAAAAGGTCAATACTCTATTGTTTTGCTTAGAAATCGGTATTTTATGTAGAAATCTAAATGTTAGTAATTACTTCCATGTCAAATTGTGCATGCAATAAACGTCCATTTATTTACCGGGCGAAATATGCTTGCACCGTCGAAAACATAAGAAGCCAGGATATTGTTTTATTTTATCTATAAAGTGTACATGTGCATGTACACTTTTATTTACCACACAATTTCCTAAATCAACAACAAGGTGTACTAGGAAACTGTGAAAACAATATTCTACCAATTGCTATTCAGGCCTGATTTAGAAATATCAATGTGTGTCCTAATGCTACCAAGTTTGAGCAGGAAGGATGGGAAATATCTCATTTTGTTTCCTGACTGACTCAACAGACCTACCCTTGAAAAACAAACTATATGCTGAAAAAAAATCTTTACATGAAAGTTTGAAATAAAATTTGAGTCGCTGGCATTTTCCTTGGTCAGTCGCGTTAGGGCAAACATATATACATCTACTTTTGGCCTCAGTACAATCCACTATTTTCAGCAATAGTGAGACAACATGATGAAAAAATTCTTTACTCTGATAAAGGATCAAACATTTTAATTGATCTTGGCTATGGACTCACCTTACTTTATTAAAAAATGGCTGTCATTTTCATGAAGGCCGCCAAATTTTTGAAAGCAGGTCTGCATAGTGATTTGTATCACAGACACATTACTCAGACTCTATAAATGAAATTCAAAATAGTCAGAAAGTTTGTAAAACCATAGCTTACATAGAATAATCAAGATTTACATAGATTATTCTGAAAAGTCTTCACAATGTCACATTATCATGTAGACTCTATCACTAACATGTAGGCTTAGTTGTCTAACATACAATATATTAACTTACCATAAAGTTGCAGTATTTTTTCCCATACCATTTCATCCATCTTTTATATTGCTCAATCATGCCCTGTAAGGGAAAGAAAACAACATTATATTATCTTCAATTTATCATTTTTACACAATCTAGTCATTAATTCATAACGGCTTTCTGGGGTCGAAAAATTTCAGTCCCATTCCCTTACTCAAAGAATATATATTTTTCCCCAACCTGAGGGCCCTTGGTCCCAGTCCCCTAAAATGTAATAAGGCACTGTAAATGTAGCTCATCTTTAGTAAATATAGTAATTTGATGAAAAGAACGAAATATTCAAAATCAAATACTTCTATCAATAGAAAGTGGTAAAATAGATGTATAAGTTAACCACAAGTATAAGTTAACCACTCTTACCTCGGCATAAGCAGCAGGCCATTCAGCTTTCTCAATTCCATAACATAATTTACACGGTGTTGCAGCTGCCACTTGAAGTACAACCTGTCCAACACCTGTAATAAGAGACAGACATAATTTACAAACTATGTAATCTATAACATGGGTGAAATTAAAAAATTTTGAGAAAAAAGTTGAACACTTCAGCTCAGAGCCAAAGACACCATAATAATCAGCCGAGTCTGGTCCTGAGGAAAAACAACAACAGGAAATTTTGGCATATTCTGGAAAAATTTTGCATTTCCATAAATTATATATAAATTGTTATATACAGGCAAACAGGTTAACAAAGGCCATCTTTGAGGACAAAATGAGGTCTTTGTTGACAGGTGGCCTTTATTTGGAGGTGGCCACTGTCAATGGACAGGTGACTTTTCTACATCTGCTATAAGTTTCAATATGGTTTGAATAATTCACTAACTCAATATAATTATGGGCTAGAAAACTGAGTTTGAGTCCAACGTTACAAGGTTGAGATTGATCTCCAAGCTCAAACCTGATTTTTGTTCTCAACTTGTTTCTGATCAATCAACTTACAGTCAAATCAGAGAACAAAGGCCACCCTTGAGAAAGATAAAATGTGGTCTCTATTAACAGGTAGCCTTTGTTCTGAGGCCATTTTGTTCTAAATAATCAATAATGGCCTTTATAAGAACAACCTTTATTCACACGGTGAACTTTATTGGAAGGTGGCTGCTAACACAGGTTTGACTGTTTTTGCAATGTGAGTCTTTATTCATCAACAAGCACATAATTTATAATACTGCATAAAAGGTAGTATAATTGTAACTAATATTGAAAATATTGATAACATAGAATAGAGATTTGAACCTGTGAACTTGTCTGTTTAGTTTCATTGATTTTATGCCCTTTTCAACAGTCAAGTCATATGTGGTGAACAGTTAACCTAACCATCGTTCCTGGGAAGAACTAGTACAAGACTCCCATCCTCAGTAAACAACTGCCTACTTTCTCACACAAAGAGACATGGTCGGTAGCTGGGCTCGAACCCATGACCTTCTATCAGTGAGTGGTTAGAGTGATTTGAAGTCAGCGACGGAGGCGTGTCTGAACCAGGTGACTGATCTCAAGTTTAAGCAGAACAGATGAGATTATACAAATAGTGACCTTCTACTTATTGACACGCCTTATTTACATAATTTTAAACACAATTATAACAGTTATGATAACTAAAGACAGGAATATTAATTAATTCTTAACTGTCCTAAAATAAATTTCTCAAACAATTTGTTTTAGGCAAGAAGCACAGGTACGGTATAATTATGATACTTTCTAGTACAGCTGTACCGGTCTACAAAAAAAACATGAAAAGAAAACCTTGAAGAAAAGAAATCAAAGTACTGAAAGTACTCATGGAAACTTAACTTACATAGACTTGCACTACAAAATGGAACAGGAAATAGTTTACAAAATGCATGGCAGATGTAGAAAAACATAGAACTTTAGTCTGCATCAAAATTCATGAGCACCGAGCGAGTGACCCCTACAGACAGTATCTCATATTAAGAAGTTGAAATAAACAGTAATTGAGCATCAATGTCATGATGGTCATGTGGTTATGGTCTCTGACCCCCCTCACTATGTATTTGTTTGTTTATATCAAGTTTTAAACCACTTTTCAACAGTCAGTGTCATATGAGGCAGCCATAGCCAGACAGTTCAATTCATGGGAAGAACCCGTACTAGACTCCCATCCTCTGTAAGCAACTGCCTACTTTCTCACATAAAAAGGCATGGTTGGTAGCGGGGCTCGAACCCACAGCCAGTGAAAGGTTACAGTGACTTGAAGTTGGCAACTTTAACCACTTAACCACAGATGCGGTCCCCTTCACTATGAGATTGAATCCCACCTATGTCTAGACAACTTTATACCGGAAGATGTTATCAATCTAAATTAAAGCATATTGGTTTACCACGTCTTTCACACTGGTTGTTAATGCAAAGTTAAATTGCAGGGAAAATTTATTTTTTAGAAATACGGGTATTAATGATTGTGGTCCTAATCACAGACAGGTGCTTCAATTCACAAAATTGTTTTTTAACAAAAGAGTGAGGTGTATTTGTTACAGCTGAGGGTCAAATCAATTCCATGAAATAAGTTATGTTCATTTGATGTGACACTAATCTATCAAGAGATAGAATTTCCGTATGAATAAAAATTATCACAGAAGTTATGGCCTCAAATGTCAACAGTTTTAACTCCAGAGAAGGAATTACTAGCACTAAAACGAACACATGGTCTCGATTCTTTTTACCATGGAAACATATAAGTAAAAAACTGAGTGATGGAAAAACATGCAATTATGAAAATGGTTACTATGGCTCCATACTAACTGGTCAAAACCATTCCTAGTTATAAACATGCATATATACATATATCACGCCTACTACAAAATACGCTTCTGTCATTGGATGATTTGACGTCACGTGGTGACCTAATATATCCTATATTAGGTTAACAGAATATATTAGGTCTGTAATGGAGTCATTTATATTTAAATATTGGTCTGTAATTGAGGCTTTTATTGGAAATGATGATGAGGAAGGTAGTCTGCATGATATAATCGTTACAGGGTGAGTAACTGACCCGATACGGGATATACGGGTCTGTGGAAAACCATATCGGGACTCGACCTTCGGTCTCGCCCCATATGGTTTTCCACAGACCCGTATATCCCGTATCGGGTCAGTTACTTACCCTGTAACTATTAGTATCAATTAAAGATTCTTCCATAAACAAATTAGTCACCATTGAAACACAACACTGGAATAAATTAGTTTCCAAAAATAGTTCAAAAATTAAACATGACCCTAGTAGAGTGGAAATCTCCCTGTTTCATGACTATTTCAAGGTAAAACCACTCGTATTGTATTCAGCATTGAATATAATTATGTGAATATATCAGAAACTGGATCAACACATTGTGTATCACTTTTTATGGTACAAGTTGATTAGTATAAAACTGGATTGTGAATTCAGATAAAGTAACCATTAAATATTAAATTAATCTTAAAGTAAAAGACTAAACATTCAACAATAAGGTGACTGCTTTAAATAAACTGTTGAATTAAATAACATAATCCTCAGATAAAGGGGATAGATAGGGGGCGCTACATGCAAATCACTTGTAATCCCAGTAATAAAGGAATAGTCATTTTTTATCCCAAGAATCTGCAAGAATACTTTAAATATTGTTTTGTCTTTCTGATGCATTTACTGAAAACATAAAGTAAACCCTCCAGACTTACCACTTCCTAAATCAATAAAATAATCATCCTCAGAAAAATTGATTGATTTCACCATCTGGTCAACAAGTTCAAATGATGTTTCACCATACACCTAAAACATGAAGATTAAGTTTGCCATAAACAAGGGAGAAAACAAGAGATAATAATAAATGGTAGTTAGTCTGTTTTCAATGGTTTTGTCCTTACATTAAACTCAAGATACAATCTTTTGTTAACTATTTCTTTGTACTCTGAACACAAACATGATGCGAGTTTATTCTTCACATTCAATATAAATGGTCCAGGTTTCCGCTAACCTGACTTATCCTATCTTTTTCTTACAACCGCAGACTTTTTTGCGGTCTTGGGTAATGTATTTCCTATATGACATTTTACCTGTAATTTGATTTTTATATGATCTTTATATCTGTACTTGAGGAAACAGTCTGTATGATAAAAAAAATGAAATGATGTTTTGCAAAATGTGACCTTGACCTTTGCATTGGTGACATATTTCTTAAATATGACACATCATCTCATCATTATGATCTTTTGTGCCGAATATTTTCTTAATCCAATTACTGATGGTAAAGTTAGGAACAAGACCCACAAACACTATATGCCCCGTTACTAATGGGGGTTGGGATACCCAAACGGTGCTGCCGAGTTACTGACTCTGTATAAAAATTGTTTAAGTTAGATAACTAACTAAAACTGGAAGTGATTAGAATGACATTGGGTTGGTACCCACCTCTGGAGAGAATGGTTCATATTGATTAAGCTTGTCTGGTTCCTGTACTGCATGGTCGTAACATTGCTGTAGAATGTGCTTCAATAATGCTGAAGAAGCTCGAGTGTTCATCAGACAGTCAGGCTTGGATGTTCCTTTCCACTGAAATTACAAAATCAAACCAATTTAACAACATACACAAAGCAATGCAAAATATGAAAATTTTATTTTACTTAACAAAAAAACAACAGACAATATATGACAGCCAAAAATGTCGCTCAGATATTTCAACGTTTTCACCTCTTGTAAATTGGTAAAAGCAGAAAATGCTGACTCAGCAGTAATCAGACAGATATGATTTGATATCAGCTACTGAGCTAGTTCTATTCAGTGCACACAGTAGTTGACTAGTGTAAATATTTTAATCAGTGATTCAAGCCATCAACCTGACATTCAGAACAGACACAAAAATTATCATTTTTCTATCAAATACAGACAAACCTGTGACAGAAGGCCACCCTTTGGAAAGATGAAATGTTTTCTTTATTGACAGGGTGGCCTTTATTCTGAGGTGGCAGCTAACACAGGTTTTACTGCACAGAGGTACCAGGTATACTAAATAATTTCAGACAATCACTTCTAAGGTATGAATGATGAGTTATACTATGTATAGGTTGGTAAGCATATTTGGGTAGTCTTTGTAAATAAGAAAGCTTAAAGGAGCGGTAGGACTGCAGGGCCTTTTTCCATAAATTGGGTAGGGGCCTTAGCCTTTCATTTTTGGAAATTCTAGCACAATATTTGGCCAAATTCTGAGAAGGTTAGACTACTGAGTTTGAATAGCATTGTATTTTGGGGAATTTCTTGCCTAAAATTGGGGAAAAAACAGCTTTTTTGTATTTCAGCCACTGTTATAGAAGGAAAAAAGCCCTAGACTGTAGCTTTCTTGTTACTAACAATACACAAACATGCATAGCAACAGTCTTAGTGCTCCACCCATTGTTTCATTCTTGACAATATAAGGAATAGAAATATATTCTTTTTATTTTATGTATCAAACTGACCAAATTACGACTCTCTATAACTGCTTTGCACAAAATGAAACAATATAGGAATATACACAAGCCAAGCGAAAATTATTTATTTATAACGAATCAATTAAATCTGAAAATTGCCTTAATGTAAACGAAAGTTCAATAAATTAACCAAAAGTGATCAAAATGAAACCAACTTATCTACCAGACAATCTTCAGACATGTACTTCATTAAAGATTAATTGGCTTTTGTGCTCTAGAAGTTTAGTATACATAGACACCAGTTAATAGAGCAACAAGCTATTGTTTTATAAACCACAGACTAACTAACATTACAATGGCATGTCACGTATTACAAAAAGAATTTGATTGATCCTATACAGGTGGTATGCTTTCATAATGATTTTTTTTTTTTCAAATTAAGATACGGGAGAAATTCAAACAATTTCCTAAAAAATAGATGTTTTAAAATAGTTTGACGTAATTAAACAATTTCGGTCATTTTTTACTGAGTATTCTTTTCAATATGATTACTTCGAGTTAATTTCAGGCTCACTTGACAAAAGTTAATTACTAAGAAACAGTAGTTGGAGTTAATTCGTACAGAAATGAAATTATAGCTCATTAAAATTCATTAGCAGTTTGTAATCATTGATACAACTCTGATCACATAATTAACCATGAGACAGAGACTCCTACGACTGATATTTGCAATTGCAGCAGAGGTAACAGAATCAGGAAGATCATATTACAACAAGTTTAGCCCACTAATTTGAAATTCATCAGATTCTATGATAAAATGATTCCAAATAGTCTGTTAGTTTATAGACTGACAATCCCTAGCTGCATAGATTTGATAAAAATCCGGAGTTCAATAATTCTGTTTTCAAAAACAAAAATGACCTACATGTATAGAAGAATAATACAAGGTTTCTTTCATAAGCCAGTTATTAAGTTTCGAGAAATGGAAAATATGTACTTAGGGAAATCTGGGAAATTTCTTTAGGGAATAAGTAGCAAATCTGATATTTTTTGTGTGAAAAAAGTTGCGAATCAGTGGAAGATTACAACAGAGAATAGTTTGAAAAAATAAAAATGCTTTTTTGAGAAGTTTTTATAGTCTTTGTAAATAGTTCCCTCAAGCTTAAAAGACAATGAACTTTTTTGTATGATTGTTGCTTTTTACAAAATAACAAATGTCAAATTCCTGTTTTCCAGTGGCTGATTTGGAGAAGGCACCAGACATAAAAATGGCTGTGGCTAAGTTTGGGTTAAACAAAATTGATTCCTTATAGATATAATAAATATATGTACAGTGCTACCTCTCAAAAGCAACACCTTTTTGTAGTAGCAAAATTATGTTGTTGTTGAAAGGAGGTAGTTGCTCAAGGGAGGTCTGCTCAGGAGGGGTTGAACAGTATATAAACATTTAATTAGGTCACAAAACCTTTCTAGCATAAAAAAGGAAATTCCAGAAATGTACAGATGTTAAAATCTTATTCAATATATGAACAACTAATTAATCGTCTCTTTCATTCATACAGATGTTTTATAATGGCAACAAGACATTCAATTAAAAAGACTCAACACCCAAACGATAAATAATTATGTTTAAAGTTTGATCTTAAGCCACAAGAGAAGTCTTTCACTTCTATTTTACACCATATGTTACTCTGTTTTGTCTGGACAAGGAGTACTTCTGTGGTGGGTGGTCTACTAAATATAGTTAAACCTCAGTAATTTGTGTAGGAAACCACTTTAGTGACTTAGTCTTTGTAAAATTTCAACTTAATATAGGGACCATCTCCGTATTAAGACAAATTTATTTAACTTATTTCATTGAAAAAGGTGGTCTTATGTGGACTTTTTACAGTTTATGATTTTTTTTAAATGTATGACCAGTCAGTTAGAGTATATTACCGGTATCATTATTATTTTATCTGTTGTTTAACGGCCCATTCCACAGCCAAAGTCATTTCAGGGTCTCCCAGAGAGAGGGGAGATTAGATACAGAAAAAACAGTCATTAGTATCCCTAATCAAATTTCAAGTAGTTTTTCCTGGTTCTTTACCGTGCTGTGTGTAAAGGACTGATACACGTCATACCTTTTTCCGGTGATTTTCTAAATACAGTAATTGGCTCGGTAGTTGGGAAGGAGGCACTGAAGCGTCCCTGACTAATTTAGGCAGAGCTGTAATTCGAACCCTTGACCTTTTGTACAATAGTCCAGTACATTACCACTAGACTACCAATCAACTATGCTGTAAGTAAGTCATTTCACTGATTCTCTCATTGTAACAAATATTGATGTGACAAAATTTTCAACTGGCTCAAATCAGTTTTAGTATTTGTATAATTTCCATATGAGACAAACAATGAAAACTGAATGATTTGAGGAGCCCAGTTTCATCTGTAAAATACAGTAAACCCTTATCAAGGGACCACATTAACATCACATCTTAATAAACAGAACCTTCTAGCCAGTATTCTGTGTCTTCCCTACATCTTAATAGTATCACTATATTTACTGGTGTAACAGGTGGCATTTATAATGAAGTTTTACAATAAACGCAGTCAATGAAATTTGTTCTAAGAAATGTAACTAAAATGGAAACTAAGAGAACATGTCATAGCATTAAATAACATGAGGACATCTTGCTTAACATCTCACAACATCACTAACCTAAATATTATGACTAAAAAGATCGGCAAAAAAGAGAATTAACTATGTACGAAGAAAAAGGAAAAGTTGTAATAAGAAGAAGTAGAGAAACATGATACATTAAACCTTCCCTGACTGGCGTAACAATAACACGCAAACTCGAACAAAAAATATAGAAGTCGAACACACGAGTGAAAAAAATGGATATGACAACAAATGCGTATAAAAGATATATATCAGACTGATCTAAAGAAATCTTGGTCACTTGGGCTGAAAATAAAAATAGGTTTGTTTGGAGAGCTCTGGCACAGAATTTTAGCTATGGGTAGGTATATGTAGGTAGGGAATTTTCTTTACAATATGTTGATAGTAAAAAAATGCCCCCAAAAAAGTTTGAGAACAAGGATTTTCGTGATTTGGTCGGAGCACTCCAAATAAACATATTTTTATTTTCAGCCTTGTTTTTGGAATCTGGACGGTACTTCAGCTTTCAATAGTCATCACTCCCTCGGTGCACATGAACTTTTATGTGGACCAAAGTACTATGTTTTTCTACATCCACCATGCAATTGTTAAACTATTTCCTGTTCCATGTTGCAGTGCAACTCTATGTAAGTTCAACTTCCTTGAGTACTTTCAGTACTTTGATTGACTACTTTTACTTATAGACATTACTGCTTTAATTTTGAGACAGACTGTGTCCCTGTAAGACGTGGAAATGAGTATTGTGAAGTGCATATATAATAATGAAGTATTAGTCTACATGCCCCCAATGCAACCGCTTTGAGACCATATTTCATTATTAACAGAGTCTGTTGTATGTGTCTGGCCTTACATAATTGATCACCTGTCTAGCATGTTCCATAACTACAGGGAAGGGAGGAGGACTTGTAAGTTTGTAGTAAACAACTATATAAAGTAGGCCAGTAATATCACAAGTCAAGGGTAAATGAGCTGAGCTAAAACCTCACATTTTCTCCGAAACTTCTAATGAGTCTCAAGGTGAATAGATACCATAATTAAAAATGTTTGTTTGTTTGTTTATATCGAGTTTTACGCCCTTTTCAACAGTCAGAGTCATATGTGATGCGGACAGTTCACCTAGGCATCACTCCTGGGAAGAACCAGTACTAGACTCCCATCCTCTGTAAGCAACTGTCTACTTTCTCACATGAAGAAACATGGTCGTTAGTGGGGCTCGAACCCACGACCCTCCATCAGTGAGAGGTTATAGTGATTTGAAGTCAGCAACTTTAACCACTCAACCACGGAGGCATAGTTGTGTTTGTTACCCTATCCAAATTATAAAGAGTAAGTAGACAGGCAGGCATATTTTATCATTTTAAAGCTTGTACTGGATACAGAAAGCAGGATAAAAGAATTTTTTTGTTGTTTTTACAATTGCTAAAAAATTTTTTGGGGTCAAAGGACACGTTGATGGTCAGTTATTTACGAATGGTCAGATATGTTCACTACTCACCAGTTGCAAGACACTATCAATGGCTCGGTTATACTTGTCACACAGGCATTTCATACTCTCATAGCTGAAACAACAATAACATACATTCATAAGATACTAAGACTTCATTTGTGATACAACTCAATATTATACAGTCAAACCTGTGAACAAAGGCCACCCTTGGGAAGGAAATAATGTGGCATTTATTGACAGGTGACCTTTACTTGGAGGTCATTTTGTTCCAAACGATGACTGCTAACACAGGTTGGACTGTATACATGGCCTAGTATTCACAATACGGCACAAATATCAGTTGACATGAAAGTATTTCAGCTAAAAAGTGGATAAGGTCTGGTAAAAGAATGTGTAGCCCTATGTCAAGGACAAAGGATTTTCTTCATGTTTTTGGAAAGGCGCCCTAGCATTTGATATGGGGATGAAATAGCGGGTAGAAGCCTTTTTTGGGGAAAATATTCTCGCCTGAAACCAATTTGTGGAATGAAATTTAAAGGAGAGAACTGAAAATTTGGGGTAAATTACTAAAGAGCATTTCAAAGAGGGGAAGGTAACCATTTAGTAGTAATGATTTACAGGGTACAACCAGTAGTCAACCAGTAGTCAACCAGTAGTCGACCAGTAGTCAACCAGTAGTCAACCCCTAGCCCAGAGGACTCACATCCAGAGATTTTCCCATTGACTTTAAATATTGCTTTCAGGTCAAGTTTTCTAAATTCCACATATTTGTGGTGATTTTCTTTTCTCAAATTAATTTTCTCAATAAAGACTTTTGTTTGTATACATTATGACTGGTTAAAACAGTTTTGCAATCAAAAGAAATTGACAATGTGCTGTGGATGTTCAAACATCTATGTCAGCGATATACAAACAGTGATAATAAAGGTCAGATTAGAATTAATTACGTGAATCAACATAACATGTCCTATAGATTACAGTGAAAGACAAGAATAGCATATTTAAATGTAATGATGAGTTTACTGGAATGTTAGTGGTTTTTAATGTAGTTCACTTGAGACAATTTATATATAATTTATAGGAAGTGATGTTTTTTGGAGAGTTTGTATAATTTCCTCAAGAGACAACCTATTGAGGCCCTTCCTTTACTATAAGGAAAAGGTCCAAAATTCTACAGGGGATTTCGGAGCATTTTGGAAAAATCATGAATGTCAGGGTAGATCAGTGGTCTAGAGGTAACGCCGTGGACTACTGAGCATTAGGTCAAGAGTTCAAACCTCGGCTCTGCCTTGGGATACATCAGAGACCCTTTTCAGTGTCCCTATCCAAACTAGTGAGCCAAGTATTAGTACTTATTTGTAGGAGAACAACAGGAAATGGGTGAGGCATTTGTCAGTGCTTTAACAGGAACAATAAAGGACCTGGAAAAACTCTTCCTCCATCTGCTCTCCCCTACATTTGTATCTCTGGGGTATCACTGAAATGACCACAGTTGTCGAATGGGCCGTTAAAAAAACATGAATGTTTTCATATAAAATGTATTTTATGAATAGTATAAGTGACTGATAAGCCTGATTAGGCTGTTTTTTTTTGCAAAATATTTTCGTATGTATGTAACTTTGTGTATTTATTTATTATGCTTGTCACTATAATAAAATAAACTATATATATAAATCTAAATAATTTCTTTTTAAGAACCATTACCAGAAAACATGCTCTTTATCCACCTAAATTTCAAACAGTAAAATTTGTGAGTGAATTATCAATATCTTGAAATAATCATACTCGTAAGAATATATATTAAACAAACCTGTTTGTATCATAATTCTTTAAGATATTCTTATTGAGGGCCTCTTCTAACTCTGGTATTTCTGCGCTAACCAGCCTGTAACAGAAAACATACATACGAGTTATATTCAATACACAACAATCAACAATCAGGAGTAATACTAATAAACAAGAGGACCAAGTGGCCCTGCAATGCTAAACTGAGAAACGAGTTATGGCAATATCACTCACAAATTTGATTTAATTTGAGCACATATAAGTAAAAAATATTGGGAAAAAAGACAACATGTGACCCCTGATAGCATTTAATAAGATTTAAGTACTTGTGTACTGAAGAGTCACAATTCAGAATTGGCAACTTATCAAAGAATGGATCCTGGACGAAATGTAACCTCACCAGATATACAATATAATTAGAGCAAGTGACTTTGAGCAAAGGTAATTAACGACCTGCAAACATACAAAGTCCTACAGGTCTGTTCTATATACATCACATGACCTTCTGTTATATCAATATTTCTCTTGAGAAAATAAATCAATGCGATATATTATTGCTGCAACTTAAATCATTTACAAACTAGTCTATATCGGAATTAGCTCATATTACTGATTAATGTTTTAGTTAAAGGTTTCAGAAACAAATACATTACAGGACCTAATCAATTCATAGTCAGTGACCTGAATCATAGTTTTAAAATGACTAGAAAATAGTTAATATAATCAAAGTACTGAAAGTACTCATGGAAACTGAACTTGCAAAGAATTGCACTGCAAAATGTAACGGGAACTAGTTTAACAATTGCATGGTGAATGTAGATAAACATACATAAACATTATTGGCTCAGAGTGAGTGACTGCTATGGAAAGCAACAAAACATGTAATACAAGCAGTAATCATAAAAAACTGCAAGGTTAGAACAATAATACATTGGGTAACAACAATAAAAGTCAAGGACAAAAGAATTGGGATTCAGGTGACAGTAGTGATTAAGCCAAGCTGTGTCTTTAAAATAAGCCAGTCTGTGCCATCAATAGGGCTGCAATGATTCAGGTACCCTACAGTTTGGTTCGAATTCAGACATATCCTTCTCGATTATCTAATATTCAATTTGAATATTCACATCAATAAACTACATAATTAATATAGGATTTTTTAAAACCTGGCCCCAGTTTCACAAAAAAAGTTTTTACCGTACTCAAACTCTAACTATTGTATGCAATTCAGAATGTGGTGTTAGAATAAGGAAGAACGTCTAATAACAGTTTGTCACAATATTAACCTGGCTAGCGCAATAGATCAGAAAAGGGGAAAATATGAAGTAGAAACCATTCTATAATTTTTGTCAATCTCTTGACATAGCATTTGATTTAAATGGATTATAATAATTTATTTTGCATTTTAAAGCCATTTTTGGTGATCTATTTTGTAATTGCAGTTTGTGGACTTCTTTTATTTCTTTTCAATGGGAAATATAACCTCAGTTTGGGGAAAAATATAACATTTTTAGGAAAGTTTTTTGGGCTAGGGGAAACAACCTGTGTAAGGCTGTAAAATATATGAAAAAAAACCACTGATAACATGAAGTTTCTTAACTAAATTGACTGTGTATTCAAGTACATTTTGTGTCAAATGCATATAGAGAGTAATGTTTTTGCCAAAAAACACGACAATGTTAAGTATATCAAAAACCAACAATTAAAAGAAGAAGTACAAATAGGTACAACTTACAAGGACATAATACATACATGTACATAAAGAACAAATATAGTGTATGGAATTAAATGTCTCTAAAGTCAGAAAGACTTTAAATATCGAACATAAACATGCAGAACTTATACTCTACAAGAAATAATGAACCTATATATAGATCAATTAAACTTCTTTGTGACTATGTATTAACGCAGTGTCTGCAGTAAACCAAAATAGATAGGTAGGCCATGTACCTCAAGCAGTGCAGAAAAAACTTCTACCACAAAAATGTTTTTGTTTCAGTTTCTCTACAACACTTGAATCAAACTTAAATCAGCCATCAGGTAAACATAATAGACAAGCATGTGGTTAAAAATAGTCTAACTACACAGACTGGTGTTACAGGCAGTGAATCGTAAATGTAGGTTAGTAATATAGGTTGAATCTAGGTGAACAATCTCCAGCATAAATCGACATAAATTGTTTAGGTTACAGAGCCATTAATAGATCAACGATGGCCATTTTGTATACAGGAGAGAATGTTGCTATTGGATTTTTGTCGTACAGAGTCTGATGATGCAGATTTCGTCAAACCCAGTTTGAAGACAGAAATTACGCAAATGCATTTTACGATAATAGAATGTTACAACTGCAAGTTGCGTATTTATTGAAATAGGATTGGTGATCCTGACAAATTGACAGAATAATGTGGGAAATTACAAACTAAACAACACACAACCACACAAAGACGTGAGTAAGTTCTTATGCGTAAGAGGTACAAATGGGTTTCGGAACAAACATCCATATGAATTTTGTACTGTATAAAGTGTTATGTATGTCTAGTTCTGAGTTATTGATTAAGAACAATATGAAGACATATGATGCTATAGTTGAGCTATATTTATATAAGTCAATGACTTTTAACTAGAGAGATCAGATTTAGCCACATAAAAGATGTTTCACGGTCATACATAAGGCCAGTATAAAATTATTATAATGCCTGACATCATCCATCACTCAATCATGAATAAGGCCAGTATAAAAATGAATTAATAAATCTCCTACATTATCCATATAAATTGTTGGTTTCTGGTTACATGCTAATTAAGAATAGGTCACGTGGAACTCGCCTTTTTTGCTCTTGAAAGTATACATGTGGAAAGGCAAAAAAGATCAGGATGTACCGTTCGTTGATTCTAATAAAATCTAGGGTTGCTGGGAAAAAATAGACCAAAGGCCTAGTAAAGGGTACATTTGTATATCGGATACCAGAAACAAACATTTTTTAACACCTTACACGGTCAGATTTAAGGCTAGTATAAAATAACCATTATGCCTTACACTATCTAATACAGCCAAACATGTGAACTAAGGCCACAAGAAATGAATGTCGTGCATAGTTTGTCATTATTTGAAGGTACACTTGATTTTTTTATGTAAATAATATCTCCTTTTCATGTTAAGGCCATTCTTGGATGGCTGTTTCACTGAGAGTTGAGAGTACATAGACATGCTATATGAATATACGGTACCCCTGACAATTAGGCCAAACATTTATAAAGTGATTCCTGTATTTTTTTAACTTCTTAAAAATAAGTATTATGACAATGAACTTTAGTTAACAAAGCCCTGTCACTTAATTCAAAGACAACAATTATGTGAAGAAATCAATCTTTAATATACATGTATAATTTATTATATTACTTTTTCTAAACAACTGAATAGAAGAGACACGCCCCTCAGGTTGATCAGGGATGATGTTTTAATCAATTATCATGTTGTAGCCCAATTATTTATTATCATTCACATGTATCAGATCTTCCAGGAAGAGTAAATCTTAAGTTTAATATAATATACTCATGATAGCGTCATCCAATCACTGTTAAATTGTTATCAATACAAATCATATCCTGATAACAACAAGTGATGTTATACTATGTTGACTCATTTTCACATGAATATAACTTACACAATCAATTTGAATCACGATAAATAAATTTTTCTTGGATACTCCTATTTTCCTCATCCTGAGTGTTGATGAGTGGGCTATGACTTCCCACTATTACCAAGTTACGTAGTAATACAATAAGTTTTTGTTAGGGGGAAAATACAATCGGTAAATTATTCTTGGCAAAATATTAATGTCTCATGAGTCTGTTTGTAACTGTTGAACAGATTCAAAAAACGTTCTCAGAATACAACTTCCTGATTGGTCAATTCAAACCAGAAACAACTAATCAGATCCTTGTGGTTTGTGATTGGATAAAAAATAACCTCCAAACCTTACTATACTATAGTGTAGAGATGTTTGTAAATAAAACATGTTTATAAACCAACAGTAAACTGTTGTTTATCATACAGAAGCAGTAGACAGATTAATTTATGAATAAAGATAGACCATTTCAACATATGATATTGAATCACCAAGGATTGTCACCGAGTATTAATTCAAAACTGAGAAAAAAGGGTTTGCGTAGGAATATTAAGGAGTGTTGGAGAAAAAAAATTCCACAATCAAGTGATTCAACAATAACTGAAACATGATTCTTGTAATGTTCACTTTCACATGATAGAAAATTAATTTTGTTCGGAGTTTGAGAACTATCTATTGAGAATGAGATCCAGTTCAAATCTCAATTCTAGAATCTAATATACAACTAAAACTTAAGGATAAATCAGAATTAATGAGGACTGGGAGACTGACCTCTGGGAATCTGATTGGTTAGTTTCTGGACTCGATCAAATGAGAAGGCTCCATCCTAAAACTAGACTAGTTGGTAATTTTACTGTACTTAACTATATACTAGAAGAAAGGTGATAAAACTAATGTGTCTGATGGTCTGGTAATTCTGTTAGTGTAAAGTATCTTTATTATAAAAGATGTAAGGAAATACTTTCATTTATAAGAAATCAGGAAACAAATGTCTACATTGTGTACTGGTATGTATACATGTTCTCAGACAGTAAACAAGTTACCTAACAATTTGAACAAAGTAACAAAATTTAAATTTTAGTATATTTGTAACAAGTAACTAAGTTTAACCTACCCAGTCATTACAGTATTTTTATCTTGTCATTTTAACCTTTAACTGAGACTTATACTATCAGTGAAGGGTGACAAACAAATGGTCCATAAAATACAATTTAAAGTACATTACATCAAGCAGCAATACAATTGTCTTTACTCTTAATGAGGAATGAGTTATTTTATAGGAACGAGATCAAAACTTGGATAAGTAGACATTTTTTACCAACATATGCTTTAAGTTGAACTGTTGACAATTTGAAAAGCTGGAACAAATTTTAGGGTAACGAGATTTTTGAATGAGTCACTCAGTCACAATATAACCATATTTCACATACATGTGAGGAAGTTGTCCTGTTACATGTGTAGCTTACGGAAGGTCGGTGGTTCAAGTAAACTTCTACCCAGTTGTTGTTTGGGGGTCTTCCTCCAGTGTTACAGCAGGAAGTAGTCAAATGACCCTGGATGTAGGTGAAATACTGAAGTTTGTTGAAAAAGCTCCGGCTGGGATTCAAACTTATAGCAGTTCAAGTACTAGTCAGATACTATAACTACTTGACCATGAAGGCCACCACTAACAAGTTCAAATATCATCTCTAAGTGATACTCAAACTCATATTTATGTGAACCTACAACAACAGAAAAGCTCACCAAAAAAACAGTGACATGTAAACAAATGATATTTACAGCAGCTTGTTCTATAAGTAGATAAAATGTTTATGAAGCCATCCTCAAAGTTCAAACAAAAGAGAGATAAAAGAATAAAACAAGAGGAAACAGACAACTGGAGTCCTGAAAGAAGGCTGAATGCCAGAATGAATGTCAGATTAACAGTTATCATGATATAATCAGATATCTTTGTGTACATAGGCACAAGGTTCTACTCAGCATTTTCTATCCTTACGAGAACAGGTACCAGTCCATGGAAGAAAATCTGGTCTTGGTTCATTGGGAACCAGAGGCAATTCCAGGACTTCAGGGTGGCACAATATTTAGGAAAGTAGGCAGTTGGGCATGCGGGGTGCACCCTCTGAATCCAACAGCGAGAACTGTTCCTTAATTTAGACATGGGAGGTGCTCACTAGTTCCATTTTAAGAGTCAAATGAAAAACAGATAATTAGCATTATGTTCAGGTATGTAAGAATTCATTAACATATATATATATATATAAAAGGACTAAAGGATTGTTCAAAGAATTACTATAACTGTAAGAAAAAGACAGAGGATTGCCTAAGGAGTAGCTGCAACTGTTTAAGTACTAAAAGGACAAAAACAAATAGTGAAACAGAAAGTAATCTAGATTAAATCAATAACATTAAACATGAAAAGACATAATTACGCACAAGAATAATAAAGCATTCGACTCTTGAGAATTCGTACCAAAGGGTCAAATTTACTATTACATTAGAATTGAAATTTTGCTGACTCTTCAAATCATTATCAGCCAAGGGACATTTTTACCCTCAATTATAGACTATGTCTAATGAGCATCCTTAATCATGTGTGTAGTCAACTGGTTAACTTAAAAGCCTCATATTCAAAGTTAATAGCAGACAGAAAAGTGCCTCTTTTCCCTTTTAACAGACATATTAACACATTTAGTTATTTACTTTAATGTTTGTATTGAACAACCCTGTTATGAAATTTAACTTAAACATACATGTACTAACTAAGTAACAAGTTTGAAAAATTCAATATACATGATGATACAGTTAGATAAGTTTGACAAATGATAGGAATGTATGTATTATACAATCAAACATGTGCACTGATAATACAATGTAGTGATATTACCTCATAACAAATTTTCCTTAATAAATGCTCTACGGAACCCTTTTAAGAATCAAAGTACTGAACACACTCATGGAAACTGAACTTACATTGACTTGCACTGCAACACGGAACAGAAAATAATTTAACAATTGCAAGGCAAAAGTAGAAAAACATAGTTCTTTGGTCCGCATAAAAAATTCATGTGCGCCGAGTGAGTGATGGCTATGGAAAGCTGAACTATCATTAAGTTACCAAAACTGAACAGTCATCTCAGCATAAATAGTTGAATAACGCTTCAAATCATATCCTAGGATCAACCATCCAAAAATCATTCAAACAATAACTTGAGATATTGAAAGGTAATGCCTCAGGGAGGTGGTTAATAGGGCTGAGTACCGGTTCACGTATCTTATCGAATACCGGTACATAGGGTTCGGTTGATATATCGTATCGAACGTTCACGTATCGATCAAAACAAAAAAGGATTTTAAAAACATGTTTTGGACCGTATTTTGTGAATTTTCGTCAAATAAAAAGTTGTGACACATAATTATTTATGTAAAACCTACCTGCTGTCAACCACAAGAAGAAAATAGTTTTAATTGCAGTTCAACATGAGTGTTTGGCATGCCTGTTGAATTAACATCAGGTACCTTCCATTATTGTTAGGTATATAAGTAGGTTATGCAGCCAAAATTTGAGTTTGTGTCAAGTACCTGTGCCAGTACAGTCAATGTTTCTCAGTACTTCTGATTTTATTTCAATATAGAACATCAAATGATATATCAGATACCGATCATTCTGTATCGATACAAACATCTTATCGATAATTCCTATCGCAGTATCGATACTCAGCCCTAGTGGTTAATTATTAGAGTATATATGGTAATACTTCAAATTAAGTAAGATAGAAAGAAATAATCTGCTGAACATGGTGAGGGCTAGAAACTAGAATGAAGGATGTAAAATTTATCATTACCAGTCATGTTAACACCGATACAAATAACACCCAACAATCATAACAAACTTTAATCAGATAACACTAAAGACAGTACTGGATAGTAAACAATTGTCTTCACAGTGTTTTATCTAACATCAACTTCACCAGCTATTACATAATGATATTATAATATTGCGTTCACATTTCAAGGGAGTTAAAAATACTAATGATGCTGATTAAAAATGTCATTAAAATTAGCATTATGCCATTAATTAAGTTTAAATCAAACTTAAATGGCACCAAACTCAACAGTTTGGTGATGGACATCCAAATATAAATCAAAGGTCGGTCACCTCACTTTATTTTTGAACAATTTCAGTAGGTCAGGTTAAATAAATATTATTATATACATATGACCAACTCAATATACATACCAGTACATGGTCATATATTGAGCAGGTTGTGGTACATGGTCATATATTGAGCAGGTTGCGGTACATGGTCATATATTGAGCAGGTTGCGATACATGGTCAGATATTGAGCAGGTTGCGGTACATGTCCTACTGGTACACAAAATTTAAAGAATGAGGTTCACAGGCCACCAAAATATCTGATGAATCTCTAAATAAGGTAATGTCACAGATATTCTGGAATGACACAGAAATCTTAGAACAAATAAAAACATTTCCTGGCTATGTTTAGTTTATTGATATCGGGGAGAGTTGTCTGGCCTACTACAAGTTTAAATTTATGAACATTTTCCATTTTACAGTCATTTTATTTTACAGTCATATTATTTCAAATTAGTTATTTGAGATTACATTAGGCCAATATACCGGGGTAATTAATGAATGTTGGAGTAATTTACACATGCAAAAATGTTTTTAAAAGATTTCAAACAAGGAAATAATAACACAACAATAATGTACACAAAGCTTCTGAACTATTTCACGGCATGTCAAACTCAAATCTTTTAAAGAGGGGTCAAACATAATGAGCAAATATCTGCCTTTATTTTGATGATTGGTACTTGACATTTTACATTCTAGATCCAATACACAACTTAATAGCTTTCACAAGTTACTGTAAGTCTACATGTACCAACAAGTATACATAACAATTACATGCTTCCTCAAAATACACCTTAACTTGTCAATATCTTCAAGAATGAAGGTAAACTGAAAACTGCATGTCATCAAACCTCAAGGCCAGTGAATTTAGATCGATTCAAATTATTAAATAAATTTGATAACACACAGACTTACAATTACGTTTTGATTTCATATATTTTCAATCTTATTGCTTAGAACTTGGTTGTGATTGCCTGGAGAAATTATTAATGATGTAACCTAACCACAAAAATGTGTTAATGGTACACCAAATGTCAACTAATTGACACTGTGTCTAGTAATATCTGGGTCACAGGAAGCAGGGGAGGGTACCCATCCAAAATAATTTCAGCTGTAAAGATAATAAAAAGGGCTAAATTTTCTATACCTCCCATCCCTGTTGTCAGATAAACTCTAAAATAAGCCCAAGGTCTGAAAATGCATCATACAAGCCTAAACCCATCACAGTAGAGTTATTTCAGTATCATTAATAACCCTTCAACAGTCAACTGTCGTATGGAAAAAATAAACAGGAGTGACATTCATACAAATATAATAATCTTGAGTGTATCAAATTCTCTAACAAATACGACCAGAAACTGTAAAATTCATTCATTCACAACATAAAGCAGTACTCTCATACATTATGTATTTTGAACCCACTGGGGCCCCCCGAATACATGAAAACATGGCGTTCAGCACGAAAGAAAGGAATATTTCATGAACTGACAAAAACAAAACTGTACACAATTCAACTCACCGGATGGTGTCAATAATTTCTTGAGCTCCATCTTTATCATCCTAAAAAGAAAAACAAACCATTTACAGTAAGAAATTCGTGAAAAATCGAACGGAAAAACGGGCTATGGTCACGCATCAAAGAATAAATTTGGCTTACCGACGAAGGTATCGGCCACGTGTAAACAACAGGATCCGATCCGACTGGACTATGTAACTTTAATTCTTTCGTCATCGTGAACACTTTCGATCTGCAATAACTGAAGGTTCAACACACAATAACAACGCGATCATTCCATTTCTTACTCTCAACTACTCATGACCTACATTCCAGGCCGACCCTCGATGCCCACGCATATCGGGAAAGCCGCTTCGTCACGTGCGCCTGTCGAATGAATTTGATTGGTCGCCTCGTTGTCAAATGGGGGTACCACAGTACACGGCGGCTGCTTTCAAAACAAATATCGGTATTCTGATGGAAGTCGAAGATACATAATAAGAACAGAGCATTCACAGAGGAATTCAAACCACAATTCCTTACCAGACATGGTAGTTTTGTTTGACTTTCTCTCAGATATTGTATATCTATTGCGTACAAAATAGTTGTTGTCATTTTTCTTGTATTGTAATCATATTTCGCGACTTGAGATAAACACAAAATTGGGCTTGATATGGAAATTATGATGACTGAACGATTTCTGATAAAAATGTTTAAATAAATCGGTGGCTGAAGAATAATTAACAATCCATGAATACCATGATATGGATTTCATTTATTATTGACTTGGAGACTATAAATATTTGGAAAAAGACCACAGGACAAGGTGGTAGTCGCATATAAAATAGTTGTAGAAGGTCAACAGTCAGAGTCTGTACCAGTTATGTCGGGCATGCCTCAAGGTTCTGTTCTAGGTCCCTGTCTTTTTCTTTGTTATATTAATGACCTTCCTGATTCTGTGAAAAGCAGAATAAGACTCTTTGCTGATAACATTGTTTACCTTACCATATAGTTTCTGATACTGACACTCTAAAACTCCAAGATGGTCTTAATAACCTAGAACTTTGGGAACAAAAATGGTCTATGGAATTTAATCCTGATAAATGTGAAGTAATAAGAATAACTAAAAAGAATAAGAAAAATCATATCATCTTCCCATACAAATTACATTTAACATGGAACTAAAAACTACAAAAAATGCAAAATATCTAGGTGTAACCATTAGCGAAGACTTTAGTTGGAAAAAACATATTGAAAATGTAACAGGTCCCACTTTTTAGTGT
Organism: Lutraria lutraria; assembly: GCA_964023205.1. Taxonomy (NCBI): domain Eukaryota; kingdom Metazoa; phylum Mollusca; class Bivalvia; order Venerida; family Mactridae; genus Lutraria; species Lutraria lutraria. The sequence continues at coordinate 41,015,054 of OZ026838.1, read as the reverse complement.
TTAACTAGTGGCGCCGGTCAATTTATGTATTTGATTAAATGATAGGACTTTATTGAATAGGCTTGGAATCAAGCACAGCCGGTCACTATATATGTGAGAGTTTTGGTGAAACAGGTTCGTGAGAACCAGTTTTGCCAAAGGTGTGGTTACCAGAAAGCTGTTAGGATGTGTTTAGTGTGTAGGACTCGTTTATTACACAGTTATATGAAGAGGCTTCGTTTTTATGTGGTTGAGCACGTGTGAGAAGTGGATGGTATAGTTGTTTAGTATATTGTGGGAAGCTATTTTCCTGATGCTAGCTAACTAACTTACTTAATGTCTGACTAACTCAACTGACTGTTTGTCTGACTGATGGTGTAGCCTCCTGTATTTGAAAGAATTATTTGAAGTAAACTGTTCCCAGTAATGTATTAAAAGTCGAACATCAAAGTGGAGTTTGTGGTTCATTATCCCCACCTACCCCCTGTAACAATTGGAGCCCCCAGTGAGGATCGAACTCACGACCCCTGGTTTACAAGACAGGAAAGCCAGAGCAGTAGATATTAAAGTAGGAGATAAGGTATTAGTAAAAATTTTAGCATTTTCAGGTCCTCATAAACTATCTGATAAATATGAGGATAAGGTATATAAAGTTCAATCACAGCAGAATGAAGACATTTATTGATTTTCCTTACAAAATAGATTTAAAAGGGAAATATTAGTTATATTTTCTTTTCACAAATTAAGTCAGCATTGCGCTTCCTCTTTCACAATTTTAAGAAAAATGTTAAATCACACTTTCACTATTAAATCAGATAGGCTAGAGGCTCTTCACAATTTTGGGGGAAAATGCCCTGCAATTAGAATCCTGCTTACTTCTGTGGTGTCTTTTATCATCATTATTACTATTTCAGAGAAGGTCTCATGCACCTAGTCGACTGTATTCAGTTCCAAAGAGGAAAAGTTTTGATTCAGAAAGCAATGATAGTGGTAATACTAAGGTATGTTTAAATTCAATTAAAGTGAACCCAGGATCCTCACTTGACTTCAGAATTTGAGGTAAAAAATTACCCTGAGCTAATATTAACTGGAATTTTAAAAAATCCTGTTAATGTAAAACTTATGTGAATTTGACCCGTTAGTATGAATTCTCAAGTCAGAAACTATATTTACTCATTTCAAGAGGGGCCACTTCAATATAAAAATAACTTATTACAGATCTATACCTCTTATATTTAGACTAGTTTTCATTATTTCTTCTCTATTAAACTTGTTGACAGCATGATCCCTTTATTAAGAATTTTTTTGTCCCAAATGTGGTCTTATTATTGAGCTTTTGCTGTACATGATGTCTCTTGCAGGTAATACATTGTGTGGTGTAAAACTCTTTATGCATTTGTATATATTCACACTGTCTCATACACTTTTTGTACATATACTTCATGCTTCTTGTTGTTTTGTTTATTAGAATTAGAAGTTGAACTTGCACTGAAAAGGTTTCCGATTATTACCATAATTTTCAAAAGGGTTGTGGTTTGTATGAATTTTTCACATGTTCTTTGATTTTTGGCTTGAGATTACGTTAACCTTTTTGCAGTCAAGACGGCAAAAATCACCTGAGTTGACGAATCAGGACAAATTTATGTCACCATTTAGAAAACCACTGGACAGTATACAGAATGTTCCTGAAAACTCCCCTGGAGGAATATCTAGTCATGTAAGTTCTGAATAAAACTTTATAAATGAAAGATTGTCCTGTGAATATAATAGAATAAATATTCATGTTACCGGAGAAATGTTTAAATTCGAGACCAAGTAGGTCAAGATGGGCTAATTTTTATGTTTTTAGCTCACATGTCACAAAGTGACAGGGTGAGCTTTTAGGATCAGTCTCTGTCTGGCGTCGTGAGTCGTCAAACTTTACCTTGTGAACACCATTTTTAGCTCAATTTTCACAAAACTGGGTCAGAATAATAATATCGACAAATCTCGGATGAGTTCGATATTGCCTGATAATTGGGCCATTTTGGGTAAAAAACTATGTCACTAGGGCCAAATAAGGGAAAACCTTGTGAACACTTTAGAAATCACTGTTTTGATTGGATCTTCATGAAACTTTGTCAGAATGTTTATTTCAATGATATTTAGGCCAGGCTTGATAATGGGTCATTTCCGGTCAAAAACTAGGTCACTAGGGTAAATTGCTGGAAAACCTTGTGAACACTCTAGAAGTCACTGTTTTGATTGGATCATCATGAAACATTGTCAGAATGTTGTTCTTTTATAATATCTTGGACGAATTCGAACATAGGTGATCTGGGGTCAAAAACTAGGTAGCTAGGTCAAATCTTATGACAAAACATGTTAACACTGTAGATTTCACAGTTATAATTGGATCTTCACCAAACCTTGTCAGAATGTTTGCCTCAATGATATGTGGGACAAGGTTGAACATGGGTCAGTCGGGGTAAAAAACTAGGTCACCAGGTCAAATCTTAGGTAAAAGGGTTAAGCCTTGTAAAAGCTCTAAATGTCATGGTTTTAATTGGATCTTGGCCAAACCTTGTCAGATTGTTCGTCATAATGATATTAATGACAAATTCAAAAATGGGTCACCTAGGGTAAAAAACTAGGTCACAAGGTCAAATCTAAGGAAAACCATATTAACACTGTAGATGTCAAATTTTGATTGTATCTTCACCAAACCTTGTCAGAATGTTTGTCTTAATGATATGTAAGACAGATTCGAACATGGGTCATCTGGGGTCAAAAACTAGGTCTCAAGTTTAAATCTTAGGAAAACCTTGTCGATGCTGTAGTTTTCATGGTTTTGATTGGATCTTCACCATACCTTGTCAGAATGTTTGTCTTATTTATATGTAGGATAAGTTCAAGGTCAAAAACTAGGTCAACGGTTCAAAACAATGTTTTAATGAGTGAACAGTGATTGTCATGTGAGCGATATCATATAGGGCCATCTTGGCCCTCTTGTTTAAGCTTTATTTTTACATGAACTCTTTAATTTTAGTAAAAGTACAGTAAAACTTCAATTACTACATTATGATGACCACCTTTGCCATACTGGTTTTCAATATTTCTTTGATAGTTACTTGATAATTCACTTGAATTTTTTTGGTTGCATTAGCGCAATCCATCCTTAAAAATATTGTTTCGGTACCTTCTCAACAAAAAAGGCCCCTTTCCAGCTGTTTTTGACATTTTAATGATTTTTTGGTGATTTTGCATTTTGACATGTGTTTTGGGTTTAATATAAAAATAAATTGTAAAAAAAGTTTCTGTGTAGGGTTCACAAACAAACAGTTGTTGAAGGGATGGCCTCAGGGGTCTTGTTATTAAAGTTTTACCGTACATAATGATTTATGAATCAATACATTTTACGCATTGTTTTAATGCATCATATAGGTTAGTCATATTCACATTTTTGATTAGTGATGTTTCTGCACTTCTGACTAAAACATTAAGAACAAAAATTGACATCATGCTGTACTGCATACATTCATCTAGAACATGTGAGAAACATCAGGATCAAAGAATAATTTTGACACAAGCTGTTAATGATCAAAATTAACCACCTCGTACAACAGTATGGTTTTATCTTCCTCAACTTTATTTTCTCTGCTTATTGATTCAAGGGAGGTAACTCAATTTGATAAAATAGATACTTTATTCTGTCTATGAAAATATACTTAACTACAGTACATATCTATCATTTCAGGAAGCTTTCATTCGGAAGATATTGTCAAAGCCTTTTAAAGTGCCAATACCTAATTACTCTGGTATGTTGTTTGTTTTTAAAACCTTGGTCCCTAACACTGAATGTTTTCTAATTCATACAGTTTTATTCTGATTCTCACCAAACTTGATGGAAATGTTTATGGGTCAAGTTCAATAACCAGCCCAGTCGGCCCAGGCTTTTCAGAGTTATGCCCCTTGACACTTTGAAAAATGAATTTTGACAGGCATATTTTGTGACCTGGCACTCTTCTTGTCTTTTATTTATAGGAAATGTGCAATGCTTTAAACATAATTGAGTAGCTTGTTGATTGGTCCTTGTGTTAATAATTAAATGCCTAAAAAAGATGTCATATGTAGACAAAAAGTCACAGTTGTTTGAGTAGACATCCCATTGTTTTGAATGATGAATCAATATACAAGCTTTAAGTTATAAGTTTAGTACATCTGCTTACTAACATTGATTTACATTTCTTAAAATAAAATATATATCATTGGTATGGTTTTTGCCTCTTTTGCCTAAACCAGGCAGTGGAAGACTAATAATTGTTGGACTGCCGTAAAACTTCAATTAACCAAATAATCAACAAATCAGTCAATCAACCAAATAGTCAATCAATCAACCAGTCAATCAACCAAATAATCAATCATCCAAGTAATCAATTAGTCAATCAATTAATCAGTCAGTCAATCAACCAAACAATCAGTCAGTCAATATTAAATTTGATAACATTGGAATCTGTTTTAATCTGTGAGTTTGTTTGTAGGGTCTTTATTCAATAAAGCTTTAGGAGTGAGAAGACAAGGGGCCAGACAACCCCTTCATGACCCCTTTGAAGAAGGTGCTTTAGTACTGTACATTCCACCTGAGATGTCTGCCCATGACCAACTAAAACTAGATACGTGAGTCAGATATGAGTGAAAATATAGTCAGTGCTTGTTTTAGTAATGAGAAAAAATGAAGGTCCACGTTAGAAAATTATAATAAAAGTAGTGAAAGTACTCATGGAAACTACTGACATAGCCTTGCTCTGTAACATGAAATGGGAACTACTGACATAGCCTTGCTCTGTAACATGAAATGGGAACTACTGACATAGCCTTGCTCTGTAACATGAAATGGGAACTACTGACATAGCCTTGCTCTGTAACATGAAATGGGAACTACTGACATAGCCTTGCTCTGTAACATGAAATGGGAACTACTGACATAGCCTTGCTCTGTAACATGAAATGGGAACTTCTGACATAGCCTTGCTCTGTAACATGAACTGGGAACTAGTTTAACTATTGCATTGCGGATATAGATGAATGTAGTACATAGGTCAGCATAAAAATTGTGATGGCAATTTCAAAAACGAAAACTTGAGAAGTTTCACGAAGGGCCAAGTGGTGATCAAGGATGTAAATATTATTAATATGAAAATATAGAACATGTGCTTTTAAACTTGATCACACATTTCACATGTGAGGTGGCTACTCAGCTAGCTTACAGATGGTTGATGGTTCTACCCAGGTGTAAATCTGGATCTTCCTCCATCAGTGATGTTGGTTTATCACTAAATGACCTAGTCTGTTGGTGCAGTGAGAAAAATAAAATAATCATGTTTAAGATAAAAAAAGGTTGGCAGGTCACAAAACATCTATCCTTTCCAAACATGCCCTTTTATTTTTGAGGTACGATTTGTCCCCAAATATTTTCATAATTTGGATTTTGTTTTAAGAAACTTTAGGAAAGGGTCAACTTTTTCTGACTTTGATCAATATCAGAACAAAATGAGTAATTGTTATTAACTAATTTCTCCTGTTTATTTTTTCCAGAGAGAAACAGCTTGTCCATGTGGTTGTAGATCCTGTGTTGTCTAAAGTGTTACGTCCTCATCAAAGGGAGGTAAATAAGTGTATTTGATCATAAAACAAAGTTGTGGTTCTATCCATAGAATTATCGTTTTCTCTGTATTCAGTGTTTCAACATAGTGTCAGTTTAATCAAGGACCACCATGGAAATAAGAGCTGTCTCTCTTTTATGTGTTATCCTTGGTATTAGGAAGTATGTTACGCTTCTTATTTCAAACTACTGGTATTTTATATTTTAAATTCTGTGTTTTAGTAACTATTTATGATAAACATACATGTATGTTGTTCGTAGCTATTTATCAATGTATGTTATGAAGCATTATGTGTTATGTACATTGTATGCTGAAATAAATCTCTACATGTATATATCTAACTTCTCAAATATGCATGCATCCATTATAATACTATATAATTTCTAGTTCAACTAATATTGGTATATTTTAGTACAGTTTATGGTATATATAGACACTGTGCCATTTATCAACAGTAAATTTGATTATTAGTTCTTTGACATAATTACTTAAAAATCTACTGGAGTTGGTTTCCTGTAACATGTTTATAGATATGGTCCCTGTGGTAAAGGGTCGCTTTTGGTATTGTATGTCAAAGGATGAATTATTCTTTGTATATAGACACATTGTCTGCTTTATTGAAACTCCTAAATTAATGATATTAAGCTGTGTGGTTAAGGTCACTGACTACAAATCACTGTAACCTCACACTGATAGAAGGTCGTGGGTTCGAGCCCATATATCGACCATGTCTCTTTATGTGAGAAAGTAGGCAGTTGGTTACAGAGGATGGGAGTCTAGTACTGGTTCTTCCCAGGAATGATGGTTAGATGAACAGTCCACCTCATATGACTCTACTGTTGAAAAGGGGCGTAAAACTCGATATAAACAAAAAAGCGAATTTGTTTCGAATGATAGATATACTTCCCAAAGTGTACCATTAAAACAAACTGACCAACTGACCATATTAATTTTTTTCCAAAATAAGTTGTGTGTTTCAAGGCCTTGAATTTCTAGTTTGCATGTTTTCACTCTGTTTTCCTAATTTGCATGTTTTTCACTCTGTTTTCCTAATTGCATGTTTTCACTCTGTTTTCCTAATTGCATGTTTTCACTCTGTTTTCCTAATTGCATGTTTTTTTTATAAGAGAAGAATTCCCAGTGAGACAATAACAATGTCTGATCTTAAAGGAATAAATGAACCAAATTGGGAACCACAATAAAAAAAATTATTTTACATATCCTGACTGTATTGATGTACATCTTTGTCTGACTGTATTATGTTACAGGGTGTTAAGTTTATGTACGACTGTGTGACAGGATTCCAGATTCCAGACAGCTATGGCTGTATCATGGCAGATGAGATGGTAACTTGTATTTGTACACTTATATAGATAATAGTATAAAATAGCAGAACAATTCAGTACTGATCTTAAACAAAACTTATTAAGTATGTTTTTATTCTAATAAATTCCAATTGTCGTATTTCTGTCATAAATTTGTGAAATTATTCTATTGTCTAATGTTAGACATATTGTCTTTCTCCTGTTTAAACTTTTATACAGTCAAACCTGTGAACAAACGCCACCCTTGGGAAAGAAAAATGTGGCTTTTATTGACAAGTGGCCTTTATTTGCTGATCATTTTGTTCTTAATAAATAATGACGTTTTTTCAAAGAAGGGTCTTTGTTCACAGGGAGTCCGTCTTTTTGGAGGTGGCTACAAACAGGTTTTACTGTACATTTATCTGTTTTTAAGAACTTGTTTAAATTCCGCTGATATTTAATTGTTTTACCTAGATTCTGAATGTTTATTTGTAGGCCAATTTAGGATTTTAAGAATATTTAACTACTGTCAAACTTTGTAAGCATACCTTCAAATAGAGGCCATCATGTTGATAAAGGTCATTCTTTGAAAAAACTTCATTGATTGAATTTGCTTAAGAATTTCCATATTTGTATATTTCAGGGACTTGGCAAGACTCTACAATGTATAACTTTAACATGGACTTTACTGGTATGTCAGAATTTTCATAAATATTTCATACAGGACTAATTACAAGACTAGGATGGATCACCTTTGTCTCAGACAACTTGATCATGTAGGAAGTCAATATAACATGGTGCTATGGTTTTCAATCTTTACTTCCCTGTTTTATCATTGTGTAATTGATAGCAAGCTGTTAAAATGTTGCTCAAAGGACCACAGTTAAAAATTTGGTCATTTATTTGTGCCAATATTTTCATTGTCAAAAATGAAATACTGTTATACATCTGAACAAAAAAAAAAGTTATTTGAAGAAGTTCTAACAACCTGCTGACCCTTTAATTTTAGGGGATGTTGGCCGGAACATGTTATTTATTGATTATTTGAACTTATGTATCCTTTTTTCAGAGACAAAGTCCCGATTGTTGTCCAACCATTGATAAAGTTGTGATTGTATGTCCGTCCAGTCTGGTTAAGGTGAGTCAGAGATCTTTTTTCTTTAAATTGTGTATTAATTCTATCTCATGCTGGTAATTTACACTTACGTATATGAACTAAAAGATGATGAAGAATTGATACTGTAACTTTTAAGTACATGTACTTGTATTCCAATATATTTAATTGATTATAACATAAATGAAAAAAATCAGAAATTTATGCATTGACTAAAATTCTTTCAGTTGTTAACCTTTATGTTTAAAATGAGTCTTCCAATTTAATGTCAACTTCAGCATATTTATTATATAGTGCCATGTCTACATTTGTTATTTACTTGTAGTTAATATTTAGTATCAAAATCTTTTGATTGGATCATTTATGATGATCTGTGTGTATATGTGATTTACATTTTTACACATTTTTACACTGACTGTCAAATGTACCATGTGAAGCGCGAGGAAATATAGTGTCCTAAATTTTGGCCTTATAAAAATAAATTTTATATTTATATGTATTATAGAAAACTGAACATTTTTCTATTCAGAATTGGTATAATGAGATCAGTAAGTGGCTAGGTAACAAGATTAACGCTCTGGCTGTAGATAGTGGATCTAAATCTGAAATAGATAGAAATTTAAGTAAGTATTCAGGAACATGTTATCTTAATATTGTGTATGTTTTTTACGGTTTCACAAAGAGTACTTCAAATCTTTAGCTTTTAATTGAAACAGAACAAATTAAGAATTTTATGTGAGAAGATTTATAATTGTCTTGGAAGTCTGTCAGATGAAAATCTACTGGCAAAAATTAGAAAAATTTGGTAGAATTTAGTGAATTAATGGCCCTTTTGTTAAAGAATATTTCTTGGACTTTTAGTAGAGATTTATGTGTATGTATGTTGTGGAGTAGTAACATTTTGTCTCATCTAGTAGTCTGTGGTCCAGTGGTTAGTGTGCTGGACTTGTAACCTGGCGATCCGGGTTCAAATCCCAGTCACAGCAGGTCTTACCCTTCTATGGAAATTTTAGAAGAAATGTGGATTTTTCTCCATATTTGAAGTTGCCGATTTCCTTGTTGATAGATATGTTGGTACTGGTTAGAATACAGTCAAGGAATACTGGTCATGTGAACCGGTCGCCGTATATAACTGAAAAACGGTGTTAATCTCAAACAAGTCACTGTCACCAGGTTTTGTATCAATTGTTATTTCTTTTTACAGGTCATTTCATGCAGCAGAAAGGTCGTCGTATATCTAACCCTGTACTGATTATATCCTATGAAACATTTAGGTTACATGCATATGTTCTACACAAAGGAGAAGTAGGCATGGTGATTTGTGATGAGGTAAGGTTATTATGTCTGTGACTTGTGATGGAAACATACCTCTTTATTCTGCAAAAATACATTAGTTGTGAATAGATTACATTGTTTTATGTACTTCCTTTTTTATGACACAAATACATTGCAGTTTTGTGAAAATTAATTATAGCCCCGCAAACGAAGTTTGAGAGGGGGTATATTGGAGTTACTCTGTCGGTCGATTTGTCGTTGGTCCGTCCGCATAAAGTTTGTGGAGCAAACAACTTCCACATTTTTTATGCTATTGCAATGAAACTTGAAATATGTTATCACCATGAAGTGTAGATGTGCAAGACACAATTTTCATGCCCAGCGATTTACTGATTTCAGAGTTACGTCCCCCTGAACTTAGCCGTATAGTGTACTATTGCAGTATTAGTGTCAAAGCAGCGGCGGGGGTATAAATCACCTTTGTGACAGCTCTAGGTTTGTTTGCTCAGGTTCATTTTTGGAATGCTGTAAATGGTTTCAAACTTAGGACGTTTCATTCCCATACAGAAGGTTGGAGATTCTACCCAAATTTATGCCTGTAGTGTTCCTTCATTGTTAAATCTAGAAAAAGTTGCTAAGCTACCCCGACTGTTGGTACAAATTTAAACCCTAGAAAGAAGGTAAACTTATGCATACACTTTATTGGAAATCTATTTTTAGGGTCATCGACTAAAGAACTGTGAAAATCAGACATATCAAGCATTGAGTGGTTTAAACTGTAAAAGAAGAATATTACTGTCTGGTACTCCTATACAGAATGATCTCCTAGAATATTTTAGTCTTATACATTTTGTCAACAAGGGTATACTAGGTAAGTGCATATTGCTATTTTATAGACTTAAAGTACGATTGTATTAACCTGTTAAAGCTGAATAATTAGCGCAGTCGCTGAGTACGATTATTTTTAGCTTTGTACCATGCTTCGTGGTAAAATAATAAGTTTTCAAAAGTGGCAATTCAATGGTCTTTATCTTAAACAAGCTATTGTCCTAAAATCAGGTACTGCTCAGGAATTCAAGAAAAGATTTGAGACCCCTATTCTTCGAGGACGAGACTCCACAGCATCTGACGATGATCATAAAAAAGGTGTCGAAAGATTACAAGAGGTAAGATTATATTGTAAAGTGATCTTAAGAGTCTTGAAAGGTTTACTTGAATAGATTAAAACTGAATTTTTATTAAATTATGGGGACATAATGTCTTTGTTTTCAGTCTTCAATAGAATTATTTCTGCTTTTAATGCGATTTATAGTATTAAAAGTATGCTGCTTTCATGTTTATGGTTTTCTAAGCATTGTGTCCAGTTTTGATTGAAGGGAGACCACTCAAAATGTTTAATTGTAAGTCATTTTAAACATTTACCTCCCTTAGTGTTTTTTAAATTGATTGTTTCAGCTTGCTACTGCTGTGAATCGTTGCATCATAAGAAGAACACAAGCGTTATTAACTCAATATCTACCTGTAAAAAGTAAGTTATTGTATTAAAGATCGACTGTCCCATTTTCCTTCCTGTAGGATATAAATATTGACCAAACTTACATCAGGCCATCCTTAAATAAATGATTGCTTGGGGTAACCCTGTCCAGAGAATTGTCAGTAGGCATGTAGGTAGGAAATATTTTTTTACAATTTATTTTTTACATTGAAACCAAATTACCTGTCAAAATGCTATTTATATATTGAAAAAAAAAAGATTTTATCCAAGAAACCTTTTAAAAAAGGGGGGAGGGCCTTTTTTATGTGAGAATGTAGCTAACCCCAAAAATTATTGTTTTAGGATGGCCTCAAGTGTTAAATGAAAATTTAGTATTGAAGGAATTCTGGTGATCAAATATCTACTTCATTTATGTACACAGTCTTCACAGAAAACTTTTAAGCACTAGACATTTGGTCCAGTGAAAATGCAAACTTTACTGGACTGAATGAACTTTAAGTGGAAGAAAATTAAGAAAATAATTAATTGATATTTTTACCGAAGTAAAGAAAAAAGCTTTGTATGAGAGTGATTAAATTTTTTTCCTGAGTATAGAAAATTATTTTATTCATTAGGGGTTTTGTGATGTCTAGAAGCTACAACATTTTGCATTGTGCATAGACATAGCCTATGACAATCTAGTATACTATCCTGTGATATCTTTCAGTTGAAGAAGTGATATGTGTGGAATTGACCCCATTACAGAAGCTAATGTATAAACAATTAGTACAATCTAAGGCTGAGGAATGTTTACAAAAAGCTAATGAAGGAAAGCCAACTGCTGGAAGTTTATCTTTTATTACTCAACTCAAAAAATTGTGCAATCGTAAGTAAAATTTACTTCTTCCAAATATGTCAATGCCTGTGGGGGTATTTTTTCAAATAATTTACAGTGCAATAAAACATGGTGACTGTGAATTTCTTAAGACACAAATGATTGCTTCAGAGTATCTATATTGTCTAATTGTATCCATGACGATAAAACATAGAAGGACATGCTGGGGGGGGAAAAATAAATAGTAAACTGTATCCAACTCTTTCTTATCTACGTTTACAATAACTGCTTTGTACTGTATTTTATTCTAAATAATTTCTACATTCCAATACTTTTATGTGTCATATTTTGCAAATTAAATTTAGAAATTAATTTATGGAATGTTTTATTTATTAGATCACATGAAATGTTGGTAATCAAACGATAAATTATCAACACGGCAAAATAGAGCCAAAGATAATAAAATTGCAAACTTACTAGAATTTGGCATTAGTAACTATGGAACCTGTATGCATATTTCTATCTCAAAGTTTGCATTCAATTCACGCAAAAAAATCTAAGTGCCTCATTTAGATGTCCAATTTAAACTTTTTTGCTGCTGGCATAATAATGGTGATTACCTTGTCCATCCATTCGAACAAGGTAAAGTCACCATGGCCACCAGTGGGTGTAAGTGTTTATTATAATATAGGCAGTATCTTGTTTTTCAGTGTATTATTTGATATTTTAGAGATAAATCTATACTTATTATTATCTTGTATTATTCAGACCCTGATCTTATATATGATAAATGTATGGAAGAAGCTGATGGCTTTGAAGGAATGTTAGATCTTTATCCTGCTGGACATACATTGAGAACAGTAAAACCTGAACTGTCTGGTTAGTATATCATCACCAGAATTATGTTTCTATGCTAATTAGTTGATTACCTCCATTCACCTGTCATTTAACGGCAGGCCCATTCAACAGCTTTGGTAATTTCAGAGCCGTCCCAGAGAGTGGGGAGATAAGATACAGGAGAACCAGGCATTTATATCTCTACTCTTAGTTCAAATACTTTTCTTAGTTCTTGATTGTTGAAAGCACTGAATACATGCCTTACTCATTCTCCTGTGATTTTCTAAAACACAGTACTGGGCGCTCTGCTCAATAAATTGTTGAAAACATGGTTTGATGCATTGTATCATTTCTTGTTACTTATTTCAGGTAAATTTTTGGTACTTGACTGTTTACTGGCTGTGATTAAATCTACCAGCAGTGATAAGGTGGTACTAGTGTCTAATTATACACAAACTCTGGATTTGTTTGAGAAATTGTGTCGACAAAGGGGGTGAGTTCATTTTCACATTTAGGCCCTCCTTAAGAAATGTTTTGTTTGCTTTAATGCTACCTAATCACCAAAAAGGCCCTTACCCAATTTTTGCTTGGGTAATAAAAAGATTTTATTAGATAAAAAATAGCATTATGACTTGTATTTTGGGTTCAATATAAAAATTAAATTGTAAAAAATAAAATAATTCCTAAATTCTACAGTTGGTGTTACCACAAACAAACATCTTATTAAGAATGGCCTTAAGCCTAGAATATTCAACCGTTTTCCCTCTCTGTGGGGTCTTTTTTGTTAAACTGTCAATTCTCCTAAAAAGTTTGTTAAAGAAATGTTGCTGCATCATGATGGCCATATTTTTGTATCATATTTAATTGTATCATGTTGAAGGTTAATTTATGTTCAATATTTGAACTTTTTCTGTGCCACTGTAATATTGCTTAATTTTAACCTATTTGTAAAACATGCTTTGTAATGCATTATAAAGCATGTTTAAGTTATTTCCCCTGAAGGTATAGTAGGATTGAAAAGTTGTATTCCGTATTATAGTTTGTTACTGTAGTATGTCCTTTGCCTTTTTCTTTCCAGATATTTATTTGTTAGACTGGATGGTTCTATGACAATTAAAAAGAGGGCCAAAGTTGTTGAAAGTTTTAATAATCCAACTGTAAGTTGTGTTCATTTTTTATCTTTGATATTCATACTTTTATTGGCCTACTTTTCTTGTTGTTTGTTTCATGGAGTCTGAATCTCCTGGTACCAGGTACATTGGAGCTAAAATCAGGCATGTGGCCAATTACTTGAAAAATAATTCAATTAGATATTTGATTGATATGCCCCTTTTAGAGTGGGGATATATTGCTTTGCACATATCGGCCATCAATCATTCAACCATAACCAAATCTTATCTGACCAATAACTAGAGAATGGTTTGGCGTATAGTCCTCAGACTTATTTGGAAGTTGGTCGTTACATGTAGATGACCCCTATTGATTTTTAGGTCTGTAGGTCAAAGGTTAAGGTCACAGCCACCAACACAAAAAATTGTCAGACAGATAACTAGGGAACGATTAGGCATATACACATGTAACATACTGCAGCATTGCCCCTTAACTTGAAAAATCATGGACAAATGATTTTTTCACAGTCAGAGAATTGTCAAGGAAATTTACATTTTGGTCAATGAAAAATACAATTTTAGAAAAGTCAAGGAAAAATAAAATTTATAATAGTGTTTATAAATCTCAGTGGCTATGGCAGTCTTTCTGCAGTATTTATTTGTTATAAAATATAGTAACATATAAATGTAATTGAGTATAGAAATTACTTCAATGTTTCTAATTATCTTGTTTGATGATAAGTTTTGAGCTTTAAGACTGAACTACTTTGCAACCCTTGTCTCCAGAGTTACTGTAATACTTTATTTTTGCATTTTTCTTTGATAGTAAATTAGATGGTACTGGTCTGTGAAAAATATGATTAGGTTGTGGAAAAGTAAGTTTAAGTCGGTGGGAATTCATTTTCTCAACAAAGGGACAGCCCTGTGTTACTGCTTAACAGAAATTGTTATAAGGCTATTAAGTTATTTAATGAGAGTTGTATCAATTCATAAATAATATCACTGTCTCTATGATCATTTCAATAGATGTTGTTATATCCTAAGGCAAGTATATCACATCAGTGTGTGTGTGTGGGGAAGTAATCATCTGGTGTGATTTACAATAAAGACTGAGTGTCACCTGAATATTGATTTTATAATGAACATCACTTTAAAATCAAAAGTAATTATGAAGTACCAGTAAATGAAGTAATCATGATTTTGCTCATTTTTAGATTAATTATCTAAATTATGATTAAAAAGATCACAAAATTCAGTGATTATAAAAGCCTGATTATCGGAATTGAGAGTCAATTAATAATATACAATACAATTTATTGGCAAATCAACATCTAAATATGCCTTTGTCCATTTACAATTTTACACATGTATAAGACATATGACCATGACACAAATAACACAAAACATATAAACATACAATTGTAAATAATACATACAATAATCAAATCAATACATATCTATGTTGCTAATCTATTGATAGTTAAATAAGAATGTTTAAGATGCAGCCATTAAAGCAATTTTTTTCTGTCTATATTTCATTGCATAATGAATGAATTTAGCTGCATGTATAATTGTTTTCTTACTGTTACAGGAAAGTAATTTTCTAAACAAATAAACATGATGATTTTATTATGAACTTTACCCAGTATCACAGCTACAATTGATTAGAAAAGAAAATAACGATAATAGTTTTGTGATTCTATCTTTAAATGGATCAATTGCGTTTGTCCTACAGTCAAAGTACTACATCCAGCTTTGTAATCAACCTGTACTTGGAGGAAATTTATTTTTATATGAATCAGTCTGGCTCTGATTTTCGCAGGTTTTACTTTTACTGGGTCCTTACCAGAATGATGAAGGTTAGTTTCTCTTGAATAGAACATAGAGTGGATTGGTGGTCTAGTGGTAACATGCTGGACTACTAATGAGAACTTGGGTATGGGTTGGAATCTTGGCTATACCCTCCAATAATTCAGGGAGGCTTTGTCAGTGTTCCCACCTCCACTACTGAGCTCAGTTCTGTGTCTAGATAGTCACATGACAAGGATAAAACATTTATCAGTGCTTTACACCAGGCACGGAAAAGAATCAGGAAAACTGTGTCCTAAATAAAAGAGTTCTCCTGTATCTTCACTCCCCTCTCTGGGGCGGCTCTGATACGATCATAATTGTTGATTGGCTCGTTGAACAAAGTGGTAATTCAACATAATCAAATCTAAACAAAATGTTAAGGATGAATTTGCTTTCAATCAAAGTAGTATGGTTAAGGTTTAAGAGAACTAATAAATTTATATTTGTATTTCAGAGTCCTGAGTTTATATTCATGTTAAGTAGTAAAGCTGGAGGGTGTGGCTTAAATCTGATTGGTGCAAATCGTCTTGTGATGTTTGACCCAGATTGGAATCCAGCTAATGATGATCAAGCCATGGCCCGTTGCTGGAGAGACGGGCAGAAGAAGCAATGTTTTATTTATAGACTTTTAGCGGTATGTTCTGTATCATTTAGAGTGAAAAGAATTCAAATTTAGCATGATTTAATATCATTGGAAGTCGGTACTGTGTGTTGGAAATATTTGCGTTTGTCTTAAGACCTAACATATGCTTTTACCGATTTAAAATTGGTTACTTGATATATAGACAGTCTTCATGAATACCTTTTTCAAGCGCTGGACATTCAATCTTGTAAAGGAACAGATTTAACAAGATCTTGTGAACTTTTACCAGACCAAATTTTATCCAGTTTTTGCATGATCAAATTTAGTTTTTTCAAAATAATCAAAGTGTATTTCAGATTCTTATATATGTAATTATATTATAGTACTAAACAACAAATAAATTAATAAACTGGAGAAATTCTGTTTCAGACTGGAACTATTGAAGAAAAGATCTTTCAGAGACAAGCTCATAAAAAGGCATTGAGTAGTTGTGTGGTTGACAAGGAAGAAGACGTGGAACGTCACTTCAGTCGGGATGAACTTCGAGATTTGTTTCGATTAAATGAAGAAACACGAAGCGATACGCATGAAAAGTAGGTCATGATTGTTAAAGCATCAAATTTGTTGTTTTGTTTCTATAATTACTTTATGTTTTTTTAGTCATTCTTGATATACAGTGCAACCTCTGCAGAGCGGACATCTCTTGAGCAACCACCTCCCTTCAACAACAGCATGATTTTTCCTAACTGTGCCATTTAACTATTGAATTATCCTCTCCAGAGCAACAACCTGTCAACAATGACATAATTTTGCTTCTTCCAAAGGGTGTTGTTTTGTAGAGGTTGCACTGTAGATCAGAAACATCCATTAACCCTGAATCCACCCAATACATAGAAACTAACAATAATGGAGGATAAAACTCAGGCTCCACTCCAGGAAGATACCATCTTGGATCTACTTGTAACAAAACAACTGGGGATTTAACTAGTTTCATTGGCTCAGCCTCACAGCTTGTATACTTTGGACATGAAATCAGTTATATCAAGTATAAGACCTATTCTGTACTTGTTGGTCAGTCATAGAATTGGAATCATTGACATTATTATGTATGTTTTGTTATAAACGTCTGTGAACTTCATATACTCAATGATTAATTTGTGTAATTTTACTCACAGGTTTAAATGTCGAAGATGTGTGAATAATATTCAAGTAAAACCTCCACCGTCAGATTCTGACTGCAACTCTGACCTGTCGTTATGGCAACACTCTACAGATAAAAAAGGTCTGAACGATCTCGAATTAAAAGGAGCGTGGAACACGGACACTCCTATATCATTTGTGTTTCATCATCACTCGCATGAACAACAGAGAATTACAGTGTGACATGTAACTTCCTGTGAAATCCTGACTGATAGATATGTGCTTGTACCATTAAACCTGTCTCCATGACAACCTCCCACACTAAAATCATCTTATTAAAGTGACAGCATATTTATTTCTTGTTCAGACAAGGATTACCAGAATACACTGCTCAACTTTAATAAGTTGTGGCCTAGATTTTTTTATATTTTATATATACGGTATGCATGACACCATGTAAGACAATTAATTATTTTATTTAATAACTTATGGATAAAATGTAAAATGCTATAATGTTTTACTATAAGTGAAGTTTATGATATAGTAAAGTGGCATCATTCACTTCATATATAAAGTAAGCAATAGTCATGTTCATGAAATAGTGACCAACTATAACATTTAATGTTAAGTAGTGTAACTCCTAAATACTTAATTGAATTGAAATGAATTTGCTAGATAATTTGATTGATTGAAAGGAATTCGATATAATGTAGAAAACGATGAACTGAGTGATATGTTATGTAACAAATACATAGAGATGAAATCATTCAACTTGTTTTACAAGAATATATTGAAATGAGTTCAGTATATGATAGAATGCATTAAGATTAATTTCATGTGCATCAGAAGTGACAATATTTCGGATATGTCCGAAATTCTGGATTTATCTGTCCTTTAAGAGCAAGACTTTTTAGCAAAATAAAAGATAATTAATTTAAATATCAAGAAATGGCAAAGTTATGGTCAATTTAATCTGCTCTGAAGGATTTTCTAGAATACAAACCAAGTTAAATATGAAAATAATGTAGTTGAAGGCCTCTTGTCTGGCAAAAATGGTTGGCCTTGTATAACTTTCAGGATTTTTAATCTGACTCTATTGACACCCCTGGTGCATGTATACATGTATTGATTGTGTAAAGGAACACATTAAGACAAAGTGTTAAATTAGTAGGTAACAAAGAATGAAAACTTTCATAAATATATGACTTCATTGACATAAAAAATATATATCATATTACATTGAAATGAATTGTGACAGAATTTTTGTTTGAAGTCACATGCCAATGTTTGTGCAATAGCTTATTTTACTAAAGTAGAAACCTTTTTTTTTAAACAGATTTCACCTTCTGGATTTTGTTTATTTTATTCTTTGTTTATCATCCATTTTGTATAAATGTTGTTTGAGGACTTTCATTTGACCCTACAAATGGCATTTTGACCCTTGAAGAAAGAAAAAAAAACTTCTGACTCTTGAGAATTTGTACCTATTAAAGTTAATAGGACATGTTTGTAGACTTTACATATTATAATCAGTTAAGAGTGATTTTTGACTTTCAACTTTGGATGTGTAGGAAACTTACTGATTGTCCCATTTAGATATTCCCTTCTGTGAGGAATGGTT
The DNA here is from genome assembly GCA_964023205.1 of Lutraria lutraria. Classification (NCBI taxonomy): domain Eukaryota; kingdom Metazoa; phylum Mollusca; class Bivalvia; order Venerida; family Mactridae; genus Lutraria; species Lutraria lutraria. The sequence goes on along the minus strand of OZ026838.1, from coordinate 40,996,290 downwards.
GCTAGTTTAATTCTTATCTCTTCACAAACATTAGAAAATAACCTAGAGGGTGAAAGAACTGCCCAGTCTCATGTGATAATTAATTATACTTGTTAAGAATATCTGTTTATGGAATATGTTGTGCTTGACATTTAAACACAAGTATCAATTTATCCTCATTGTGTATATGTACAGTTATACCTATGAACAAAGACCACCATTAGAAAAGATAAAATGTGGACTTTATTGACAGATGGCCTTTAATTGGAGATCATTTTGTTTGTAAATAGTCAATGACAGATTTTATAAGAATAACCTTTATTCAGAGGGTGACCTTTATTTGAAGGTGGCCGCTAATACTATATAAGGCAGGTTTGACTGGATTTGTGCTATGTAATTAATTATGTAAATGTTGCTGTATATGTAAATATTAAAATCTTAAAATATTACCTTACTTGTGTTTATATATACATACATCTTTCTATGAACTCCCCTATTAAGTATAAAGTGCTTAGGAATGGCAGCTTATCTTTTTACTTTTACTTGCATCACACTTTACTTAGCTTGTCAACAAAATTTCAAGTTTTAATTTGAGGTTACATGACTGACTCATTACTATCATTGACTTACTCTTATCTTAATGTGCACTACATAACTGCTATTTGCCGATGTGCCATAAAACAACGTTAAATAGCATAAAACATCGTAAAACAACATGAAGAAACATAAAACAACATGAAGAAACATAAAACAATGTAAAACATCATAAAACAACTTTAAAAACATAAAACATCGTAAAACAATATTAAAACAAAACTAACGTAAAACAGCATAAAACAACATTAAAAACATAAAACAATGCAAAACAGCATAAAACAACATCAAAAACAAAGTAAAGTAAAAAACAACATCAAAAACAAAACAACATTTAAAACAGGCCCCAAGGTTATGATTATAAAACTCAGACTCAAAGCTCAAATCTCATATCTTGTCTTTCAAAAGTTAATTATCATCAGGCAATAAGGATATTATTGATACATTAGTCTGACAGCATAATTGATCTAAACATGTATTTTAACATTAATCAACACTATCTTTTCTACCATAATACTTAGAGAATGTAAGCGTAGATTTAATTTTTTTATCCATCAGAAATTGCCAGTATATTCTTCTAGTATGAGGATATAAAAAAGATGTCTTGGTTTGAAGATGGAGCTTGGTGTTTGTAAATCTTACAAAAACATTATTTTTCAGATTGAAACTGTAATGAGATTTATTCTGTTTTTATGTTTGTAAAACATGGCCATCAGTGGCAAATACCTCTGAGAAGAATTTCCATAAATCTTACTGAGATAAAAAAATGCTCTTCTTAAACCGATTCATTAACTTTACCAATGTTTAATCAGAAGCAGTGCACCATTGGTAAAAGTTCTTGTCAAAGGCACATCTCACAGTCTCCATTATACATCTTGATACGCAAAGTGGATATTGTATGTAACACACACTTTTCGAATATTTATTGTATTTTCATGATGTTCAATATTTTTTAAGTGGTTTGTCTCCTTAAATCTGAAATTAGAAAATCTCAAGAACAAGCACTGCAAGCATTTTCATTGTTCTTATTTAAGGCTCTCAATCATGTGATAGTAGAATCAAGAAAGTTACATGAGCATCTGTTCATTAAAAAACCCAGAAGATATGTCAATGATCAACTTGTTTTTAAGGGGCATACCCTACAACTGACAAACATTCTGTGAAAGTGTAAAAATGTGCTAGATGTATATCTAAAACAATATATAATGGATAATTGCAAGAAGAACTTTGGTCATAAAATGACTAGTTTAGGTACTAACCGCAAAAAACATAGCTATGAATAATAAATCACTTCCACCCAAAAATTTCCATGACTAAATGTATGTTTCACAAATACATGTTTTGTATGATTTTATTTTTAATTGGATGAATTTTTGGCTGAAAGTTTCTTCGTCGGCTTTTTTCTTTACAAGCTTCTAATTTATCATCATTTTGCTTTAATTCTAAATGCACCAAGTTGTAGGGTATTAATGTAACAAAAATCCTAGTTCACATTTTCCAACATTTATTATATAACTCATATCATCAATACTCAAGTATAATTACAGAATATGGAAGATTAGAACATGTTTGTCTTCTAGTATTTCTGTTCTTCTGTCATTCAGACATGTTTACCAGACTGTACATTTCGTCCATCGTTTATTCGTAAGTTTCCAAACATATTAGTTTTAACAATAACATGAGTATGGTCTCCAGACAGAGGATGCTATCATTTCAGACTCAATATATTTATGTTTAAAAAGGATTCTGCTGAAAGTAATGTTTTGGGTAGCAGTGTACGGTGTTTGATGTACACTGTATTTTCCTCACCACAAATTTCTGCAATGTGTAAACATTGACTTCATTGGTAAATTGTTAGGATCAACTACAAATTGAAGTAACAATAAATGCAATATATACACCCATTCTTCATTCAACCACACAATTCCATTATCAAGTCAGAATAAACAGAAACATGGTATTTGAATAAGTGTGGTGTCACATATATTTATAATTCTTACAGAAAATTCTATACTTAGCGCTTGTCCTCTAAGAAATGCCGTCAACCCGTTCAAGACACACCGTACTCATATTAGTGACAAATTTAAAAACTTGCAAAATGTCCAAAAAATGTACACAATGACTTGACAAATTAAAAAAATCCTGAAAGTAACACCCACTACCCCAAGGACATCAGTAAATGAATATTTGGTTATGTCGGAAAGAACTTTTAGTTTAAATTATATGGTTGCATGAATGGTTAACAACCTGTTTGTGTAAACATTAGTAGGCGTACCATATCTTCAATTTGTAACACGTGATGAACATAAATCTTTTGCATGTCAATATTATACAATGTACTATTATTTTATTTATTTCATAAACATGCACAAAACCTGTGTTCGTATGCCTTCTTATATTGACTATAGATATTATTAACAAATTCAGAGTCTGGTTACAGTAAAGTTCTCATTTTCCTGATTATCTGGACCTTGTATTTCATTACTGATTTCTCCAAGACTGGCTTCACTGTCCTGTCCATGAAAAACTTCAGCAATATGTACTAACTGTCTTAAATGGTTATTTTGGTGTAAAGTTCGGTTAAGTCTTGTCTGTAACTCTATCTCAGATCTTTTCCACAAAACAAGCAAATCTTCCTTTGATAATGCTTCAACTGCACCTCTGTCAAATGCCATTGAGTGGCTGCGCCTTTCAACTGTGGACATAGCATGGTCACGCAGGTTTGATTTGACCTGATTGTTCTTTAGCGCCAAGTTAGCATCTGAATCACTTTCCGTGGTAACGTTTTCAGAACATGAGGTATAACTTAGCATTGGTATTTCATTTACGATTTTAACAGAATCACTCAATGTTCTATTGCCTTTGATATCAGTTGTGGTTGCAACATTGTTTGTGTCTTTCCTTTTTACACTTCTTTTTCGAGTCTTAGGTGAAGGCCACGTTTCATATCGTTTTCTGTCCATTTTACAATTATCCGTTTTACTAAAGAATGCCCGGTCTGACAGTGGGCTTCTGTTTTGTTCTAGAATGGGATGTATTTCCTGTTTCCATGGATTCGTTAGTTCACTCATGGAGTTCACTCCGGTCATTCTTGTCGGTTTATGAACAGATTGTTTGACTTCAATGGAAAGCTCTCCGTCGTCCGGCTCAAATGTTGGATTGTAAAATTCCCTACATGTATTTGAATATTTTCTTCGTTTTGATTTATACAATGAAGACCTTAGTCGATTTAGCTTTGACTTTCGGTTGTCTTGGAAGCGCACACCTTTTTTACTGTCAACATTATAGACTGATCTTTTGAATTTGTCAGACGACCATTTGTTTCTGAGAGTTTGTGGTGGTGTACCTTCATTAGGAACACTTACTGACCGATATTGCTGACGTTTTGATATTTGTGTTAAAATATCTACAAGATTTTCAGTGATTTCATCGTCCAATTTCCCAGAGACTGTAAAAACCTCGCCATTGTCTCCATTTTTGCTCTTTTCATACATAGATTCGTACCTATCAATACAAGTGTAATAATAAAATCAATTGGAACAAGTATTTTATCAATTAGTAAAAATGAATGTTTACAGTTCATAGAAAAATGATTGAAGTCAATGGTTTCAAACTTTATTTTGGTAAATTAGGTGCCTTAAACTTGGGTTCCACCCAACAAATGTCAACGTTTTACATTATTCATAGTTAATGACTTGTTGAGTCCTTTAGAGTTTAGTGCAAGTGAAGCTTTTCATATGGGTCATTGGAGGACCTGTGCATTGCCAATTATCAATGTGAACCTGTGTGGTCTGTGAAGAGATGTAATTTAAATCTTTATACTTTTGAACTAAGGCCACCAAAGGGTGAAAAGGAGCATACATTCTACGTTCAGCTGGATTTTATTCCCTGGTTTATTTTATACATTAAATCAGTAAATTGGTACAAAAGTTGATCGTCAAGGTTACACATATTTATTTACAGATGACCTTGACAAACTGTTGGAATCATAATTTTATTTACTTACGCAAGTTGAAGTATATGGGCCAGATCTTGATTTTTCATCTGGTAGGAAATCATGTGAGCCGGGGCACTTCTCATCTGATGTAATATAACAAAGTACATGTATTCATTACAAGCTATTTGGAGGGGGGGGGGGGGGGGCATTTTAGGTGTAGACAAATAGTAAGTAGCTTTAAAAATGTCATGCCAATGATACTCATGTCAGCCATTTACTTTTATCACTTTGCAAACAATCCCGTTAAGCTATTGTAAGAATATATTGATTTTAAGTTTTGATGCTTTTAAAAGTCGGCAAGAGTTTAGCTTTCTTGGTTAAGAAACGTCAATGAAACGATCAACAGAAGAATAGTTGTACTGTATATAAATGTTCATTGGGATATAACACAAACTGTGATATCATGCATTTAATGGCTGTTTCTCACTTCGATATGAAAAAGTATTATACATGTAATCACATTGGATTTGGTGCCGTTTGAGACTGATCTGGAATATCATACTTATATGGTGATACAGATTGATTAAAGCTTTGCTCAGACGTCATTGACTTGAAAATAAAGTTTTTATACTGTTTTTACCTGTCTTTTCATTTTCGTCCTTAGATCAAATTTTGTCTGTCTGACCTTTGTCAAGAGAACTTTTGCTGGAGGCTCCACTTTCTCGCTGTTAATTGATTTGTACAATCTCTAAAATAAATTAAATGTAAGTTCATTGTTTAACATTTAAAATTCTCATATTCCAGTATCATTAATTCTACACAGTCCATTGGTTCCACAAATCACCATACTTAATATTTTTTTAGTGTTGTAGCAATGGCTAAGATAAATAATGGACATTTAATTAATATTCAATCACAATAACTCACTACTGCTGTTTCGACGGTTATTTATGAATTTTCGCGACATTTCTGGGACTACAATGTTCTTTGGGGGTACATTACGACTGACTCAGACCAGGATCCATTTCTGGACCGTGTCAGTCAACCGGACCGTGTCAGTCAACCGGACTGTGTCAGTCAACCGGACCGTGTCAGTCAACCGGACTGTGTCAGTCAACCGATGATCCATAAGAATCAGATTTTACTCATATAGGCTACCAAGATGCACACATTTTGTGACGTTCGTAGTGAACCTAAAATACTAATAATTGCAACATTCTTTCCAATATCAAATGATCTTAAACGATTGATAGAATGGAGTGCCAGTTGTTTAATACCTAAATTCTTTGGTAATATGGGAACAAATAATAAGGAATATTTTGACAAGGATATATTTAGCAAAAACATCCATTTATCCCCGAGGAAATCAAATTTCATTACGTAAAAGACAAGTAAGCTAAAATAAACCATCTTTGAGGCTGAACTTTCTTAATTTGAAATAAAAAGAAATGTAGAACACCGGACTGATAAGTGTTCTTTATAATGAGACATTCCTAATGTTGAAGCGTTCTTTATAATGAGACATTCCTAATATTGAAGTGTTCTTTATAATGAGACATTCCTAATATTGAAGTGTTCTTTATAATGAGACATTCCTAATATTGAAGTGTTCTTTATAATGAGACATTCCTAATATTGAAATGTTCTTTATAATGAGACATTCCTAATATTGAAATGGTCTTTATAATGAGACATTCCTAATATTGAAATGGTCTTTATAATGAGACATTCCTAATATTGAAATGTTCTTTATAATGAGACATTCCTAATATTGAAATGTTCTTTATAATGAGACATTCCTAATATTGAAGTGTTCTTTATAATGAGACATTCCTAATATTGAAGTGTTCTTTATAATGAGACATTCCTAATATTGAAGTGTTCTTTATAATGAGACATTCCTAATATTGAAATGGTCTTTATAATGAGACATTCCTAATATTGAAATGGTCTTTATAATGAGACATTCCTAATATTGAAGCGTTCTTTATAATGAGACATTCCTAATATTGAAATGTTCTTTATAATGAGACATTCCTAATATTGAAGTGTTCTTTATAATGAGACATTCCTAATATTGAAGTGTTCTTTATAATGAGACATTCCTAATATTGAAGTGTTCTTTATAATGAGACATTCCTAATATTGAAATGGTCTTTATAATGAGACATTCCTAATATTGAAGTGTTCTTTATAATGAGACATTCCTAATATTGAAATGTTCTTTATAATGAGACATTCCTAATATTGAAGTGTTCTTTATAATGAGACATTCCTAATATTGAAATGTTCTTTATAATGAGACATTCCTAATATTGAAGTGTTCTTTATAATGAGACATTCCTAATATTGAAATGTTCTTTATAATGAGACATTCCTAATATTGAAATGGTCTTTATAATGAGACATTCCTAATATTGAAGTGTTCTTTATAATGAGACATTCCTAATATTGAAGTGTTCTTTATAATGAGACATTCCTAATATTGAAATGTTCTTTATAATGAGACATTCCTAATATTGAAATGGTCTTTATAATGAGACATTCCTAATATTGAAGTGTTCTTTATAATGAGACATTCCTAATATTGAAATGGTCTTTATAATGAGACATTCCTAATATTGACGTGGTGTTTATAATGAGACATTCCTAATATTGAAATGTTCTTTATAATGAGACATTCCTAATATTGAAATGGTCTTTATAATGAGACATTCCTAATATTGACGTGGTGTTTATAATGAGACATTTCTAATATTGAAGTGTTCTTTATAATGAGACATTCCTAATATTGAAATGGTCTTTATAATGAGACATTCCTAATATTGAAATGGTCTCTTAATAAGTTTGTTTGTTAGTATGTCAGTAATTCTTACTTGGCTGAAATATTCCATATTTCGACTTTTCCATACACTGTTCGTAGGCATTTTCTTCAATTTTGGCACGATCACAAAATATGTCAGATGTTCTAAGGCAAGCAAAACTACCGAAAGCCCAATGGTGCCCAGGAGGACCACAAATAAACCGTGGGTATGCTCCCATCCAAACTGCATCACTGTATTGCTGACAAGGTTACCTATACATTGTCGACTTTTACCCATATATCGCCATTTATAATCTTCTATATATCCATGTTCAACATAATTCAGTATTAGACGATCTATTCTTTTCTGAAATAAAAAAAAGTTGTATAGCTTTTATATAAGATTATATTGATACATCATTCCTTAAACTTGTTGAATCACCAAGGATACTGTTATAAGCAAGACGGTCAAAACTCACTTTACCTGTGGAAAGATCTTACCTACCAGAACCCCCCCCCCCAGACCAATTCCATTTTACAACTGATACTGATACTAAGTCAAGTTGATATGTAAAATGGAACGGCTGTAAACCTCAATGACCACATTCCGAACACTTACATTTCATTGAGTTTATGTAATTCGATTTTTCGTCAAAAGAAACAGAAACTATGATTTCTAATATAAAAAAATTATTGCACCCTTAAGCAGTAAAAATAGCAAAAAAACATTTTTTCTGTGGTTTAAATAACGTCAGTCCAAAGTGACAGGGTCAATTAGTGGTACAAATGTACTTTAAGGTGAGTCCCCCTTACAAAACATCATAATTAGCACATATAATTAGAACTGATAAACCATTCTTGCAACTTTGACATTTTGGAGTGATTTTTTGTTTCATATTTACAATATATATAACTCGGCACATACATACATACATACATACATACATACATACATACATACATACATACATACATACATACATACATACATACATACATACATACATACATACATACATACATACATACATACATACATACATACATACCACAGAGATAATGAAATATACATAGAAAATAAAACTTGATGTCCTTTAAGAGTGTACCTTAAACAAATTCTCCTTTGGAAAGCCAATACCGTAAGAACCCTCTCCAAATCTATGGGAAGCCACTTTAAGCATGCATGTGTCATCATATTTCGATAATGCATACTCTAACAATGGACTATCGTCGGCAAATAAATCCAGTTCATTCCTCCTGAAATGTGTGATTGAAAATTCAAAGCAAATAAACGGCGCGTGCATGTTAAAGTCTAGTACCTGGAAATGTGAGACCATAAAATGATGTGAAAAAACGAACACCCGTCTGTCATACAAATCATACGTGAAGTATTTGTAATTCCAATATGCTTTCACATTATCTCATTTTGCATTGTCATTTTTAATCCACTTATCAAGTAACGGGGAATTGAGGGAAGTGTTGTGTGTATTGTCTGGTGAATGATATTGCCATACATTGTGATATTTACTACGATTTTACTTTATATTGCAATAAATGTAAACGATTATCATTTATGCACTAAACAAACCTCACACGTCAAATTTGATCATTTTCTTTCTCTATATGGTTAACTCGTTTTTTATTATATGTAATTTACAACTTTATCATTGTAAAAGTTTGTGATTTTAACTTAAACATCAAAGTTTCAAGCTACGAAAATATACAAAAGTGTACAAAACGTCTAATTTTGATTGATTGAACTGAATGTATACATATCTTCCAAATATCGATATTTTGAATTAATATCGAAGTTCATGTATCATAGCGTCATTGACATTTTACGCGATAAACGATATTTTCGATACACACCATATATCTTAGATTGAGGAATTCGATTTTTCTTTTACAGATTTTTAGTTGAGGATTTGGCGTCATTATCTTTATAGAGTTATTTAAATCTTAAATATCTTTTTCTCATTCTCCCCTCGAAGTTATGAATGATTTTAAATCAACAAACCTGAGTTTATCAAACGCGTCTTCCACACTTTTTACGTAATGTTTCTTGAGTCGAATGTTAAGGCTTGGATTTATTTCATTAATATACTTTTCTACAGCACTGGATGGAAGCACTCCTATCCGTTTGGTTGACAACTGCTGAAAATCAAGACACACAACAATGATCTCTGATACAAAACATGCCTAAGTAACACAACAACCTATCTCAGCACAACACAACACAACACAGCGCAGCATAACATAACCGAGCAACATTATATGAGTAATTCTTTTCATTTCAGTCATTCAGACCTAACGATTGTTTGTTACTTGGTACATGTACTTGCTCATTAAGTAGGGTTGGTAGGTCCGGATGTTTAGTTTTTTTTGAAAGCTCGTGAAAGGTAAAAAGAAAGATTGATGATGTACCGTTCATTATACCTAAACGTTCTAAGGGTGCGGGAAAAATAACCAGCAACACTTTTACGCCTTATGAACCAATCTTCATTTTAAATGCGATAAAAAATACAGATAATGGTACAAATTGTCTGTTACTGAAAAATTAACAATCATAAAATCATACTAATATGTAACTAAATCGCGGTTATAGCAAGGTATGGGCCATAAACTGATTCTAATAAAATCTAACTAACCTGTGAGTCGAGCACACTGTAAGTTGTTTCTCCTTTGGCATTACCCGCTAAGAAGGCAGCCAGGTTTGCCGTGTAGGACGCCAATACAAAGATGGACAAACACGACCAGCAGTTTTGTAAAAACTTGCTCGGCCAACTCTTTGGAGATTTTGTTTTTACTGTATGACCAAACCACATTGCATAAACCATGTTGAGCGCGGAGCCCAGGGTGTAATTTTTCTTTCGACGCTTACCCCAAGGATTTAACCCAAATGGACTATTCCACTCAAAAAGAGACGCTGCTATAGCAACACAAGTTGCACTAACGAATATCATTATCCAGACAAGATAATCAAACGGGCTCATAAAGGCTAACAGTGACGTATAGCGTGTATTACTGTATGACACCATTTCGTATGAAGCGAAATAAAAAGCTCTGCTAAATGAAACAGCAGTAAGTCTGTGCGAAGTGATGCTAATTGCTCCCGCCATCATATCGGCTGCTCCGGATATGACGTCACCAACCATGCCTGTCCACGTGCCATTCATCTCCGTTCCGTAATCAGTATCGTTTTTGAAATATAACAAGAAATCAAATCTGAGTTCGGTAGCCAACGCGTGCAGAAGATCAACAACAAGTCCTTCACAACAGAATATATCATACGGGTACTTCGAGTACGTCTGCTCTTTCTTAAACGCTTCTGTGATTTCTTTAATGTGAACTTCATCGTTCGTTGGTATACGAAGACATTCAGTATCGGCTGTACATTCACGACGTGAGTTAACGGGACCACGGACATACACGAAGGGTTCAGCCGGTCTTGTAACTATCGTTAAATATTTTTGCGGGAGATTTGATGGCCCAAATATGGTCTTCCCGGGCCAGACGACCGTTTCTAGGTCCAGTTTGTTTTCATTTATCACACCTATAGATTTCCAGTAAGTTAAATTCGTATTCAATTCTTTAACGAAGTTCAGAAGTCGATATTGAGTATTTCTTCGACTGCCGTCGGGTTTGTATAAAATGTCACTTCGTCTGATAGAACTGAAATTATATACAATATGTGGCAAAACTAGCTTTGTGGCTTTCAACCAAATAAGTAAATTATGGTAAACAATGCATACAAGCTAATGTTAGACGTACAGAATAAGGTACTGTCAGAAGGTACTCCTCAACAGTTGTAAGGTTAGCTTCATTAAGACAAATGATTGCCACCAACATGGATAATATAACAATGTAAAATGTTTGCAGAATCTCATCTTTTTATACTAATTAAAGACCCATTAGCATTTTGGATTTTAAAATTAAAGTAGGTCTTATTTTACCTAGAAAGATGTATTATCAGTGAAATTGACTTTAACTTTCAATAAAAACATTCGGAAATTTTCTTTTTAATCACGTAGTACATATAGAAATGTAGCACAGTAATTTTTTCAATGATATTGCAAAAATAAGAAAAGCATCTGACAACATTCGTAAACCTATATGTTGTTTTACATTTCTTATATTTTACTATTATTTTATCTATTTTTCTATATTACTAAATTCAAAAAGCTAATTGACCTTTAAAGATAAAGCGACACAAGAAGCCTTATGTAACTACGTGCCTTACATGTCCATACACTGTTTATAAAAATGTTGCTTATCTAGCGGACGGAATCAACGCATTAACAAAACCATTAAAATAATGAGTTTATTTTTTACAGTAATATAAAACATATTTTTTAATTCCGTCAATTACATCAAAATCAACCTTTTTTCTGAAATGAAACAACTCTTGTTGATAGATGGTGCTCCGGGCTTATCTATTGAATCTATCAATTGATTGTCACTAATAACATTCAAAATAGCGAGATAAACGGACCTAATCACTGATAAGCATCGTCTTTTTTATGAATAGCATCGTGTGCTATCACATTCAGCATTAAAATTCATCCTCTAACAATAATCGATGTTGTCATAATATTTATTCATCGTGTTTGACAAACAATCGAGCTTTCACGTAATCTAGATCAAAGCTTGATAAAATCACTTGTACAAGATTACAGTCAAACCTGTGAACAAAGGCCACACTTGAGAAAGACATAATGTGTCCTTTGTTGACAGGTGACCTTTATTCAGAGGTCATTTTGTTCTAAACAATCAATGGCGGTTTTTGGAAACAATGGCCTTTTTCCACAGGGTGGCAATTATTCGGGGGTGACCGCTAACACAGGTTTGACTGTACAACTTTTGATCAAAATTCACTTTCACTCAGCTGGAAAAGCAAATAAGAGAATGACAGACATAAAAAGACATGCTTCATATTTCTCTAATCTTCAACAAAACATTCACTAATACGATCATTATCTCATGTGAACAAATTTCCTGTCAGTGAAAGATCGATTGTCGTAAAAAGAGCGATTATACACCGCAGACAATTAATGATTAAGACACAAGAATGCTTTATTGCATATCAAAAATCGCTATGTAGTGAGATATGACTGGATAAGTCGTGTTTTTTTGGAACTATAAACCCACCGGAACTGTGGGTTATATTGAATTCCATAGGTTTACTCTAAAATCAGACATGAATGGTAGAATTTGACATCCAGTCTCGGTCTAAATTTACATTACATCAGACTTGCTCATACATTCCTGGTTAAAGCCACTCACAGCTGTCTTAATACCATTACGGTGGTTCATTCAATCGTACAATATTTAAATGGCTCATGTAGGAAAACGTCTGTCCACACAGACACACTCACAGAAATATCAATGCTTTTTTGGATTGTATTTCTTTTCACTGTTGCTTTTATCATATTTTATTTCGCTCAGGATATTGCGTGATTGTTATTTGATTGTTTATCAATACATACAAATATGTTCTGATTCTAAACGTAAACAACACAATAATATCCGTCATAAAAATACGAAAACTTAAAAAGCCATTTTTGATCTTTGAATTTCATTAAAAATTACATATTAATATACATGTATATATGCATGTGCATGGTGTATATTGGTCCCAGATATTATGCGTGATTGACAGTGGATTGCCTATACAAACATGTTTTTTAGTAATCAAAATGTACACAACGCAACAAGCAACAACATAAGATATGAAAAGTTTAAAAATCCTGGTGAGGTATGTGTTTCTTGCTTTTGTCATGTTTGTTAGACATGTGGGACTTTCTTAAATATAAATCACGTCAAATCGCGCATTGTACAAAAAAGGAACACATTTCAAAGTGTGATTTTTCTTGATTTTTTTGCCAAAAGAGTTCGTATATAATAAGTCTCTGAAGCATTGAAAAAATAAGAAATGTGTTTCTTTTTTGTTCAATGTGCTAATATCTGATACTTTTTAAGTAAAGTCATATACACAATTATGTAAAATACAACAAATGCAATTTCCTGTGCAAAGTTATCTTAAATAATGAAATTCTGATAATTTATTGATCTATGGTACACATAATTTAGCCGTGTAGAAGGATGTAGGCTTTTCTGCCATGTAAACCATCATTTAAAAAATTACATGGTCAAACTCTTTATAACATTGTCAAATAACATATTTTAAAAAAGTTAACAAAGAAAAAAACATTTTGCAACCTTTTGAATTTCCTAATACCTTAAGATTGAACGGCGATTATATACGCTTATCTTGTTGATATTCTCATTTTCTTATATATGTGAGAAAGTAAAATACGTCTTAAATTAACTTCAAGTTAAGTCGGATCTGAAGCATAATTATTCGTCTCTTAAGCTCGAAACAAAGGTTGAAATAAAATTACAGCAATATAATTATTAATACATACCACCTTGATTTTACTTTTTATTATACAAAATGTACTAATTTTGCTTCAATGAAAATTTGACAAAAATGTTGATTTTTCTCCACCTGTGGAGAAGTTGTGTCTCCTTCATGATTGATGAGTATTTTATTACTGGGTTAAAATGCAGTCCAGGAAAACAGGTTAAGTGAACCAGCCGCCGTATATAAAAGTTGACAAAAGGCCTTGAACCCAATAAAAACTATAATTGTCAAATGAAAGTTTTCTAGATTTCGAAAAAGAATCATGAATCTAGAGTCTAGTACCTTTATCAAAGTCCTCAACAGAACGTAAAAAATTTTGGAAAGAATAATGTCATACTGCTTAAGCGTGGTTTACCATTTTAGATTTGTTAAACGACTGAAATCGTTGCATAATTATTCAGGCATTGACTTAAAGAGACGCAAAAAATGATCATAATCGAATAGAAAACTTCTTGCACACATAATATCATACACAGATTATGCAAATAGCTCTATTATAACCATCCAACGTTTCCCCATTAATTTATAATTGATTATTCGTATCACTTGAAAACTGCAACGGGCGCTTCATTTTAATTGAATAGAAACACGGGTTCACTCTCGTTTTTGTGTTATCATTGTTACTGATTTACCTGACCTGGTTAAGTACTCCTGTTTGTATTTTTTATGTAATGTTTTACTAACTACATATACAACATTTTTGTTACCATTTTTTATTATGTACCCGTCTCCGTGGTCGAGTGGTTAAGGTTGCTGACTTCGAGTCACTGTAAAATCTGACTGAGAAAGGGTCATGGGTTCGAGCCCAGCTACCGAACTTGTCTCTTTACTTGAGAAAGTAGACAGTTGCTTACGGAGGATGAGAGTCTAGTACTGGTTCTTACCAAGAACGATGGTTTTGTGAACTGTCCACCTCATATGACTATAAGTCTAGACAAGGAGCATAAAACTCCAAGATACCGAAATAAATCTTATTAATCCATCTACCAAGAAAATGACCTAACGTTCTATTTCTCTCTTCGCATAGATCGCACACATGAATAGAAAGTAAAGTAGAAATGTTTGCTTCTGGTAACCCTGAATATTTCAATACGGTCGGTAAAAGGCACACCAAATAAAAGTCACCTTTTGACCTTTCCCCAAGCTTTCGGGAGCAAAAAAAGCCCGTCCAACCTATTCTATCTTGGAAACTGACAGCTCACCATAGGCGCCACTCGCTCGGTGGCATAGATTGTGATGCGCACCAAAAAAACTAAATATCGCCTTGTAATTGTTAAACTAGTTCCGGTTCTATGTTGAAGTGCAAGTCTATGTAAATTCAGTGTCCCCCAAGTACTTTCAGTACTTTAAAATAAACGAGCATGTAGCCAGAAACAACCATTGTAGGCCCATTGAAAGTTGTTGTTGTTGAATCTACACGTTTAGGATACTAAGGTTGATATCGTGCTAAAACTTACTCATATAAATGCTTTCGGAAAACTCCGCTGTTGAGTTCATTTCCTGCTGAGAAAGATTGTAAACTTTCAATTTTATGTGTGGAAGTAGTCCTTAGTTTGAGAACTTCTTTCATCGTCCTCCTCGTCTCTTTACTGCAAATATACAGAGGACAATTATACATGCTCTAATTTATTTATATGTGTGTGTCTGGGCTATTTTTGGAAACTAGACGATAGCCTTCCATAGCTGTCACTCGCTCGGCGCGCATGATTACTAGTAAATTTTGATGTGGACCGAAGTTCTACGTTTATCTTCATCCGCCATGTAATTGTTAAACTAGTTCCAGTTCTATGTTTCAGCACTTGTCTATGTAAGTTTAACTTCCACGAGTACTTTCAGTACTTTGATTTTCATTTCTTGTTTCTTCTGGTCAGAAATCTGCCAAGAAGAACGCGGAGTATGGACATGGTTTTATGCATAAATGTAGCAAAGTGCGTTTTATTGCCAAGAGCTTAAAAACTGATAATGTTGTAGCATATTACGCAATAATTCTACATGTATGAGATACACCACACATAGAAATCCACACGGTGCTTCATAGAAACGAAATATAAATATTGCCTGACCGAAATGAGAGTGATACTTGTCAGTGGGAGATGAAAAGGTATAATAAATTCTTTGTATCACCAAAACTACTGGACAAAACAGCCGAGTTGCCTTTCATCAAAGGCTTATTGAACATTTTAGTCGTGTATTGTTTGATAGTTTTTTCTTGTCACCGGAGACAATACAAGAGACGTCCCTTGCACTTAAACAAATTAGAGATTTTATCAGTGGCTGATTAAATGGAACACTATTTATGATTTTTAGACTGCATTATGCCAGGAACAGCTAAACTATGTGATATTTGATTATATCATTCTATAATATGATTGCAATGTAGAGACTAGTTTCAGAACTCAGGTATTTGATTGGTTGAAATACATGTATGTGGACCTTTTGAATATTGACCAATCATCAGGCTATATCCTGAGATTAGGCTTACTGTAAAAATCAGTTACAAAAAACACCATACTACAATTAAATAAATGTGACTTAAAGACGTTTGCTACATTTTTCACATAGACATATAGGCAAAATGAAAACTGATCCAATACAATTTTTTAACTTTGCATGATCGTAGCATATGAAAACAGAAACATTTTAAGCGAAAAAATCGGGGTCAATGATCTCGTTTTTGAGTTATCTGCCCTTATGTCTATGTGAACACTGTAGCAAACGCCTTTTAGATGAATATTTCATTGTCCTCGGTCTGAGGTTATGGAACACAAATTAGAATCTGCTTCATTATAGGACAGCAGCTTAATTTAAGCTCCAACTTTTTGTGAAGGTATTTACTCAGCCTTCTGTGCCTTATTTTCCTGGGGGGAGGTAGGGTACGTAAACTAATTTCGTCTCATGACGTTATCTTAGCACTTACGTCATAACCTCGATGACGTCATTCATGATATCGCCATATTTGTCTTTTTCATAGCCGTCGACGGCTAGCAACCCTGTACGTTGATAATTGTTCGATGAACGTGTACCTTCCGTCGTTTCCATGTCCACTGGTACACGCGATAATGCAACTTCCGTAATCACCCAAGCATAGCCGATATCAAACATAGCCAGGTCCTCAGCCATGAGAAAAATTCTATAAAATAACACTATTATACATGTAGATCTATATTCAGAAGATAAAACAAATGTAGATATTATCCATATTTGCGGCAGACATGTTTTTCTACAGCGAAAGGCCAAAGGAGCTTTGCAATATCAATTGTCTACATAACTAAATAAATTGATAAAGATCTACATGACAATGTATTCAAGCATGGCATGACAAACGTTGTAATATTCTATATCAAATAATCCATTCACTCAAAATATAAATTAAGATGCTCTATTTAATTATTTTATAAAAATAAAATATTTGTCAAAAAAATAATTGTTCAGTAAAAAAATTGATTAAAAATAGATTTAGAGATCTACTCTAAAATATTCACTAAAAGATTATTCACTAAAAATATATTTATCTAAAAAAATATTAGGTAAAAAATACATGTTGGGAATAATAAGCATTATGGGAAATCGCGTTAATTATAACATGCGTTCAGATTGTGTTCATAGTTAGCTATTGTGACTGCCTGATGTCCGTCGTCCGTGCGTGCGTTTGTAAACAATTTCTTGACTGCACGATAGAGGTTCATTTAAGATTAAAATATTTTTTTAATCACATATTTTTTTATTGCACTTTTTTTTAAACATAAATATATTTTCAATGAATGAATATATTTGATACAGAATATTACAACGTTTGTCATGCCATATTAAAGAAGCAGATATGAATTATATTCATGTGTTATAATAGATTCAGCTCATTTCGTATTTACGTACAGACGGAATATTATCAATGGAATTGGCTTTCTAGTCAGTATCTCTACCTGCATTTATCAGATAAAATTATACTTTAACTATGTACCTGTCAAATAATTGCGGAGTGGTGTGCACCACGAGCAGACGGTAACCTTTGTCATGAACGTTCCACAAGGTCATCTGAAGGTCAATGTCACTAATGGTGGTTGCTATGATCATCCTATGACTGCCGTTAACTCTGAAAATGATTATGAGTTATATATTATAAATACGAACGAACGGACGGACGGACGGACGGGCGTACGGACGTACACACGAGAGGTTTTTTGTGGAGTTTAGGGTTTGGGTTAGGGTTGGTACATTTAGGTATTGTGAGGTTCAATTACGTACAAACTAGAATTGTGGGGTTAATTTCGACTTGTGGAGTGCGACTTGTGGAGTGCGACTTGTGGGGATAAAAACACCGAAAACTACAAAGGATACATGCACCCCACAACATACCTCTCATCAATATGTCCGGACGGACGAACGAAACTGTGAATTTTCATTGAACATTATTTGATGCTGTCATAGTTTTGTATTTTTGCAGCCCTGTGCTATATTGCATGTACCATGTACTGTTTATATTGTCTTAATCAAATTATTATTTGTACTTTTTTCTTGTTGTGTGTGTACATGCCCCCATGTGTCTGTATAAGTATCATTTCTTTTATTCATCAAGTTTGGATCTTAATTCGCCATCCCATCCAAAGTTTATCTCATTGTTCCGCCATTTTTGTGTTATTTTATGTCTGCGTAACAAATTCTATTTAGAGCGCTCTATATAGTACCACATCTAGAACTCACATCGCCCCATTTAATGATTGTTTAGAATTTACACTCCTTCATAATTCTATATATAGATATATTTGTCAGTGTGTTTGTGTGGGGGACCGCATTTTCAAGTCAGTTGACTGATTTTTTACCAATTCCATTATCATTCCCGAACCCTTAATATCTATTTTATGTTTGTTAGACTAGAGCATAAGTTATTATACACTCAGCCACTGTTACACTCACCGTAAGTACTCGGACATTCCCGTCACTGAGGAATACGCCTCGTACATAAGTGTAGGGTAACCAATTTTGATCTTGTGGTTTCCAGTCACTACTTTTTCAGCATTCAAGATTCATATGAGATCAGAATGGCAGATTTACAAACTTTTTAATGGTTCGCGGTTGATGATGGGCATCATGTTCCCGGGCCCACAGAAAGAGAATAAGCTTTAAGTTCAATGGATTCTAAGGTTAGCAACGATGGAAAGTAGCCCGTGAACCAATCTGATTAAAATCATATCCTCAAACCCGCTACGCTATGAGGATCTGAAGACGACCTATAGAAGGTCACCTTAGGTGACCTTTTCCACTAGCCAATCAGCGCCTTACTTTCATAATTCTGAAAGTGATCTGATTCTATTTTTAACCGCAGTAAAAAACAATATTTGACTTGTAGTTATCACGAACACCTCTTCTTACGCAACTAAATGTAATGATAGCGCCCATGTGACATGCGTGTTTATTAAATTTTCTGTACTACTATGGCCGAATCGATCAGGATTACTAAAAAAATCAAAAGGTGGTTGCAGACAAATATGTTATACGTAATTTAATGTTTACTAACGTTTAAATAACATCGTCAGGTAGAAAGTTCATTCGGCCAAAGTACCGATGAAAAGAGTTATACGATTGGCTGAATTATAAATAGATATAAATAGTGATCATGGAAATTCCGACTTTTGAAAATAGAAACTAGTATAGGCCGTCATCAGATCTTGCCGTAAGGAAGATCGAATACTTTAGTCAGATTGCCCGTGAACAACAATAACAATATAGCGACCCGTGGCACTCATTCTATAAATAGCGGTTGCGTCATCATGATGTGAGTATCACGTGACCTGGGTGTACACGTTACGAGGCACTTTCTTAAGACAAACGCTAACAAGTTCCGATTGTGACTATCAGTAAAATGTCCCGCTCCGTCCCATTTCACTGATGATTTTCAAAACAACTTGGCATGATTGTTCACCTACATCAGACAGTGTGTTGTACTTAAACTCTCGACTCATACCTCCAAAATTAAGGTCACACTTAAAAGTTAAAGGTAAAAAAACTTTGTCGTGTCGTACCATATGTAACAGCCAATAGCATTTCTATCTGAGATTTTAAACATTCATCACTCCTGTGACAAAGCTCTATTTTTTTCTCCGTTTAAATAATTGAGCAACTTTATGTGTTAATTTGAACGCCATAAAGACCCGTATTAGTGACAATGATAACTGCCATCCGACTATAATGAATGCGTGGATACCTCATTAAATATTGAATTCGAAACTTAACCTGTGAACATATCAAATTTGTACATTAATCATTAAGGTGTTTAATAATACCCCTCCAGAGCTAGAACTGATAATGTAATACATTTAAACTAATGTACTACGATCAATCTAGGAAGTATAGCATTTTGTGGAACACATGATACGCGGGTTTCATTCAACACTACACGTAGAATTACTGTATAAGGCCATTCTGGAAGAATTCTTAGTTTGCAGCTACACTCAACCAACCCATTAAAAAAAAAGAGCGATTTTGACAGAAATTTTGTTGTTGTCGATTATTCCGACCTTTCCTTTTCAATGTGAATCTGTTATTATCATACTGAACTTATATAGCGCCTATCTCGTTCAAAATCGCTTAACAAATTTACATATAAACAGATTACGGTACATTAAAACAGATAACAGTATAAGTTAAAAGCATAACTATTATATACAGTCCCAAGTTATTTATAACAGTACAAAATGCCTGCCTGTCTCGGATCCCCTCTGTTAAAAGTTAAAAAGCATTTTTTTAAAAAGAATATTGATTTTAATGCCCGTATTTTTCAATCAAACTCATCAAACAACGTAAATGTGTCAAAAATTCATTTTTTCCGCTATTGAGCGTATAAAGAGATCAAGGTAGCTCACTCGCCATCTTTTCGATTGACGGAAGTGACGATATAATAAGTGTGGGTTCCGGCTTTCCTTCTACAAGATTCCCTCCCAAAAAAACGGCTAAACTTGGCTACAACGAGAGCGAGGTCCCCGAAAAGCGCACGCATTTTAGGAATTGCAAAAAACTTTTTTAGCCGTATTTTCCATTTCCGGTGAAGTCTATTATATTATGTTTACCTCACGAAATCGTGGTTCCATTTTCATTCAGACAGAAATGTCTAAAGAGAACACTAATGTCTGAGATTAGAATGAATACATGTTTAATGAAACTTGACAAAATATAAGCCACTTTCATTTTCTAACTTTTATTTCATTTCGTACTTAGAAGGTACCACGATTCGTCCCCAATCATGTTCGTACTTAGCTGTCCTGTCGGAATTTGCTGCTAAAAAAATTAAGAAGGCGCTAAAAATTAGAGTCGGCCGGGTAACCGGAAACCTGACTATTATTTCTGGCCTAGTAGAACGTAGCAGTTCTGACGTTTCACGCATGTTCTGAAACCATATACTAGTGCTATCTATTTATATGAAAAATCGGCCACAAATCCCTTGAGGTTTTCATCATTTTAACAACATGCCTTTGATGCAGTGATATTTCTGTCTGATTTTATCGCAGACGATATATTATGATTGTTTTGATTAGTCAGCGGACTTGATGTACGATTTGCGTAACTTGAAACATTTAACATGGTTGGAGTGTCAATAAGTATTACAAATAGTATTATTGCTTTTTAAGTCATAAACGCGCCATTTAACGACAACTAAATGAATGTGTGACAAAAAGTGTTGCACACACAATTTGAAAGTCATAATTTCTATAAATAGAAATGAAAGGGAGATAACTCGAAAATTAAAACCAACGTAATACAACATTTTTAATCAGAAATTGCTTATAATTTCTTTTTGTGAAAAACTTTTAGTGAGGGAGGGGGGGGGGCATGTTTAATTCAAGCAAACGTTCTGGAACATTTTATTCTAAAAACATATAACAATCATGTTTGTTGAATTACATAGACAGTTTTTGTTAAAACTGTTTTTCAGAAACCATGAAAAGAATGTAATTCTACATTTTTGAAATTCGTGTAGCATTCTAGTCAGATATAGCTTTACACACTGTCATGCCGAAGGAGAACAAGATTCGTTTCGGACAAGCAGTATAAAAATTCCATAGATTTCATTCATAGAAGTTAATCTAACTACAGCGAGATTTTATCTTGCTTATTCTTGCATGTAATATCAGAATCTCCTGGGTTTCCATCGATCACTTTTGATGAATACCATAATTTATCTGCAAACGAATGTCACCGTGTATCATATTGTAATATTCGTCGATACACGATCTTCAATGTTATTTGAAAATGAATCTATTGAGTCGCAATCACTAAACATTTTAATCAGCGATAAAGGTACCCCCACCCTATTCGCCATGTTTTGAATACGATATACCTTTGTGGTAGGTGGGTGGAGTATGGTACATGTAATACTAGAACTCATATTAATGGCGATACAGACTAGGGTGGCATTAAAATGATGATCATATTAAGTAAAATATTAGAAAGAACAAAGTGACCTCCAGGGAATGAAGATATACTAAACAACCTTGCACAACAACCCAATATCTGGCATTGAAAAATAACTCGTTAATAATAAACGTTCACGACATTTAGTTATAAAGAAACACGATTTACACATGCAACTGACTTATTATCCTTTTAACAAATCGATGAGTTATGAACGATATTTGCAATGCATTGTATTTTAACACAACGATTTCGATAAAATTTATGTCTAGATATCTATCTAGCTCTTTATACTGTCAACCTCTCTTACGAGTGTACTAGACAGGGGGTTCGTAATGGTTTGTTAGGAAGAAGTGTAATTAAAAGAAAATCTGAGCTTAGCATCAGGAAATAGTGAGACTAGAGCCAAAAGACTCGGTCATTGTTAGATGCAGGACTCTGTCATTGTTAGATGTAAGGTGCAGAATGCAGGACTTGGTCATTGTCAGATGTGAGGTGCAGAATGCAGGACTTGGTCATTGTTAGATGTGAGGTGCAGAATGCAGGACTCGGTCATTGTTAGATGTGAGGTGCAGAATGCAGGACTTGGTCATTGTTAGATGTGAGGTGCAGAATGCAGGACTTGGTCATTGTTAGATGTGAGGTGCAGAATGCAGGACTTGGTCATTGTTAGATGTGAGGTGCAGAATGCAGGACTTGGTCATTGTTAGATGTGAGGTGCAGAATGCAGGACTTGGTCATTGTTAGATGTGAGGTGCAGAATGCAGGACTCGGTCATTGTTAGATGTAAGGTGCAGAATGCAGGACTTGGTCATTGTCAGATGTGAGGTGCAGAATGCAGGACTTGGTCATTGTTAGATGTGAGGTGCAGAATGCAGGACTTGGTCATTGTTAGATGTGAGGTGCAGAATGCAGGACTTGGTCAATGTTAGATGTGAGGTGCAGAATGCAGGACTCGGTCATTGTTAGATGTGAGGTGCAGAATGCAGGACTTGGTCATTGTTAGATGTGAGGTGCAGAATGCAGGACTTGGTCATTGTTAGATGTGAGGTGCAGAATGCAGGACTTGGTCATTGTTAGATGTAAGGTGCAGAATGCAGGACTTGGTCATTGTTAGATGTAAGGTGCAGAATGCAGGACTCGGTCATTGTTAGATGTAAGGTGCAGAATGCAGGACTCGGTCATTGTTAGATGTGAGGTGCAGAATGCAGGACTTGGTCATTGTTAGATGTAAGGTGCAGAATGCAGGACTCGGTCATTGTTAGATGTGAGGTGCAGAATGCAGGACTTGGTCATTGTTAGATGTAAGGTGCAGAATGCAGGACTCGGTCATTGTTAGATGTGAGGTGCAGAATGCAGGGCTCGGTCATTGTTAGATGTAAGGTGCAGAATGCAGGGCTCGGTCATTGTTAGATGTAAGGTGCAGAATGCAGGAAGGAAACATTAAGTCTGTAGAATGAAAGGAAAATTACCTAACTGTGACATCATCATCACACACACAATATATATCTTTATGTACAACAAGTGTATCATTATGTTATATAGATAGTACGAGGTATATCTTTATTGTCCTCCATTTTTGGAGAGTTTAACATATTTACAATATGAATGAAAACGTATGGATAGAATTTTTGCATGATCTTGGCATATGATAATAAAAACATTTTAAGCAAAAATAAAATGGGGGTCGCGGAGCTCGTTTTTTTTAGTTATCTGTCTTTGAATGTGATTGTTGGCTTATTTTAGGTGATTTCAAGGGTAGATAATCCACAATGAAGGAAAACAATGCCTCATTCATTTTTCTTTTTAAGTAGCCGACTTCTTTTCATGTCATCATGCAAAGTTTCACGAATTGGTAAAGAGTTGTTTGTTTAATTTTTTTCTTCTTTGCCTAAACCAATGTTAATTTCCTTTAAAAATGGCCTATCTTTTAAGAATTTTCAGTCTCGTAACTTCAACTGAAAAAGGGTAATTAAATGTTTCATGGAATTGTATGAATTTGTAATGTAACCAAGAATAAAATAAAACACGTAAATCAAAAGTAAACATAATGGTATTTAAGATTCATGTATGAGTGATCTGCCCTTGAAATTATCTAAAATAAGCCAAAAATCACATTCAATGGCAAATAACTAAAAAAATGAGCACCGCGACCCCCATTTTAATGTTTCTATTATCATACATTACGCTATGATCATGCAACGTTTAAAAAAATTCTGTCAATATGTTTTCATTCCGCCTATCTCTATGTGAATTTTATTGAAAACTGTCAGATTATGTCCTTAAAAATGCAATAAAACAATTTGGATGTACTTTAATATTATATTGATAAACACACGATAATTGACTTTATATGGCAAATGTTTTGACGATGCATACAATTTAGTACAAGTCTAAATAAATTAAGTTTTGTCCATACGCTCTGTTAAACTACGTGTATTTAAAATCGCTTTGAATAAATATTTATTTTATCCATCGGCTATTTAAAGTGTTTAATAGGACTTTAATGATTTTCAAATATTTAATAACAATGTAGCCAATAAGTTAACTTAATTTAATTATATTTATGTACGTGTTTGGCACTTTCGCGTAGTTTAACGACACGTGACACATTCACAGCCTTGTATTAAAATTCTTAATGCTTATATAAATATTCCGATTGACAGACAACGAGTTAACTATTAATTGATTCAGGGAAATGGTACTCGATGTATGCCTTTAGGTGGTTTCTGTAAATAGAAATCGTAAGTTTTAGAAATAAAGCGAACATTCAGTGGATATTGACTCATCACGGACCGGAGGTATTAATGATAATCGATTCTTTCTTTTGTTAATTTATATCAATGTAATTATTGAGTATTTCACAGGCGATGTTCACCTTCCTTGTGGAATATGAGGCTCTGATGGTTATCTTATGCAATAACAAGAAGGTCCAATTACATTTAACAGATTATGAAATGTCATCGACATAGAGTGGGTTTGTTTTCTGTCATTTTGCCCTCAATCATGAATTAAGCACCGCCTTTAAATAAAAGGCCATCCTGTGAACAGAGGACACTCCAGGTGCATTTAGAAATGTACTAGACAACGTTAATCGTGCATAATGGCAGTATGTCTTCTCTCGTTATGACGGCCTTTGTTGTGACTGTAAACACAACACAGTGCAAACTCTCCAGAGCAGCCTCCCTTCAACAACATCATGACTTTTCCGACTGCACGATTTAACTACAATATATTAGTTTAACCTCTGAAGAGCAACAACCTCTCAGCAAAAACACATTTTTTACTCTCAAAAGTTGTTGCTTTGGAGAGGTTGTATGGTATTGTGTATTTAGTATGAACGCAGTCTTGAATCAGTGCTCATTGTCCTAAGTTATAAAACTTTAATCTTATTAATAAATAATTATGTCGGCATCAGTCCCTAATGAATAGCTACGTGCCGAGTGGTCATTTATATTATATAATTACGGTGTGACTTTGATTATTGTAACTGATTTAAATTGGCACGGAAGGTGTCAATGCCTGAGAAAATGGTCTTGTTTACGGCTACTCCACTTTAAAGTGTCTGACAGCAAGATCGTAAGTACGAAACAGTACGAAACCACTTGGGGACGAATCTATTTCAATAGGTACGAAATGTTCAAGTGTAACCAAGTTAACATTGTAAATATCTGTTATATATAAGTACTTTGTACTCTGATATTTTTGTTCTTGGGGACTAAATTAGTCAGTCTTAAGTACAAACGTGCTCCTATCATTGAGTCCAAATTAGATTGATTGATTGATTGATTGATTGATTGATTGATTGATTGATTGATTGATTGATTGATTGATTGATTGATTGATTGATTGATGGATGGATGGATGGATGGATGGATGGATGGATGGATGGATGGATTGGTAAAGCGTGTAAAAAAGGATACACTTATAGAACAACCTCTCCAGAACAGCCCTCTCTTGAGCAACAACCTCCCTTCAACAACAATATTATTTCTTACATAATCTCATTGTATTATATAGTGTACATAGTTAAATAAAAAAATGCATCACAAACCACCGCACGTTCCGATTTCCTTTATATACATGTAGTTAATAATGGTTTCAGGCCTGACAACCTCAAAGAGTGTCTTCATTTAGAGAAAATATAAAAGATTTAACCTGTTCCCACGTAAGTGGCTGTTATCACGAGATAGTTGTAACTTCCATATGGTTGCTAAGTGGGGATTTACATAATTATGATGGTTCATAACTCCTATCTGAAGTGTCACTATTTATCTACATGTTGAACAAATCGATATTAAGTCGTTGTATTTGCATAATATTGATGCGACTAAGATGAACGATACAAATGTCCAGGTACTGTAAGAGAGCAACCATTGACCGGGTCATTTTGTACAGTATCTCAGGATATAAAAGCCGAGATCGGTCTCCGAGCTCAAATCTCATATCTTGTCTTTAAAAGTTTCTAACTTATGCTCAGACAATATTGATATTATTGATACATTAGTCCAGCACCATAATATATATTTTAACATTATTCAGCTCTAATAATACTATAATAATAATAATTATGGAACTGAGATTTGAGCTCTGAGGCTGATCTCAAATTATATAAGCTCGGGACCTGATATACATGTAGATCATGTATAACTTGATTACTAAGACGACTTGTTGTACCTGTTATAACCGATTTTTTTATCAAAGGTGTCAAGAAAGCCATCAGTAAGGAAGTCATCCTGGCAGAAAACGAACGACTTCTCAATCATTTGTTCGCCAATAACTGTAAGGATGGCTTTAGCGAGACTTCCGTGGTCTGGATGTATGGGAAACACAATGTTGTTATACGTCTGAAACATAAAACCATCTTCTATACCTGAATGTAATCTAGCAAGTTTTAGGTTTAAAAACAGAAATGTGTTTTGTTGCATAATACGCTACTATCGCGCATAATTTCGTTTCATTCAGTACCCTCCGAACAAAACAACATCAACAAACACGCTAGTCGGTTGTCATGTTGCACTCTTGGTGCCCAAAAGCGTGCAATAGACTCCTAAGCGATCAGTCGGGAACCAGTCTAATTAAAAAATGAAAGCAGCCAGGAGCCAGGCCACCGACAATACTAAATATAGAGGATTTTGTCTGATGCCAAAAAGTCTATGGAAACGCCCCCTTCCAAAACATCCTTCTTAAGATTCACTGCCTGGATAAACATGCTAATGACATACTAGATATTCATAAAAGTACGGAAATTATTCCGAAATGGAATTTTCGCAAATTTAAACAAATCATTATTGTAGACATACAATCCATAAACCATCTAAGAACCAACTATATATTCACAATTTATTTGGAATGTCTAAATTTCCACGTACGTTGGTCTCGCCAATATAAAACGGCAATCTATCTTTTGTTCACGAAGGTCAAACATGTAAACAGTTAAAACTCATCATTATCTTAGACATCTTTTAGTTTTGTTCTACAAATAGTATCTAGAAACTTCGAAAATAGAACTGAAATAATTTTGTTGATAGTTTGAAGTACCGTAATTAAATAAAATAAAAACGTAACGAACGAGTATATCGTGTCTGACAAAGTTTCGAAATAAGATAAGTCTGGTAACTTATTAGAAAGTTGATAAATTAGCGTTCCTCATGAAAGTATTTATTAGTTATCACAAGACGAGAGTAAATTGTAACAGCGTTTAGTTTTTCACAGTGTCCCGCATTTATAAACTGATGTTTGCTTTTACGGACAAGTTGCTTTGCATTCGTTCGCTTTCAGTCCACACTTTTTCCGCAAGTGATCACAAACAAAGTACAAAAATCTACCGATTAACACACAAACAAAAATCCATTTTTACTTTCGATCTTTATTTGAGTGACAATGACCTCGCTTCGAAGCATATACTCATCATAAAAGCTACGCTTTACAACCAGTTTGCAATACATTACGTGTATGCCTATAGCATGACCAAATGACAAAGGGACCTTTTCATAAATATGTCTAAGTTATGAATTTAAAAAATCTTGCTAATGATGTGTTTATCTGACAATTACTTTGTTAAGAAATAATTATTCCCCAAAAACCAGAGTTTCATTCTGGTAATGACTTTTTCCAGGCTTACACCTGTCTAATGTTAACCCGAATATCAGACATGCGACTTCTGCAAAACTAGAACACTGGTGTTAAATACCAACTTTGAACTAAAACCGTATAACGTGGAGTCAGTTCTAAAAGATACCATTTCAAGTTGAAAGTAAACAATATAATTATTCCAATAAAGCTGAGAGGCTTTGCCTTCCTTACTTGACTGTGTTTAGACAGATACGACTATACTTACGTATGTTCTATGATATGATGTAGAATACACGAAACTTGATATGTTTCGATCACGTGATACACACGTGACTGCATTTATAACGGCGTCCTTACCAAAACCAACCAGGAACAATGTATTGGATGTGGCTGAAAAAAAGATCGTTCATATAAATATCTCAATGAAAGGAAAGAAAATCAAAGTACTGAAAGTACTGTCGGACTTGATTTTTACCATACGAGACAAAAGAGAGAAATGTGTACTCAAATCGTTTGAGCCCATACAAATATTTTAACATTTAAAATTACGGACCGATTTTTCATTCATATTGTAATGCAGGTCATATGCATATAGGTAAATGACATAAGCTAGGGCTTTACTATAGTCCCTTAGCTAAAATTTTAAAATGAAAAAAGCCTGATATTGGAAAGTTTAATGATTAGCACATTAATTGAGGACAATTTAATTGCATTAAAAACTCTTTATTGTACAAAACTAGTAAACAACACTTCAGTAACAGTAAATACAAACATTGATTCTTCTGGTTTTAACACAACAGAACATCGTCGCATTGAACACATTCAGGGTCACTCAAATCAAAAAGGTCCTAACACAGTAGAGTAAGACCTATATGTCCTATAGTTAACCCGATGTTGCATGAAATTCAGACGTGATTATGTAATTCTAAATAATCTGGCGTAAAAGGAACTCTTAAAAAGTAAATTTTAAAAGCACGTATCCAGTAATTTACGTTCGTATTTAGCGACTCGAATTAATTATTCTTAAGCCGCAGTTTTAACATTTAGCCTTCGATAAATGAAACTCCCCACATCGGTTACGCTTTGCTACTAGCCACTGCGGGGAGTGAGTCTATAAATAGCGATTCCGTCATCAAAATAACACTAGTTGGTGTGAATATCCCGGAATACGATTAAATGAGAATTCGCTTTGTAATATTAAGAAATGTTAGAAAGGCACAAAACACACACATCGATGGTAGATTGTTGCAAATGCATGAATACGTCCGTGGAGATTTTTCTGAATGTTCTATCGAACGAAAACCGAAAGTAGAACTACTTTTACGGCAAGATATTTTATTGGACAGTGAATACGCGGTTTTAATTCTACGCATTTGAATATCTCATGTATCTACCGACAAGCACTTATTTAGATACATGACTCTTTCCATGTAGTTACAATAGAATGATTTGAAATATATTTAGATCTGACACACTTAATTGGGGAAAGATTCCAGATACTTCTATATAAACATACCATTTAGTTGCGTACTATTTCCTTTATGTGGCATTCTTTTAACCAAGCTGTTATGGAGTCCAGCGACCAATATAAGTCTACGATTACAAAGGACTTGATTTTGATAAAAATCAAGTCCAAAAATCATTTAGATCTCTATCTCTAATATATACTAGTATACTATATATATTGATTAGCGTGTTGTGTTTTTGGAAACTGAACGATAAGCTTTTTATAGCCGTCACTCGCTCGGCGCGCATGAATTTTGAGTACTACATTGTCCCCATTTCATGTTGCTGTGCAAGTCTATGTAAGTTCAGTTTCCATGAGTACTTTCAGTACTTTGATTAAAAATCTTACTGGTATTTTACACATACGTATATTTTCTCATTGTTATCATTTGCGAATGGCTAAACGTAACAACGAAATCAAAACTAGCTAAAAATTGTGAGTTTCTGGTTGTCAAGACAAAGATACATTAACTTCATGTATACGTTCATTTACATTCTAAAAGCAATGTTCGCGTTTCATTAATGTCCTTTAATTAATCACATTGTGTACAGAGATCTCAATTAACGTTGCTGCTGGCTGTAAATGAATTGTGCACTAGTTTGGTATCCATTGAATCTAGATGGAACAAAGGATGAATACTTCAATAAATATGATAAATATTAAATGTGGTAGCGAGACCTATATCCAAACCACAGCTATGTTTACAGTTTGTCCTAATTTCTAATTTGAAAAATATATCGCATAAAATTTGCCGAAACCCTGATATGGAGAAAATAAGTCGAATTTGTGTGCTACGTGACCAAGTGCTGAATAGGGCGGTGCAAGTTGCATCAGTTTTATTACGTCATCCTTAACCGTGCAATAAAGAAGGCGGAGTTTAAACTACTCGTAGACTTCGTGGGAGATTGCGTCATTCGAACCAGGTCGTATAGCATACGAATTTTCCATGGTTTTCGCTATTTTTGTTGAATTTAATGCCCGTTTACAACAGAATTTCAGTCAAATATAAGCGGGCAGTCCATCTTGCCATCGTTCCTAGGTAGTAGTACCAGGTTCCATGGTTATAATAATTACTCATAAATACATGTAGATACATGAATCTTACATCATCATAATCTACCTGAATGTGCATTTTATAAATCAACCAGCACCTTATATGTATTCAACAATAATACGTTGAGAATGAAATGGATTTGATGCTCAGAAGTCGATTGTAAGTTGTATAACATCTGGGCAGGTGCTAGACACCACACTTGCAAGGTTTTCCGATCTAAGCCGGACTCTAACTGAAACATGTGCAAGAATCCAAGAAGTTTGGCAAGAAACAGAACGGTCGAAAACTGTAAATAACGATGCATAGACCTACTGGTCCAAATTGAAAGAATGGTCAGACTGTACGAAACATTGAAATCATGCATTTCTTGGTATTGATTGTTTATATAATAACTAAGACAATACCAGTTCCTCAAGAATAAAACAACCATAGATCTAGAATTCGTCGTAAGCTAAGTGAAAATCCATTGTTACAGGTAAATATTGGCTCTTATTAACGCATATAAAGCACACTGAATGCCCCCGCTTTCTTTTTAATTTCCCTCTGGACGTACTTTATGGGCGGTGTCAAATTACACCTATTGTGATGATTGACAGTTTTCGTCGAGACAAAACATGCATACGTGACAGAAATTAGGACAAACTGTAAATCAGTTATCGTTCATACTAGTACATCTTCTCCCTGAAGTGTATTTATAGATTTGTTTTGTTTTATGCATGTATATTATACTTTCATGTATGTTATCAATGTATTTGTTTGTAAATATGTTGTCCTCATGGGCCAGTTGGCCTAATGGATCTGAAAATAAAGTATCTATCTATCATATTATGAATTTTATGCGACATATCACTGCGCTCCGCTTCGCGTCGCTTGTGATATATCCCATAAAATTCAAAATATGAACGATAACTAATACATAAACATTGATAAATATTAACCACTAGGTTAAACTTGAAGTTAGGTTAAGAGGTTAAACTTGAAGTTAGGTTAAGAGGTTAAACTTGAAGTTAGATTAGAGGTTAAACTTGAAGTTAGGTAAGAGGTTAACCAAATATTAACCAGAAACATAATGATAGCCTTACACCAAACCCTGTGCACGTATGTAATTCAGCTGAGCAAGGAAACAAACAGAGGATCTGGATGATTTAACTACTAGTATCAGATACAAGAAATTAGTTTAACCAAAATGTTATACAATTGCTTTACCCAAAGTTTAACCTATCTCAAATTTAACCCACGGATAAAATTTAACCAATGTTTATACAATAGGATGCAGTAGAATAATTTTATGAGTAAAATGACATTCTTCATTTTCTGCTGTTAAAAGCAACCTTCCCGTCTCTAATTGTAATCCTTGCAGATATAAATGAACGCATTTAAACGTTTAGAAATATTCATGGTATGGCAATATTTTGATATCATGAAGTAGATCTTAATTAACATCTAACATCGACAAACTCATGAAATATTCATAAAAGCATCGCATGTACATGTTTATATGAATATCATAAGCAAGACTTTAGAACTAAGAACTTACCGGCGTGGTCTAATTTCTTCAAGTCAGTTATGTAATCACCAGAGCTATGTAAGGCACTTTTAGTCACGTTCATAGCTACATTTTCTTCACGTATTGTTGTTGGAATTTTTTCTGTTGCTTCCTTGCATGTTTCGTGAATCTCCTTATCACACAAAAACAACACTGTGACATCAGAAACAACATTTGACGCTAACACGATCCCTATACAGAATATAATCATCAAGAACAACCCCATTTTTGAAGCCTCTTTTTCGTAGACAACTCAAATAGATTTTTGAAATTTAAAATCTGCGCTTATATTAATATACATATCTAACATAGCACATGACGATAATCCAGTCACATTATATAATGACCGCACTATAGTACCGTGAATCTTGATCGAAGTGAAGTATTGATGCTGGAATCTCAATATGCATGTTTAGAAATACCAGTGCGCATTTATTGACTCATTCAAAGTCCAATAATTATTCCTAATAGGCACGAAGACATGAAATATAGAGTAAAAAGTAAACTTAATAACTATTCAGGTAACGTGAATGTCCAATTTACAAATAATTATGTATAATTAAGATGTTTTTTAACTGCGTACAAAACAAGGTCTCGCTGAAATGATAATAAATTTGATTGAACAATTCATATCTCAGTTCGATTGGTCATTATTTTCCAATAACACTAAACTATAGAACGCCGTAGTAACTTTTGAATACCGTGCGTGTCCGAATACAATGACACTCTTGTTATCGTTTTAACAGGAATGGGTACTGCGGAAAATTTCGTATCGCGAAATATTGAGATACGCAACACATTTGGAGTTTAAAACTCTTGATTTATTAAGTATTCAAGCTTGGATTTTAATGAAAATATGTAGTTTCATTAATCATTTGGATAATAGTATCTTTATTTAAGCTATCACAAAGAAACTAATGTAAAAATCAGTGACTAGAATGAAACTTCATGTTGTATACTAATAGTACGTATACAACAATTGTACATATAATACTCATTGGGCAAGGCAACACATACAGTCCGAATACAGTTACACAAATGAAATATTTCTGTTTTCCGGGCGAATTGGACTACAGCTGATACAATACAAGTTGAAGTAATCAAATATCAATTTACTTTAAACATACTGCGATACAGGGTAGAACCGTGCAGGGTACGTGTTGTATTTGGAACACATTCACCGCGGCAATATACCGGTGTACCTGTATCATCGCACATCTGTAAAATTTATTTATACTGATATACAAAAATCGGAATGTTGGCATTTTCTAATAATTAACTGAAATATGCTTATTTATTTTTAAATCTCATTGTAAAAGAACCAGTACATATTGTATTATTTCTTGTCTATCGGAGTCTGGACGTTTTCACAAAGGTTAAAAGAGACCTCTCAGATTGTGTAATAGCAAACGTGTGATAACTGTAAGAAACACTATTTTGTTAAATATTTGTCATGCTATTTTATATTTTATGGAACTTGTAAATATTTATGCAAATAAACGGGTTGTCATTTAGACAATTCCAAAGAGAAAAAAAAATACAAAGTTGATCATTGACAAAAAAAAAAGAAAAAAAAAAAAAGAATCATTTACGAACTGATAACTTTTGATTCCGCCTCGGTTACTGCTATGAAATTACAGTCAAACAAGTTAACCAAGTCCATCCTTGGAACAGACATGATGTCGCCTACATTGGCCGGTGGCCTTTACTAGGAGGTCATTTTTAAAAACGATAATCAATGATGTTTTTTAAAAGAATGGCCTTTATTCACAAGTTGGTCTTTATTCGGAGGTTGAAGCTAACACAGGTTTAACTGTATTCAGAATATGTGTTAGAAGAAAAACAGAGAAAGTATAAAGTTGCTTATAAAATAATGAATTAATAGATAAAAGAAATGGTGGAACGTAGGCTGACTCTCGTATCGATCGAAATCACCACGGCGTTCTATAATAAAACTGATAGTATTGTATGAATAGTGAATAATTGTGAAGTGATTCCTGGCATTAGGAATGGTCACGCATTTAGTACATTAGATTTGTCACGAAATATGAAGAATGTGGACATATGTTAGCTAATCAGACGTGAGATTTCTCAGAGCGTTTCTAAGATTGTGGATATAATGTGTTTCTGATAGTGTATGTCGAATTTCAACTGTTTTCTTAATGCTGGGGATTTTTTTATAATGGCTGGTTAGTTGAGAGAATCAATAAAAGACAAACATGCTAGTTAGATAATTTCTTATTATTTAAGTCGATGTTTTTCTTCGAAGAACATCATAAAAATTATAGTACATAACACGAGACATACGTAACACGTTTAAAAAAAACACCTTTAAAACAGGGATAAATCCCTAAATATAAGTGGTGGCACATAAAGGGACTACCGTGTTCGAGCGGTTCTTGATGGCGTTCGACTACAAATAATTAGCCCCTACTGTGGCGACATGTAAGGATTCTGACTAGTTGGTTCACGGAACGTTGGTGGTTCCATCCAGGTGAAGCTTTGTTACAGCTGGTGGAAAGGTCGTAAAATGACCCTAGCTGTTAAATCCCAGTGAAAATAAAGTTTCACGAAACACATCAGGCTACATCTGGTAACTAATAGTCCATTCTATCGTGGTAAGATAGTAGTGGTTTTGAAAACTAAAATATCAATTAGTCAGTCTATCCAGTCCATTATGGCCATTAGTTACACGAGTATAGCACTTATAAGGTATCGTCATGTGTATTGATCAATGGAAATAAATAACCTGAATTTTCATCATAACGTGTCTATTTGTGATAATTCACATTAATGTACATTTTTCTTGTCTGACCTATATATTCCACCTTCATTACGGTGTATCATCAAATACATTAATAACACCTTTCTGCGACTTCAGCTTTTAAGACTGACTCCGATGTTATTGAATATGAGAATATTCTCCAAAGTCATATCAACACGACTTGAAAATGTGAAACACATTCGTGAAAATGTCGTTGTAGTTGCCTAGGGAGACAATCCAAGATACCTTAATTTCGCTCTTTAATGTATTACCTCCCTTGCAATCATACTCCTATATACCTTGCTTCAGGAGACAATTCGTTCTTGCCTCTTAGTTTTCCTGGTTCTATTTTGAAACGAGAAATATTTTTTCTGATACAATTTGGCAAATGGAAAAATAGAATACACTGGCACATGACGACGGACAGACGATCTTAAAAGCATAAATGTATAAAAACTACATTGTATATTTCTTATAGATATACATGTTAGGTAAGTTCTATGGTGAATAAATACAATCGATGGTCCTATTTATGCTGATTCGCCACCGTGCACCTAGTCCTAGACCAGGCCAATCTTATATATCATGATTTTCGTTGATTTTTTTTTCTAGATTTAAGTTCAAATTTTAAACACACATGTATTGTATCTTAAAAGAGGTTCCAAACCAGGTAACAGAGTCTCATTTAGTTCTCATCAGATTGTACATGTATATATATGTTTCTTCTAATGTATTTGCCGCCATAACTTTGTGAAATTGTTATGATCTATTATTGCTTTATTTTTGTTTTACAATTTTTTGTGTAGTTGTAAAAAACTTAACCAATGACAGAGATGTATAGATATACCTTATAGTATACTCTCATAGGTCGATCATTGTTGGTTTATATTGGTGATAAGGAACTCTAAATAGATGTGGTTGCTTCCAGTGATCCGGGTACATGGTTCAGTGCCATGGTTTGTATGCCATTATAAAGGTTGAAGTTACCGTCTCCTTGTGGAAGTGTAAATTAGCACTGGTTAGAAAACTGGCAATGGTTAACCGGCCGTCGTACATACATTTTAACTGACACTGAAATATCGCTAAAAACGGCGTTAATCCCAGTGAAATAACGAGCTGAATATTAGAATTTGAGAACTGTTTTAAAATTATTAAACAAAAACCCTGTAAAATTATGTTAAATGAGCCAACAGTCCTTTTTTATTCATCCGATATGGTACAATTTTTGCTGTCTCGTTTAGTTTAGTCGCGAGACTAGAAGCCGTTCAATCGCTTTTCCGCTTAAATCGCTCAAATATATCATTAACAGAGAAATCCGTTACCATGACAACGAGATTTAAAGTTAATGGAAGTCACTCGCTCTCTCTATTAATTACATATTCCCCTAGGACTCATTTCTCCAATTTTAGATAAAACTTGGATCAATCATTAACGAATTAATTAGTGCTGCTTTTATACACCGCGGCGGTGACTTTGTTCAAATCGGCGACAAAAGAGTTAACTCCAATATTACCTGTGGCTAACATTATTATTTTGAAGATAATTTCGCCTGTCTGTTGCTGAGTACCGTGTGGTAGTAAATAACGATAGGCTGTCTGAAAAGTTTTATTGACAATGTTGATATGATATAAAAATAAATGTGAAGAAAGAATACCGTTAATAATGTATATTTTCTTCGACAAATCATCACCATGGTTACCATGCAGTAACAAGCTACATTTTGTACATATAGAACAAACTACCGCATTCCTATGATACTAGTAACTAATTAAGGAGAGTGTATGTGGGGTCAAGGGTTCATGAACTCTGTACAAATAGTATTGTCTTTCCATATACAATATAGAACATCGATGTTAAATCTACCATTCAGGCGGAGTAAAGCCGTCTTAATAATGAGATGATCATGTAAACAAGTCGAAATAAACAGGGAACATTGGAAAACGGTATTTAAAACAAATAAGGGTCGTTTACAGTAAGATGGTCTCAATATGAATTAGTCGCTAAATGAGCCTTAATTACTTCTTCTTGCCTCGCATGACTTTATGTAACTAAAGGAACAAATTGTATGTCAGAAATTTTAAACACATTCTATCACTCGTGATATTTTATTTATTAAAACATTCGTGTAATTTGTTGAGTGTCTAGTCGCTCAATGTGAGATGGTTGTTATAACAACGTAATTTAGTTGGTAGGTCAATTAGTTGGATGGTTAGTTTTGGTTGACTGGTTCTTTGGCAAATCGTAGCCTGTTGGTTGACTGGTTGGCGTGTTTGGCGGCAAGCTAGTGTGGTTGACTGACTAGTGTGGTTGACAGACGGTTATGGGTAACTGGCTGTTGTGGTAGACTGACTGTTGTGGTTGACAGGCTAGTGTGGTAGACTGACTGTTGTGGTTGACAGGCTAGTGTGGTTACCTGGCTTTTGTGGTTGACAGGCTATAGTGTGTTTGACTGACTGTTATGAGTGACTGGCTAGTGTGGTTGACTGACTGCTGTGGTTGACTGGCTGTTGTGGTTGACTGGCTAGTGTGGTTGACTGACTGTTGTGGTTGATTGGCTGTTGAGGTTGACTGGCTGTTGTGGTTGACAGGCTAGTGTGGTTGACTGGCTGTTGAGGTTGACTGGCTTATGTGGTCGACTGACTGTTGTGGTTGACATGCAAGAGTGGTTTACTGACTGTTAAAGGTGACTGGCTAGTGTGGTTGACTGACTGTTGTGGTTGACTGACTGTTGTGGTTGACTGACTGTTGTGGTTGACTGGCTGTTATGGATGACTGGCTAGTGTGGTTGACCGACTGTTGAGGTTGACAGGATAGTGTGGTTGACTGACTGTTATGGGTGACATGCTAGTGTGGTTGACTGACTGTTATGGGTGACATGCTAGTGTGGTTGACTGACTGTTAAGGGTGAATGGCTAGTGTGGTTGACCGACTGTTGAGGTTGACAGGCTAGTGTGGTTGACTGGCTTTTCCGGTTGACAGGCTAGTGTGGTTGACTGACTGTTGTGGGTGACTTGCTAGTGTGGTTGACTGACTGTTGTGTGTGACTGGTTAGTGTGGTTGACTGACTGTTGAGGTTGACAGGCTTTTGTGGTTGACAGGCTAGTGTGGTTAACTGACTATTGTGAGGGACTTGCTAGTGTGGTTGACTGACTGTTGTGGGTGACTGGCTAGTGTGGTTGACTGACTGTTGTGTGTGACAGGCTAGTGTGGTTGACTGACTGTTGTGAGGGACTTGCTAGTGTGGGTGACTCACTGTTGTGGTTGATTGGCTGTTGACGTTGACTGACGGTTTTGGTTGACTTATCTTGCTGATGTTATAAAAAGGTTATCCAATAATTGTTTGCTAGATTTTCAGGGAATACATGTGTTGAAAACGAGTCTATAAAAATGTCAATTCGTATTCACTGCATCTCATTTGCATCCACTTTATTTGAATACCATTAATCTTTGTCAATGGGGTCAAGGTCATTGCTCTAGATTTATCTTAAGTATATTTCTTATAATTTTTGTTTGTGCTAATGTAGGATAGAAGACGAATGTGATTATAATGTAAGACACCGTGAGCGTCAGTTTACAGTACATTAAAATCGGATTGGTGCACAGAGTTAATTTATACTCTAGTTACTTCAATTAGCATATTGTGTTACCTCAAAATAGCCGAGTCACAATATCAAATTAAGTGTCTGTCTACAATAATTAGTGTATTATATCTGTGTTAGTTTATTCATTTAGTTGTAAATTTGATATTAAAATTATTTCAATTCTAGGTTGCAATTTCATGACAGCTGAAATATAAAGATTGAAACACGTTTTCCTATAATGAGTCTAATATATTGTGTGTTTTCTGATCGTAATTATGTAAATGGGGAAAATATTCCGACCCAGACAATCAATATTTATTCTGTGCTGTCCTGGGAACGAGAGTCGACCGTAATCCGATTTTGGACGGGTCTATTAATAAATCGAGGGGTGATTTGCATTCCGTTTTCTGATTAGCGGCGTATGTTTGGTCACTTGAATTTATAAATCATTGTATGTACATGTTCATGTTTTAAAATGCTGGACTATGTGCATACTCTGGGGACATGAATATTTAAAGTGTTATGGTTTAGAACGTGAGGGATATCAACATTTTGAAGCTTGCAAGATTTTTTAATTATCAGGCAAAATTAGGGACCGATATAGTGTGGAAGTCTTTATATTGATTATTGATGGAAATACTTGTATCAAGTGGAAATGTTCACAGTATTTTAAATAAAAATTAATGCTCTTCAAAACCAATGTCTATGTAAGAAAATGAAACAATGCATGAAACACGAAGTTCTCCACCCATGTTGTCGCGTGATTCAAAGCAATTACGTCAATGACGTATGTTGTATTTTAATCACACATTTAAATCAATCGAAATTTAGTTTCTTTGATCTGTTGTACACGGGTCCATTC